>JADRCH010000414.1:880289-972225 GCA_019843965.1 Rhynchomys soricoides | reverse complement strand
AGAGAGAGAGAGAGAGAGAGAGAGAGAGAGAGAGAGAGAGAGAGAGAATATCTTTGGGAGATTCATTCTTTCCTCAACTCAGCATGAAACAGTTCAAAGAAGACCAATCTTCTACTTTCAGTTCCCCTAACAGGTTAGGGTAAAGTTCCTCAAAGGGAAGTTGAGGCAGCAATCATATGCATGGGGCAAGTGGACTGTGCCACCAGACAAAAGAACTGGTAAAGTTGAAGCAGGTTCAGACCCCAGCTAATCTCATCATTGAGAATGGTAGGCATGGAACTAGCTCCCAACCAGGCTCTACCTGTCCTGGAACACATAACCATGATACCCCATTGAGAGGACCATGGCAACTATTCTTGTAACACAGAAACCTAGAGTTCTCCATGCTCAGGCAATGAGCTTCCCTTTCTGCAAAAGGCATTTAATCCCTAGTTCACTCCGAGTAAGATATATGGATTCACATCCGCCATGAATAAAGCAGTTTGGACAAGCAAGGACCCGCTCCTTCATCAAGGATTGCTGAGGGGGAGACCTTCATAGTAAAAAGCCACTCCTATATCTCCTGTAGAAGGCCTTTTTCCAGCCTCTCCGTACTTTAGGCATGCTTTTGAAACCAAACCTGATTCATCCTCCTCCTGGGCTCAGGTAAAAACCCCTTTCTGCCTGGCATGTAGGGGAAGCTCAAGCCTATAGATTCCCTTCCCCAACTCCTCAAGGTCCCCAGCAGCATCTGGGTACAGAGGAGATTGAGAACCACAGCATCAGTCATGGATCTCACTGTTTCTTGCCCAGAGGAACATTGACTGGGACCCCTGTCTTGAAATGAGTTCTGCCTTCCCTGAGCTGCATGACGGTGGTGTTCCTACATCCCAGCAGTGAGGTAGACACACAGACCAACACATATGGGAGAGTTTAGCAACCCGAGATTCTACTTGGTTTGGGTTATGTGTACCCTCTCTTCTAATGATGCACTTGACAGCCAGCCTAGCTCCTTTATGTGCATATACCTTATAAGCTCATGGAAAATGCACTTATCCACCTTGGACCTTCTGCATCTAGCTATACATATGTGCCCTTCTATGAACAAAAAGGTAAATTTCTGTTCTGCTGAAAACAACCAAACTGTGTTTCTCTTCAAATGTAATTCCTATGTATCCAGGTACAAAGATTAGAAAGTCAGATGTAGGCTGAACTGATTTTGTGTGTGTGTGCAGCAGACCAAAACTGTGTTCTCAAGTAAAGATTTGGGGAGAATCCCCTATTTGCCATAATATGCCTATGCATGCTTGGGCATACATGTGATGGAAATCAGATGCATTATGTGTGCTGCATAGTTTTACATAAACTTGGCACAAGCTAAAATCATCTGAGAGGAGGGGACCTCAATTAAGAAAATGCCTCCATAAGATTAAGCTGTAGGCAAGCCAGTAGAGCATTTTCTAAATTAGTGATTGATGCCAGAGGGCCAGGCCCATTGTGGGACATCCCTAGGCTGGGGATCCTGGGTTCTATAAAAATTCAGGTTGAGAAAGCCATGAGGAGTAAGCCAGTAAACAGCTCTCCTCCATAGCCTCTTCATCAGCTCCTGCCTCCAGGTTCCTGTCCTATTTGAGTTGCCGTCCTGACTTCCTCCAATGATGACCAGTGATATGGAAGCATAAGCCAAATAAACCATTTCTTCCCTGAGTTGTTTGTGGTCATGGTATTTCATTGCATCAATAGAAACCCTAGCTAAAGCATTATGGGATGGGAAATTTACATCAGAAAAATGATTATGTAACCTATTGATCATAATAGAAAGCTGCTTGTGCTACTACTCTTTAGTAAATAATCCCTTCTTCTTGAACTCCATCAAAGGATGTCCCAAACAATAACCAAGGTACTTTCTCACTCACATGGCTGTCACTACTGATGGTATATTTCTTTCTGATCTGTACAATTGATTTGCTTTTGGATAAAGTTTCTTTTAAGTCTGAGCCCTTATTTCAATCCTTTGAATAAGAGGCCAACAACCTAGATCCTGTCCCTGACCACAGGTAATGTGATGGTAGAGTCTTCGGTTGTGGACAGAAACTTGAGCTTTGTCAGGATAGTAGTGATTTTGATCTTCTAGTAAGATGGTTCAAACAAGTTAACTACTCAGACTGGTGGTACCTACTTGCTCCTTCAACAATTTGAACGATCCTTTTATCACGTCTAGGCATTCAGAACTTGTCATCACAATAGAATGCTTTTCTTACCAGTGCTTTAAGTGATTGAAACACATGTGCTTCAGCCTGGAAGATCCACTAACCACTATTTTCTCTCAACTTGGAGTATTTGAAGACTGCTGTCTCCTAAAGAGATCTATGACAATTTCTTCCATGATGGTGGGTTTGACCAATACAGGGTACAGTCTGTTTTTCCTTTTCTTTTCTGAACAGAAAGAACTCCTGGACTTAATTCAGCAGGGACTTACTGAGAACTATTAATGTCTCACACTGTATTGCAACTTATTATGATGTGACTAAATTCAGGGCCGTGGGTATGGAAGATGGAATCTAAACTGTTGGGTTGTATTTCTTAAAGATAAAAGTTTTGGACCCTCCCACCAATGTGATTGCTAAGGTCCACCAATGGCCAGGGAGGCCAACACACCTGAGTGGAAAGACAAGAATGTAGAAAGAATGTGGAGTAATGGCTAGGTTCACAGAGGAGATCAGTCCTGTTTAAACTGTGATTATTTTTAGACCCTGAATTCAGTGGCTGGTTACTACAATGTGTTATTAAAGAACACTAAAGGTTCAAGTAGCATCAGTTGAGTGATATGAACATGACAGGAAACATACTTTTAGAGATATTTAATGATCTGTTTTTCAAATCAGTACAAAAATTTAAATACAAAATTGATTTGCCATTAAGTCTCAAATCTATTCATGGAAACTCAAACAAGTTACTGGTCTTTTCATCATTCTTTGTTTCTGTAAAATATTTGAGGACAATTGTCCTTTACAGACATTCCTTTCCCGTGTGGGATGTCATACTGCTTAAAAACTCTCTGTTTAAATAGAACAATGCCAGTTTGGTCCATTTCACATGGAAAAGCTCTAGTGAATTTTGAATTAAATAGGGATCATAGTACTGTCCCTAGAAAGTAGAACATATACTTGATTCTTCTGCTTTTACACCACTGTGGACATGATAGACAATACTGAAAAGGGAAACACAGGTACATAGATAATTATTTAAAACTCTTCTTTAAATTAAATGGAGTATCATTTAGCTCTGATATTAGCACCATGGTAGAATATACAGTATCCGGCATAGAGTTTGCTCCTCCTACATTTAAAAGCTTAGAAGCATATGCCTGATAACACACAAACACACACACACACACACACACACACACACACACACACACAGGCAATTGAGTAACAACCAATAAATAAGTTGGAAGATATCTCAAAAAGTGAAATTTGGTTTTAACTTAAGAGATAATTTCTGTCTTTCTTTATGGAAACTAAAATACCATACATGTACAGATAAAAGCAACTTTACAATCATCTGGCCAGACTCCAAACCATTTCAATGTAGCTATTTAGCAGAAAGAGCAAGGGACCCATATGACTTCCATAGTGACCAGCTATAAGCCAGTGTCCTCAGGAGTGACCCCAAGGATAGCTGTCCAAGGAAATGCTGTTTACTTTGCAAGTGAAGGTTAGGTAGAAAGTTCTTTTGGATTCGAAAATGCTTTTGTTTGTATAATTAACAATGAATGAAAAACCTTGTGCTAATAAACACATCCTTTTTTAAAAAATTCAAGAAGAAATGGTGTCTGTGCATCGTAGAGGGAAAAGGCAAATAGTAAAGCCAGGACAGGACAAGAACTGTGGTGGCAAAATAATTCACATTTTAAATAGACCGTGCTTTATACTGTATTTATTTGTGTATTTTCCAATCTATGTCTGTCTTCAGTTCCTGCCTGTTAACTTTTGAGGAAAGTAGAATACATCCCACTGGGAAAAATCTCACATTATTCCTCTAAGCAACTAAGAACAGTAAACATCCAACTGATTGTGTGTTGAGCATCTCCCAAAGAACCTACTATGTACCTTAGTTAGAATCTGAAAAAATAGTTTTCTTTTCAAACTTGTTTCAGCTGTGGTGCTGAGCATGTGGTGACATCATAGGGCTGGGATACTATTGCTTTATGACATTCCAACCGTCTCTTCCACATGCCGATGTTAAAGAAACAAGTTATTTTCTCACAACTGTAGTCCCTATTGCTGGAAGCAATATGCCTGCTTTTAAATATCAAACCGTATCATTACTCTTTTAAAATATAATTTTTCCCATGTGCTTTTGAATTTTTTCCCAAATTTAAAAAAATAAAACAAAACAGGAATGGTTTGGACTTTGGCTATTTACTTTGTAACCTCATGGCATGAATCATATTTTTAAATTCATAGTTACTGGGAAAAAATGGCAGCTACTAAGACATGTACAGACAAGATGAAACCTTACTATACTTGGCTGTGTGGACACATTAGGGTTTCTGTTTTATTTTACACAACTGATAAATGCTAGTAATAATACATGTTCACCAAATGGCAAAGTTATTTGAGGGAAGGTTTCATAAAAATTTGTTTATATTGCTTAGGCTATGTTATAAATTACATGGAGGGAAGAAGTAAAAAAGAAACAGAAAAATCCAAACTGAAATGCTTTAGATGAGTTGAGCTCAATTATGAGCTTCTGTGGGCTCTGCCCTGCATCCCATGCTAGCATCTCCTGGCCTGCATCCCATGCTAGCATCTCCTGGCCTGCATCCCATGCTAGCATCTCCTGGCCTGTATCACATGCTAGCATCTCCTGCCTTGCACTGCATCCCACACTAGCATCTCACACAGGTGCTCTGCAAATAGACTGCTGAGCAAATATGCAATGAGCGATTGGCACACCTGGTCTTTTGGGGACACCACACACACGCATGCACACACACAGTTCTGACTAGGTAGTCCTGCAGCTCAAAGCATTGCCTCTAACATGGAGAAATATCCTTTGGACTAGAGATTACCATGGACCCTGCACTACAGAAGAACCCTCCGACATCCCACAGCAAAACATCTGCACGAAAAGAGAGGAAAGTATGCAAATAAATACAGTATGTAACTGTCACCACCAACCTTGTAAGGCATATTCAAAAATACTTTTTTTAAGGGAGCACAAAGAATGAACGACTTTGATTAGCTATGATGTTCCAGACTGAGATATTTTGACTGATTTGAATAAGCAGGTTATGAAATCATATAACATGGAACAGCTAACATGAGTCCACTGGGTACAGCAGTACTTGATCCGTCAATCTGCCCCATCACTCCATTACAGTCTGCTGTGCACAGGATTAAACGTGCATTTTAGTTTTTATTTGTACATGATGGTCCAAACTTTCACTTAAATATAAACTTTCCAACTATTATATATGTTTTGAAGCACTGTTTTCAATTGGATTTTTTTTTGGTGTGTTATTTTCTGTTCTTCTATTAAATCTTTTATTTTTTCCTTTCTTGTTTTTACATGGGATACAATAAATATCCTGAAAAGGAGGAGTGGACATATTGCCCGGCATAGAGTCCAGCAGCCTGTTCGGAAGGCATTTGGAGGAACACCCGGTCTCCGGGCCGGAGCAGCAGTACTGCACTTCCAGATGCCTGGTCCAGAAAGCCCTTCTTGTACTCGTCGTATGTGTACATCATGGGCTCGTTGTTCTTGAAGAGAGCAACCCATACGTTGCCTCCCTTGCAGTGAACATGGTAAGCAAAGTAGTAGACACCCGGGACTTCACAGGTGAAGATGCCCGTCTGCGGGTTGTAGTTCTGTCTGCCATTGTATAGCAGCTTGTCAAACTTCACTGGGGCCCCCACCGGTGGGAAAGGTACAGTCAACTCGGCAGTAAAAGCGGGCATCTCATAGGCTGGCCCTCCATTCTTGCCCTTTTTGCCCGCATAGGCATGTGGAGGTTTCACTCCATCGATTCCTACTCCCATATCTGGCAGATACTCTCCCTGGGGTGACGGCGTAGGGGGCATCACAGCTGGGGGCCCTGGGGGCCCTGGAGGGCCTGGAGGCCCAGGAAGGCCAGGCTGGCCTTGAGGCCCAAGGGCACCAGGTTTCCCCGGAGGACCGTGAAGTCCTGCTACTCCTGGCTTCCCTACACCAGGGAACCCAGGGGGCCCTGGGAGGCCTGGTTCTCCTTTGGGGCCCGGAATCCCAGGCGGTCCAATAGGGCCACTAGGTCCCGCAATCCCTGGAATACCTGGAGGACCCTGTAGACCCTGATCCCCGGGTATGCCAGGTTCTCCTTTGGGTCCAAGTAGCCCTGGAACACCGGGAAGCCCTGGCAAGCCTTTGTGACCAACTTCTCCCTTGGGTCCTATAGGACCAGGCAAACCCCTCATGCCAGGGGGACCTACTTCACCAAGGAAACCTGGCTTCCCAGGGAAGCCTTGAAGGCCAGGCTCTCCCTTGGGACCTGGTGGACCCTGTGGTCCTACAACTCCACCTTCTCCTTTGGGTCCAGGGAAACCAATAGCACCTGGAGGGCCCATGGGACCAGGGATTCCAGGCAGGCCTGGCTCTCCAGGGGGACCCCCCATTCCAGGTGCACCTATTGGTCCCTTTTCCCCTCTTGGTCCAAGAGCCCCAGGAACACCTCCAATACCCCTGTCCCCTTTGGGTCCTGGGAAGCCTGGTTTTCCGACCCCTGGGAGGCCTGGGGGTCCAGGCAACCCTGGCAATCCTTGTTCCCCTTTACCACCTGGAAATCCTGGTTGGCCAGGGATCCCGTCCTGACCTGGCTTTCCAACGCCAGGCATCCCAGGAGGTCCTTGAACTCCTGGAACGCCAATAAGGCCTTGTGGTCCAGGTTCCCCTGGAGGCCCTGGCTTCCCCAGAGGACCTTGTGGTCCAGGAAAGCCCGTCACTCCTGGTTTTCCTACTCCTGGTAGCCCAACTGGGCCAGGAGGGCCATGCATACCTGGAGGACCCTTCAGACCTGGCAAGCCAGGCATCCCGAAGCCCTTCTCTCCTTTGGGACCCTGAAGGCCAGGAGGTCCTGGTGGTCCTTTGGGCCCTCTCTCACCTTTTGCTCCTGGTTGCCCTGGTAACCCTGGCCCACCCGGTTTCCCAATGCCAGGAAGTCCATGAGGTCCTGGAGGTCCTTGTGGCCCTGGGATTCCCATAGGTCCAATTTCCCCTTTGGGTCCAATTTCACCTTTTGCTCCTGGCATTCCCATGGCTCCTGGCTTCCCTGGCATTCCAGGCATACCCGGCTTTCCAATTCCCGGATATCCCTGGGGCCCTGGTTTTCCTTTGATTCCAGGCATTCCATGACCTGGCAAACCTGGTGGCCCAGGTGGTCCTCTTGGTCCAGGTTCTCCACGGGGACCTTGTTCTCCTCTCAAACTGGCTAATGGTATTTCTCCTGGAAAAATTGAGAAAGGGGCAGGGGATATTTGTTATCTCTTATTATAAAGAAGTAATAGCAGCCATGTAATCCTGACACATTTGTCTATTATGTATTGAATAGGAAAACTAGAGATAATATGGTCACCTTCCCGAGCCTTCCCCTGTACAGTATCAGTACTTTAAGGAAAATCAAGCTGTCAGTTTATGTGATGTATCTGTGCTGCTGTTTTTGAAAACTCTTACATGCAGCTGCTTATAGAATCAGCATTGGTTAAAGTTTACTAGCTGAAAAATAAAATTAACACTAAATTTGTAAGCGCAGAAGTTGAAGATCCTATTGTGTGTTCATTGTACAGAATTTGGGGGGGGGTAGAATTTGTCTAAGGGGAGGAAGCCTTGCCATAAAGCCCACTTAGCAGAGATAACCATGTGACATGGTATTTTCATCTCATTTGTTTCGGGCACATATTTGTGTGTATTTTAGACATTGGAGTCATATTCTGTTTTTATTAATTTTTTTAACATCTTTCTACTTAAAAGTTATATTGCATTTTCCCATGAGCTTTTTATCAATTTAAAGTTTTCATTATAAACCAACAAATTACATGGTACATGTTTATTGGCTTTAAGGTGATGGCATGATTTATTAATAAAATATGGAATAATTAAGCCAAGTGACCAACATTTCTGTCACTTTACTACTTATTTTTGTAGGGACAGCATTTGAAGTTATTCTTAGTTTTAAATATATAATACTAACTGTATTTACCACATTTGGTAATAGATCTAGAAATAAATAAAGACAAAATCAAACCATATTCTTGCTGCCTGACTTATGCTTTGCACCTCTTGTCTCTTTTCTTCTCCATCCACCCCTCTCCTCAATTTCTTACATCCCTTCGCTTCTGCCATAGGAATGAGCCACATTCTATTTCCTGCTTCTGCATGTTGTTATATTGCTACATGCTAATAAGATTCATGGTTCTTGTCGTTCTGTGCCTGGCTGGCTTGTATTATTTTTAATTTAATAATGCGGGACTAAATATTTCCTTGTGTGCTGAAAAGTGGGTGATGAAAATCATTCTCCCATGCACCCAGGAAAAAGAAAAAGCCTTTTATTTTGAATGTGATCTGATAAATGTTTCTCCACATCTCTCTCCTAGATCCAGTGGATTTGCTTAGCGTCTCTGACATACTATAGGATTTCTCAAGTCTCAAATATAAGTTTTTGGAATAAATTATGTTGTTTGGAAATTAAGGTTTTGATCAGCAGTGAATAAGACACTTTAAGGTGGCATGCAGTTTAAACAAGGAAAGAAGCTTGGTTTAGGAACAGGAAGTTTTATCTTTCTGGCTTTGACATGATGTTATGACTGGGTGACTTAAGCTGCTGGCATGTCTGCTTTTCTATTACATTAGTCAGATTAATAGAGCTACACTACATAACCAGAGAAAAGATAGGAAATCTGTCATACTTGATGCTGAAATACAAAACACATGTGAGAGTATGCTTGCTGTGCTTTGCATGCAAACAACTCTGGATCATGTTCCATGCTACTGGGAATAGAGGGGTACATAAAGAAATGAAATATGTAGTTCCAAAGTCATCTTTCAACTATATGTAGCATTTAAGTCTTATCATTGTGCTCTGGGCAGAACTACTGCCAGGAAACAAAAGAAAACCTCACAAATCATATTCTTCCTTGATAGGAATAATCATCTGATTACAAGATGCACCAGAAGCCAGGCAGGCCATGCAAGGAAGGAAGGAAAAAAGACCTAGATGATTCTCTCAATGGTATGCCATCTCCTAAAGAGTAAAACTGTGAGGAATGTTTACATTAACACATACTATAGGATTAGTTAGCAAATTGTAATCAAGGGAGAATCCAAGGAAGCATCCTTATCCTCTTCCTCCTCCTCCTCCTCCTCCTCCTCCTCCTCCTCCTCATTATTATTATTTTATTGTTATTATTTTGGCACTACAAGTTACTGTGGAGCCCAGGGTGGCCTCACTCTTGTGACTGATCCCACTGCCTCAGCTTCCTCAATAAGGCATACACCACCACCCTGAAGTATCACACCTTATTGGTCTGGTATGCCTGATGCACAGTGCCTAGAATGCAGACCTCCTGGCCTGAGCATCTGGGATGACTGGCAGCTGTGACCACTCAAAACCCCTCAGTGCTTTAGAGCTTACTCAGCACCACTTTCCCTATGTCACTGATTCAACAGTCTTATTTTAAAGATTAAGGAAGTGATTCATAGCTTTCTTTGATTTCTGGGTTCAAGGCAGCTAGGCTTATTAGTGTCAAATCAAGTGGTTCTACAGAACAGGGGTTTCTGCCATTGGGGGGGGAGGGGAGAACCAGTGGAGATGACCTTGACTCCCTTTATGGTGATCGCTACTCTGATGCTCCCATGTTCCCCACAGATGCTGTGCTTCTGAAAAATTCAGATAAGCAAGCTGAATTTATGGGAAAGTATCTCACAGTAACCGGCACTTTGTAGCTGTAATAGACTTAATACACATTCCTAAAAGGTAACTGGGAGATTTTCTGTGCCCTCTAGCTTCCTAATGGCTTGGCGGCTGACTTGAGCACTTTAGAGCAGCACTGAACACTCTAAAGTGTATCAGCTACTTTGTGAAATGTTACATTGTATTTTTCTTTCATTTAAGTTCCTGAAGACATTGTTTCTTAGCTTAGAAGACTGACTTGTCACGTTTCTTTAACCCCTATATCTTGCTTCTTCTGCTCCATGAACACCCTGCATCTGGCTCAGAGTTCACACCACGTATAGCTGATGAATGTTTAAATAAACTAATAACATACATAAGGATAGACTGTGGCTAAATATGCTCTGCTCAATCTTTTGCTAGCTAAAATAATAAATCAAAAATAGATTATAATTATATTTTTTGGGATGCTGAGGATCAAACCCCTGTAACTTTTATTTTTTTTAAATTAAAATATAATTACATCTCGACCTGTCTTCCTTTGTCTTTCCTCCCTCCAGTTCCTTCTGTGTGCACCCCAATTCCTCACAAACTCATGGCTTCTTTTTTTCTTTATGGTTGCATATATATATTATAATACATATATATATGCATATGCATAAATACATAAGTAAAACCTGAGTCTATTTAGTGTTGCTTGCGTGTATATAATTTCAGGGCTGATCACTTGAAATTGGATAACCTGACCTGAAAGCCTTTTCCTTGTATCTTTCTAAGTTTGTACTTTGAAAACAAATGGCACTTGATTCACAGCAATAACAAATTTGACCTTAAAAGTATCTGTATAGGTTCCTCCTTAACTTCTATAGTTTAGGAGTCTGGAGAGCTGCTCTTTTGCAACTGTGCAGTATGATGTTACCTTTGCCTTTTTTGGGCACCACTTCCTTGCCCATTCTTGGCATAGGTTGAACTTCCTTCATATATTGGGGTAGGTGTGGGTACTCTTTGCCATACTGCATGTGGGGCATCTCCTTGCCCATGGAAAGGCCATCTTTGCCCAAAGGCATGTGAGGTACTTGCTGACCCAAGGGCTGGTACTGTGGAATTTGTGGTGGTATCTGAGGAGGAATCTGAGGTGGCAGAGGCTTGAGTCCATAGTAGGCACCGGCCTGAGTGAGTCTGATGGAGCTCAGGGAAATGATGAACAGTATTCCCAGCAGCTGTAGAGGCCTAGGCGGCACAGCCATCACCTGTGGAGAAAGGAACACACCAACACAGTGAGCACCTCCAGGCCAAGGAACTGCTCTCTGTTTAGAGACAGAAGGTTAGGGAACGTGGAGAAACCCACAGTCTCTATTGTCAGAAAGCTACAAGAGGAAAGACCATAAAGTGAAGATGCTACCTTTTAATAAGAATTAGAACAAATGCCAGAGGAATTGAATCTGCCAAATGAAAGCAATTATTAATTATTGGGATATAGTCTAGAGATTGCTAGTTTGTCCAAATATCAACTCTGGAATTTTCCCATAATGTCAGAAAACCTGAATTGTAGCTTGAGATAAAACAATTCAGAATGAAGACACTCAGGTAGGTGTGGTGATATGACCGAGTTTTGCCAACTGAATATCATTGTACTACATGCTCCTTCCTAGAAGGCCCCCTGGAGGCAGTGAGCATGCTTTCTGACTTCTTGCTGGCTGGAATGCTGATATGTTGCCTGGAAATGGACCAGGACTCTTGGACCATTTCATAAAAGCTATTCCTTGAGGATTGTAGAATCCTGGTTGATGATGTAGGAGCTACATCAAATCATTAAATTTGGAGGAGAGATTTTGAGTTTTATCTCTTTAACTCACTTTTACTTGGACAGTTCTAACTTTTTTCAATAGGACAGTCTTCCAACTGGTTAGCACTTTAAAACGGAAACATTTAAAATGTATAGGTTATGACAGGAGCTGAGATTGTTCACCTACTAAATGCTTTTCTGGATGCTTATATTTGCCATCAATATATATAAATATGAATGTACAATGAGTGTAAAAGCAACACCAAAAAAAACTACAGAGAAAGGGTATTTCATTTGATAGTGCTAGAAGGTCATCGTAAAAACCACTATCACAATTATGCTTTTTTTCCTTCTATTAAATACTATGAAGTAATTGATTCAGAATTTGGCTAACTGGACTCAGAGTCCATTAAAGTTTATCTTTGAAGTTTTATGAAGCGAAGGGAGTTTACAAATTGCATAAATAAGATACAGGAAGATGACTGACTAGTCACAAAAACAAACTGTTTCTAAGCTATTTAATGGTTCTCTTTGCAAGTCAACAGTTAACCGAACAAATATAAATGGGTTTTATCTGTTTATAAAAACCAGCTTGAGGAGACCTCTGCTTGGTAATGCCCCAGGCTGGAAACCGAACAGTTCAGGAAAATGCAATGTGAGAAAATGGACACCAGGGGGCAGGCATGATACATTCGGAAGTATGTTAAGTGCTCCCCACCGCCACAGTCCACTGCTGACTCTGTACTGCCTCTGAGTAGCTGCTGTAAGCTCACACCTTATTAAAGGACTAAATGAAAATTAGAGAGCGTCACAACACTGGAGAATGAGAAGTAGTAAGAGCCTCACAATCTTTAATGCAACTATTTTCTGGAACACCTCAAAAAGACTTGTGTACAAGGACTTTAAGTTCCCTTTCCCTGGGAGTTTATCTTTATAATTCTGCCTAACTTAATTGTGGATTATAGTGTCCTGCTTTTTTTAGAAAATTTGTGTTGAATTTGTGACATCCTATTGAAGGGTAATGCCAAAAGTCTGAACAGAATACAAAAGGATTGATTAATTAAAAAGAAAAAGCAGTTTGAAGAACCCTCAGAAAAATGGACATAATACTACCTGAGGACCCAGCTATTCCGCACCTGGGCATACACCCAGAAGATGCTCCAACATGTAATAAAGACACATGCTCCACTATGTTCATAGCAGCCATATTTATAATAGCCAGAAACAGGAAACAACCCAGATGTCCCTCAACAGAGGAATGGATACAGAAAATGTGGTACATTTACACAATGGAATACTACTCAGCTATTAAAAACAATGACTTTATGAAATTTGCAGACAAATGGATGGAACTTGAAAATATCATCCTGAGCGAGGTAACTTAATCACAAAAGAACAAACATGGTATGGACTCACTGATAAGTGGTTATTAGCCCAAAAGTTCAGAATACCCAAGAGTCACTTCACAGCAACTGTTGGACTGAGCGTGAGGTCCCAGATGGAGGAGTTGGAGAAGGGACTGAAGGAGCTGAGTGAGTTTGCAGCCCCATGGAGGGAGCAACAGTGGCAACTGGCCTGACCCCTCAATGCTCCTGGAGACTGGATTATCAACCAAAGAATACACATGGAGTGACCCATGGTGCTGGCCACATATGTGGCAGAGGAGGGCCTTGTTAGTCATCAGGGGGAGGAGAGGCTCTTGGGCCTGAGGGTGTTAGATCTCCCAGTATAGGAGAATGCCAAGGAGGGAAGATGAGGGTGGGTGGGTGGGTGGGTGGGGGAATACCCCCTTAGAGGCAGGGGAGGGGGAGGGAATAGGGAGGTTCCAAAGTGGAGATCTGGAAAGGGGGAAACATTTGAAATGTAAATAAAGTATCAAAAAAAAAATCTGAACAGAATACAAAAAGATTGGTTAATTAAAAAGAAAAGGAAAAAAATTTAAAGTGAATCCTACCAGAAAATTCATTGCTTTCCCATTTTTCCAAATATACTTAATTATATTAATATACTTAATTATAATATTCTTAATTAATATATTAATTTTTTCCCTCTAGGGAATAAGTGATGGAACATTAGTCATTAAAATGATTTATAAAGCATTCTCTGTGATACAATCCTCATAGTTACAAGGAAGCATTGTTTATTTCAAGCATCTGAATAACACATGTACTGGTTAAGAGGGAGTAGACAAAAAGTTGTTATTGTCTGTCCCTTTAAATGATTAACTGGTTACTAGAAGCCAGTGGCAAAGAGCCATAAAATGAATACTGATTTATTTTTGTTAATATTAACTTACTTTAGATGTAAAAGAATATTTATGTTAAAAGCTCAACTGAAATTTATTAAATTCCAATCAGAAACCGTGGTAGGACCACCTGAGATACAAGGTTGAATATAGTCTGGTCAGTGAGTCCTGGCCTCAGGGAGCTACTCTGTCGTAGTGGAAATGACAGATGTGCACACCTTTAAGGAGTAACAAAAGACATAGAGAAAAAAACATTTTCCCCCCATCAACTCCTGTTCTTCAAAATCCCTTATTTTTGAAGCAGCAACTTTGCTCATTGTTTCTCTATGTTTTTCCCCAGAGACGGTTTACAAATACGTAATGCAAGGCAAACTTCTTTAAAACATAACTGAAGCATACTATACACACTATTGGTCCCCCGCTCCCCACCAAGACTGGTTCTTAGGCCTTATTTTATTTTTATTTTTTGTCTAGATATGAATAGTTAAACAAATCCCATCCAGTTCTTCATTTGTTACGGCTAGGACTAGGTCTTAGTTTTATTTTCAATGCATCCTGATTTTAATATTCAGTATCTTTAAGGTACTTTAATGATCTGAAAGTGTTAATTCATACCAGAAATGTGTGGTAATACCTACTGACATAGAAACTAGGGACTTCATTCGGATGTAATTCTGCCTTTCGAGGTGAACGGATTCCATCAGCGAACCTTAACCGTGTGGTGCTTGCTCTCTTTAGTAATAATAGACTTACATGCTTGGCTTTTGCACCTTCCAGCAATACAGTTGATGCACTGTTTAAACTTAAATAGTTTTTAAGCCAGGACGCGCTTGTGAAGGGCTAGAAACCGAGATGGAACAAGATGCCTAAAAGCCCAGGTGAATCTGCGGGGCTCAGCAGGACCCAGCTTCCCACATACCACTTCCTTTCACTGGCTTGGCCTTCCTCTCTCTCAAACCACCTCATCCAGACGGCCTTCTGCCATTTCTTTGGCTCTTTGTTTAAGTAAACTTTGCTCAGTTTTAACTTGGAAATTTATGGAGGAATTTCCCGCTTGACTTATCCTTACTAATTTCCTTCTGGTCCCTGAGGAGAGTTTTGGTGGTCAACGTGATATCTATCGTGGTTCTCTCACATTATCCGAAGAATATCAGATGTGCTACAGTAGAGAAACACCTACAGGGAAGAAGCAGCCTTAGAAGCCCTGCTGAGACACCATGGCGGTGGGTTCCCGCTCCTCTTCCTTTTCTGAAGCAGAGCAAGATAGGCTGTGAGTTTTCTCTGCTGTTTTCCTTGCTTTCTAGGTTTTTCTTTTATGATTGATGTGTGTGTGTGTGTGTGTGTGTTACATGAAGATAAGAATATTTAATGGGTGTACACAAGACGTCTTCGCCAGCTGGGTAGACTAAGTGATGGCTCTCATGCCAAATGCCATACACTCTAGAACTCAAAAACCTTACGTCTGAGTTTTAGTGCTGCAATTCTCTATGCCTAGGCCATGGTCAGATCCATCATCTCCACTGGGTCTCAGTTTTCTCACCCACGACACAGAAATAACAATCTGCCCACTCCTCAGAGCTGGTACAAATAATAATATGAATTCTTTGTAAGCTGAAAAGTGCCATTTAAATGTTAAGTTATGACGAATGGAGCACAACCAAAACGACAAATCAAAACCAAGTGAGACTTTCAAAGCGCGGATACTAGCCAAAGTAAACGTGAGGTTAACTGCAATAATGATAAACATAAAGTGAATAAAGCAAAGCAAGGATGGCCATTAAAACACACTCATTAAATATGACAAAAAAAAAAACCCAAAACAAACAAACAAGAAAACCAAAAAGACCCGTTGAACCAAGGCTGTCATTTATCTTGATGTCAGAATTGTCAATCTCCATTTCTTTGAAGAGCTTCCTGAATGTTTCCTGTAGTTGGACAAGGTTGGAATGAGATTGCATTTCCTCCTGCAGTCTGTGATGTACACACTAGACTAACAAGATACGTATTTTTTAGATGCTGTGAGCATACCCTTTGTCCATTTATCCTCATGAAATTTTGGATTGCTATATAAAACAGTAGTTAAATATTTAACCTTCAGACTTTGCTCTGTCCATAACTTAGTCTTGTGCATACATGCATGTCTATGGTGTAGTGGGGACAAGCCCCTCTTATCTGCCAGGCCCCTCTTTGTCTTGACGTGGGGTTTGTAGTTTCTCAAGAGCCTTGAAGAGAGGGAAATGAAGTAGAACATTCTCCTAGTATTCCCCAGAATTGCTTTTCTGTGCATTTTAAAGAAAATTAGCTCTTGCTTGTGCTTTCCAGAGCAATTCACTCATTAGATACTGTTATTTATTGAGCTATGGGTTTAATTTCTTTTGGGTAGGAGTTGAAAAATACAAGGGTTAATTTAAAAAGATGGAGTCTTACCTTATTGAACTTGCTTTCTAGTATTGACAGGTGATAAACATATAAAAGTAACTGTAAGTATTAGATACCTGTGTGGTAGACAAAGTTAAGCGGGTGTGTCTAATCTACTCAGGTTCTTGAAAATGCACAGTAGATGATTTACATTTGTTTATCAAAGCTGCCTTGTTGCTGCTTCTCAGACTGGGTGTGGTAAATAAACAACAGAGGTCCAAGGTCTGGAGGCTTCAAAGTCCAAGAATAAGAGGCTGAATGATAGGTGTTGGGGAGGACTGCTTCCTGGCTCACACTGTCTATCTTCTTTGCCCTCCTGTCACGGAAAGGTGAGGATCTGTTTTGGCTCTTTCCAGAGGGCACCAATCCAAAGGGCTCTTTGCTCTTGTGACCTAATCGTGTCCCATACATCTTCCAATAACACATCGGTGGTTAGGATAACAACACAGGGACCTAGACACAAACTCATAGCACACAGAGTGGAGGGAAGCACCCGAGAATGACTTTAAGTGGGAGACACTGGAAAGGGTGGGAGTTGAAAACATCCACGGGAAGTAAACTATGAGTAAAGATTTGAATATTGAGATTATTTTTAAAAAGATTCATTTATTTTTATATTAACGTGTGACTGCTTTGCCTGCATGTATGTATGTGGACTACATGCATATCTGGTGCCCATTGAGGCTAGGTTTTCAGAAGCTCTGAACTAGAGTTATGGACACTTTTGAGCTGCCATATAGATGCTGGAAACCAAACCTGTAAGAACAAATGACCTTAACCACTGAGCTATCTTTGCTAATTTTAAAATAATCTCTATTGAGATGCCAAATAGGAACAGAGGGATTATTCTATTTATTACAGTATAGTTATGGGTATTTCCCATTAATACATTCTTTAAAAGTATGCCCCTCATCATTGTCTATCACCTACACGTTGGCATCTTTATTATGTTCTTTTTCTCCTTAGGGGTATTATTTTTTTTTAAATCTCTGACACTTCAAACCTGCTGTGTTATTGTGCTGGGGACAATGAAGGATAATGAAGCACTTCAGACTGGTAACTAAATAACAGAAATTACTTCCCCACCATTAAATAGGCTTAGACTTCCAAGGTCAGTGCACTGTCGGGGTGTGGCTCTACTGAGCGCTTTTCCGAGCTGTATTGGTAGTCTTCATTCTGTGTCTTCACACAATTTTTTCTTGTGTGTGTTTTGTTTTGCAGTCACCCTGGTAGCCCGATTTAAATTTCATTTCTTTTTTTATCTTCTTCTCTCTAAATGTAGTCATATACCAAGGTTCCATGGACTAGGATTTTAACACAGACTTTGAGATGGGTGAATCAACTCAGAACATCTACTTTCTCTGAAGCAACTCAATTTCTAGCCTGTCTTAAGCCTTCTCTACCTTCTCAGTCACCATTATTTAACTTAAAGGTAAACATAATTATAACCAACTTTATATTTTTTCCTCCATTAACCAGTATGACTGAGATTCTAGAAAAAAAGAAAAAAATTTTTTTTGGTTGCTCGGAACTATTAACAAATCATAATCAAAGCTCTTGAGACTAAGACAGACTTTCAAAATAGTTCACTAAATCTCAGCCCCTCCTTACAATCTTCCTGACAATGGTTGTTAACACAAAACACTAATATTTTCCATTTGGATTTTAACAATTATGGGTTGACAAAGGAGCTAAAACCATCCAGTGGAAAAAAGACAGCATTTTCAACAAATGGGGCTTGTTCAACTGGCGGTCTACATGTAGAAGAATGTGAATTGATCCATTCCTATCTCCCTGTACAAAGCTCAAGTCCAAGTGGATCAAGGACCTCCACATAAAACCAGATACACTGAATCTAATAGAAGAGAAAGTGGGGAAAAGTCTCCAACACATGGGCACAGGGGAAAAGTTCCTGAACAGAACACCAATGGCTTATGTTCTAAGATCAAGAATCGACAAATGGCACCTCATGAAATTACAAAGCTTCTGTAAGCAAAGGACACTGTAAATAGGACAAAATGGCAACCAACAGATTGGGAAAAGATCTTTACCAATCCAATGTCCAATAGAGGGCTAATATCCAAGGTATACAAAGAACTCAAGAAGCTAGACTCCAGAGATCCAAATAACCCTATCAAAACATGGGGAACAGAGCTAAACAGAGAATTCTCAACTGAGGAAACTTGTAGGGCTGAGAAGCAACTAAAGAATTGTTCAACATCGTTATTCATCAGGGAAATGCAAATCAAAACAACCCTGAGATTCCACCTCACACCAGACAGAAAGGCTAAGATCAAAAACTCAGGTGACAACAGATGCTGTTGAGGATGTGGAGAAAGAGGAATACTCCTCCATTGCTGATGGGATTGCAAGCTTATACAACCTCTCTGGAAATCAGTTTGGCGGACCCTCAGAAAAATGAACATAATACTACCTGAGGACCCAGCTATTCCACTTCTGGGCATATACCCAGAAGATGCTCCAGCATGAGCATAAAGACACATGCTCTACTATGTTCATAGCAGCCATATTTATAATAGCCAGAAACTGGAAACAACCCAGATGTCCCTCAACAGAGGAATGGATACAGAAAATGTGGTACATTTACACAATGGAATACTACTCAGCTATTAAAAACAATGATTTCATGAAATTTGCAGGCAAGTGGATAGAACTTGAAAATATCATCCTGAGCGAGGTAACTCAGTCACAAAAGAACAAACATGGTATGGACTCACTGATAAGTGGTTATTAGCCCAAAAGTTCAGAATACCCAAGAGTCACTTCACAGCAACTGTTGGACTGAGCGTGAGGTCCCAGATGGAGGAGTTGGAGAAGAGACTGAAGGAGCTGAGTGAGTTTGCAGCCCCATGGAGGGAGCAACAGTGGCAACTGGCCTGACCCCTCAATGCTCCTGGAGACTGGATCACCAACCAAAGAATACATATGGAGGGGCCGGTGGTACTGGCCACATATGTGGCAGAGGAGGGTCTTGTTAGCCATCAGGGTGGAGGAGAGGCCTGAGGGTGTTAGATGTCCCAGTATAGGAGAATGCCAAGGAGGGAAGACGAGAGTGGGTGGGTGGGGGATACCCCCATAGAGGAAGGGGGAGGGAGGAGGGGATTGGGAGGTTCCAAAAGGGAGATCTGGAAAGGGGGAAACATTTGAAATGTAAATAAAGTGTCAAAAAAAAAAAAAGAAAAGAAAAGAAACCAAAACAATGATGGGAACATTCATAAGGCAACCCATTGTCTTGTTACATAACTTTGTTACTTTAAAAATTATATGATTAATATGTAGGGAAGACTTAATGTTCGAAAACCCTAGCCAGGTGGTGGTGGGGCAAGCTTTTAATCCCAGCACAGGAGGCAGAGGCAGGTGGATCTCTGAGTTTGAGTCCAGCTTGGTCTACAGAGTGAGTTCCAGGACAGCCAGGGCTACAGAGAGAAATCCTGTATTTAAAAACCAGTAAATGAATAAAGAAGTTAATTAATAAATAATTAAAATAGGGCTCTAATCTATGAATATAGTAGAATGTCATTAAGATCCATTTTATCACTTTATTTAAAAAAAAAAAAAAAGCCACCAGTAGTATTTGGTTTTGTCCTAAGTCTCTGGACTATCTAGTCTCTGGTTCCTGGTGATCTAAGCACTGTCAGAAATGGTCTCCATGTTGTGGGGTGGCCCTTAAGTCAAATCGTAAATAAGTTGGTTACTGCCACAAGCTTTGGACCACCATTGCCCTTGCATAATTTGCAGGCAAGGCAGTATTATAGGTCAAAGGGGTTTTGGCCTTCTCTTGGGCTGTTTTGCTTCCGTTGGTTTGCCTCGTCTCTGATGTGATGGTTTTTGTTTTGTCTTGTTAAATTTTATTTTGTTAGGTTTGGTTGTTATCTCTCAGCAGCCTGTTCTCTTCTAATGAGAGGCAGAAAGGGAGTGGATCTGAAAGGGAGGGGATGTGGGGAGGAGCAAAGAGGAGTAGAGGGAGGGGAACTGTAATCAGGGTGTATGGAATGAGAAAAGAATCTATTTTCAGTAAAGGAGGTGAGGAACAAAAGGTCATGTGATCATCTTTTTGCCCAGTCCTTGGTTAACCAGAGATCTGAACTTTGTTGTGACATAGATACTACAGATATAATTTACTTCATAATTGATATTATCACTCGCAGGATCATGGCTTCATTTTCTCTTATACTATTAACCAGTTTTGATACAATTTAGCATAATATCAATGTTCTTTTTATGTGATTTTCAAACATTAAGGTTTTAAGCTTAATTTTAAATCAACTTTGCCATCATGTGAAATACAATTTTGACTTTTGTTTAACCTGTCCATGAGAACTGTATTTTAAATACTTTGAGGATTATGCTTTGATGTGGACACAACAAATCTGAACGATGTGATGGGAAAGAGAAAAAACAAAGCAGGGGAAGTTGAAGCAGAGATCGAGTTGGGGGTCATCCTTCACTGAGAGCATGCTTTTTCAAAACCCACTTTAGACTGGGAACTGAGCTTCTGAAAGGGCTGACATATAGGTTTCAAAAGAAGATAGGACCAACTGTAAACAATGAAGGGAAACGTATTTGTCCTTCTAGGAATCCAGCACAGGTTAATGTGTAGCGTTCATTGCTACTTGTGGGGCTTAGTGAAGAAGATAGTCCCTGGTTGCAACAGCAGTGAAGAAAAATTAATATGTATAAGGTGTTTGTTACAGGATATATCCTCCTGAATGTATGTATGTATGTATATATGTATGTGTGTATGTGTGTATATATGTATGTATGTATGTATACATAGAATATATATACAGGACATATATTGTAAATCATGCCCTTTCTCTTTTATACATTGAAATCTGAAAATTGAATCCTTTTGGGGGGCTGGATTATGACTGGGGAATTATTAAATGCTGTGCCCAGATTAGCTCTGAATAAAGTTGATTATAAATGAGAAAATTGAAACTAGAGAATGCCTGGGGACAGTGAACATCTAAGTTGTAATCTCTTTGATTATTAATTGTTAATAAGTTCATAATTAACTAATTTGTTAGGTTCAGAGTATCGTGTAGTTTAGGTTGACTTTGAACTTGCTGAGGATGACTTTGAACTTCTGATCCTACTGCCTTCACCTTCCCACTCCCAAGTGCTGGTATTACAGGCAAGCACAACCATACCAGCGTCTGTAGAACTGTTAAGCTATTAGATTTTTTTCAATTGCTGTCTTCCCATTCTGTACTTATATGATTGATTGCTTTCCTGAAATTCAGAACTGCATATTTAGCCTCATTATATTCCGAGATAGAAAATTAAAACTCCTGTTGGTTACTTCTAGGAGCAGCACATCTCCGTCTTATTTTGTGAGGTGCAGGTCTATCTAATTACATTCTCACTCTTCTCGATTTTGCCCTCCACACAACCAACTCAACTTGTTGGTTGAGAAGTTGTGCATTATAAAATAGGATCTTGAATTGAGTTTGATAACTCTTTGTTCTTAAGACTAGGTATTTATGATATCATGAAGCCACTGAGGATGTGAACATGCTGAACCATATAACAGAACCCAAATGAGATAACCCCATCAGATACTGGCCAATCAATCCAATCAGTCTGGGCAAGATCACTCGACAAACATTTCATGATTTTAACTCATCTTTCCACCTACATGTATCTGAACTGATGAAAACTAAGCTTGAGGTGCATGCTTCACTTACAAGCCCAGATCCTATTGGAATTAAGAACCCATCTACAAGTAGAACATGACCTGAGGGACATACAGGACTTTGAGAAGTCCATTATATTTTGCCACCAAAATGGGCCACACACATAACCCCCCTGAAAGGAGTGGTCAAGTAGCACATTCCAACAGATCTCTAGAGGAGATGTCACAATCCTCTGAGTGACTAACTATAGCCCTTCATAGATTTCCTAATATCTAATCGGAATCTCTTCAGCTGGACTTTAAGCTCATTTCCTTTTTCCATTCTCAAAGGAGGTGGGAAACATCTGGAGAATATTTTCTCTTAAAATAATAACTCACATATTTGAAGCCTGTAATTAACTCCCTTTGTTTCCCTAACTGGAATCTTGTCAGCTGCTAAACAGCTTACAAAACACTTGAGAGAAACCTTGAAAGAGAGCATTCTAAAGTGGAATTTTTCCCTTTCCCTGAATGAAAGTATCATTGTCTTCAGAGCACAGAGCGCCTAAGCCGTAGGTCTGACTCAGTCATCCATCCTGCCTGAGCATCATTTCCTTTGCTTGCATAATGAGGAAGTTGGTTAGTAGAATTCAAGGTCTTTTATAATTCTGATGTTTTCTAGTAACCAAGAATGTAGAATAAATTTACCACCCTTCATAGGTAAGTGGACTTACGCTGGAGATGATCAAGGTTTTTGTTTTGGTAAGTTAGATATACCTCATACTTCCAAAAGCTTTTCAATTTCCAGTCTTACCATTAGGGATAGAATTTATAAAACCTCTTTATAATTTTTTTTTCCTTGAAAGATAAGCAGTAATGGATGAGACACTAAAGGAAGATCCCAAATAAGACACAAAAGTCAGCACATAATGCCTGCCTTAAAGAGGATTCAAAGGTTAATCACAAATGTGAAAGTTGTTGAGAATTCTCTAAATCATGGCTGTGAAGGCCGGATGTGGTTTTTAATCCCAGCATTCAGAAGGCAGAAGCAGTCAGATCTTTCTTGAGTATTAGGTCAGCTTGGTCTAACTAGCAACTTCTTGGTCAGGAATACACGGTGAGACCCTTTCTCAAACTAAACTAAGCTAAGCTAAACTAAACTAAACATCTGTGAATTATGTTTTTCTACAATTGTGTGACCTTAAAATTCTTGCAAAGTCATTCAGTAAAAATTGACTTCAAAGGAAGAGTGGCAAGTGAACGGGCTGGAGACATAGCTCAGCCATTAAGGGCACTTGTTGGTCTTACAGTAGATCCAGGTTTGGATCCCTGCACCCACATGAATACAAGGATTGGCAAAGGCTTCCCATGAAGAAGTTATTGCCAGGCTATGGGCATAGGGTAGTTGTGGTTGAAGTGGCCTTCTGAAGATAAATTGAACTAGTTAATAAAGTAAGGTGATGAAAATTAGGCTCCTCTCAAATTATCTTAGGCCATAAACCCCACAAAGTTAAAACCATATCCTTCAGAAAGACAAAAGCAGACTTGCTTCCTGAGTGGCCCTCCCCTGAGTTAGCGCATAAAGGACTGAGAAGGCCGAGGATGGATCTGAGGCCTGGAAGCCAGGGCAGGGAGGACTTTAGCTCTTCTTTTCTCCTTTGTTGTAATCCAACTGGCATTCCTTCAGGGCATAGCACTCTTCTGGAGAGGTTGGGGGTTACAGGAAACTCAGGTGATGTAACAGTGTTATTTACTATTAGAAAATTTGACAAGATTTTTGAAAACTGGGAAATCTGAACTGTTAAGTACAGTGGGATCAGTTTCCAGTTGGTTTGGCTCTTCCTGGAATCAGAAGGTAAAGCCCTTCACAGGCATGTGTGTGCCAGTGACTTCCGAGGACAAACCACACGGAAGTTCTTTCCTTATGCTCCATTCTGGGTCCTGTTGTATACACTCTATTGGTGTATATTGAGAAGATCAAGCCAAGCCCTGTGCTGGCATTCTCTTTTAATTAATAAGCTGTTATGTCACTAGATTATTCACATTAGTACTTTAATAAGAAATTGCGAAACAAATTCCCCAAATCAAGGGTCAAATGTGAGCTTAATCCATTTTTCCTGTATACTAAAATATTTACTAATTGAATCTCTGCATGTGGTGTAAATGTCCTGTGTATTTAGAGAAGAATTTAGGGGTCATACCCAGTGTTGGCGTTCCCCCCTAGCTTTTGGGACAGTTGTTTTGAGGAGTTCAATTGTTGACATTTCATTTATTTGAGTCATACAACCATTAATAACTTGATAATAAAATGAAATCCCTAGAATTGTTATCATACATAGGCAGAACATTAAATTGAATCAACCACTCTTAGATAATAAAATTAATAATCTTCTTCCAAAATTGGTGCCTCCCATCCCTTCTATGCCTCCACACACAGAGTTAATTCTGGTCAGAACAATAGTCTTTCTAAAATTACAACAGTTAGTCCTGAAAATTTCTGAATTGTAAAAGAATTATATATATATATATATATAAAATAATCAAGTTTCTTGGTCAGTGAAAATATGTTTTTTTTTTTCCCGTCTCTGTTGCATGGTTCCAGAGCAGCAAAAATCATTCCACATGACTGTTCCCAACAAAGACTTTAAAATTTAAATAATTTAGTCCTCAATCTGGGACTAAGCCTAAAACACCAAATTGTGATAAATTGTCAGCCACAGAAAGAGCAGTCTCTAAAATCCTCCACTTTGTAACCACAGCTCCATCTAGATAATTAGCCTACGTGGTAACATCCTGCCCTTTGAACACAGGCAGAGCACAGAGTGTAACCAAACCACAGCTATCTTGGTATTGCAAGTTCCATTTACTTAAAGGGTGGGATTTATTTTGAGGGAGAGAGAGATGGATGTGCTGTCTGGGAGGGAAATCATAAGGTTTTCAGATAATCCGGTGAACATTCTTCAGAGAACATGGAAGTGGAGAGAGGATAGGGAGCTATGCGGAGGAGGCCAGATTTTTATTATTATTGTTAAGGATACATGAGTTATGCAGGCTGGAAGTGTGCAAGGAAGTTTTAATGAGCGGAACTCATTATGAGACATAAGTAAGTGTACAAAAGCATACAGAGCAACACTGTAGCGATGCCTCGTAAGTGTGATTTCCTAGGACACGCTTGCCAACAGGACGCTGGCGCAGATGAAAGACTCTGTGGGTTGCCTTGTCTGTGACCTTATATGCATTAGAAGTCCGTTTACTGTACTATAAAATGAAGGGCATGCATTACATCAGATGGAAGCCCAATGCTTGGAGTGGGTAGTTGAGGTGCTGGTCTGTGGTGAATGTGGTGAAATCGGTCCTTTCGGAACTGCCCACCACCTTCCTGTCACGGTAATGCTCTCTTTATTTGGGCAGCTCTTCCAGTTTGTAGAGGGAAGCCAGAAATAAGTCCATGCTGTGAAACTTCTGAATTTAAAAAAGTGGTCCCGGGATGGGATCTCTCTGCCACCAACCAGGCAGCATACATTAGCTGTTATGAAGGCCCCAACCCATATACAGCAGAAGACTGTCGACTGCTGGGCCTGGACTCAGAGAAGATGCACCTAACCATCAAGAAACTGGAGGACCCAGGGAGTGGGGAGACCTGGTAGAGTGGGGATGGGGTGGAGATGGGGATGGGGGGGCGGAGGTGTGGGATGTGGAACAGTTGGAGGGTGGACCGGGAAGGGGATAAAGTCCGGACTGTAAAAAAAAAGGATTAAGTAATAATAATGATGATGATGATGATGATGATGATGATGATGATGATGATGATGATAAAGTTAATTCACTTTAATATTATCTGGTAGGAGCAAGGTGTCCCCTCCCTCAGCCAAAGATGAAAATATTGAAAAAGGTTCAACCCTGTTTCCCAGATCCTACTTTTAACTTGCTGGACACCTCTGTAACAGGTGGTCTCAAACATCTCTCATTCTAAAATGCTGTTTCTAATATTTCCTGGGCCATGGTATTATTTTCTAAAATTTTAACTCCTAGCTTTGTATCTGTCCACCGTCAGTGGATTAATTTAATTACCAATTTCACGACATTCTAACAAAGGTTAAGGTACAATATTATGAAATTTTACATACTCGCACACACACACACATATCATATACATACGTGTGTAAGTTTTCATATATGTTTATATGTTACATGTATGTTTATATGTGTATACATATGTATATCATACATGTTTATATATGTATATATTTGTGTCTATACGTGTATATGCATATAGTTAGATACATACATATAAAAATATATGTAAATTAAGCACTGAGGTTGTTGGTAGATTCAGGGAATTAACACAGGAATGTGCTTAGAATAGTCCTCAGATCAAGTAAAGGGCTGAGCACTAAACTATGCTAGCTTTTATTTAAATGAAGAGGAAAAAGGTTAAAAGGAGCGAAGAGGGCTGAGAAAGAGGAAGGAACAGAAGCAGGAGGAAGGGAGGATCTTGAGCATACAGTCCACCACATTTTGTGGCAGTCTTATTTAAAGAATATGGATGATAATAATGTTTTTATTCGCTCTGCTCCAGATTATGAAGCTAGGCAGACTTTTCTATGGGGATAGCACTAGAAGTGACTACAGAATCCAGAGCTGTATTTTTACTGTTGAAGGGAATAAACTTCATAAATAATGGTTACATGTTTCTGGTCCACAACCATCAGCTCTGTTTCTTCTGGCCTGATCTCTCTGTGCTTCTTTGGGACTTCAGTAGTACAAATGTTGCTATAGTGAGCTCTTTCACTGTTTTTCTTATTTTGAGTTGTGTCTGAAAACTGTACTCCTCACCTTGGTTATTTAGAACACACACACACACACACACACACACACACACACACTGAGTTTTGATTCTGACAAATTCAGTCTGACATAGACTTCTTTTACATAAATGTTTTATAGTGCAACTATTTGATAACTTCAAATCCTAAGTACCAGATAAATATGAAGCCATATTTAGCCAGGAGCACTTGTCTAAATGTATTTAGACATTAATTTAGAAATTAATTAGACATTAATTTCCCCCTATCGATACAATTTATAATTTATTTTGAAAAATAAGTTTTTATGCAAGAGTTCTAGCAGCTAGTGATTAAGGAGAGGTACACTCCGCATAAATCATTCAAGTGACCATAGGAGTAAGAGGGAACTTTCTCGTTGTGCAGTATATTTGCATTTAGTTCATGGTTGAGCTAATAGACATGAGACAGCCTTTCAAGTGAATATATGAAAGGTCTCATTTTTATCTTGTCTCTTGTCTAACCTAAATGCAAAATTAAACCTCAGGTGTTGTGTTGGCTGGGAAGGCCACTAACTGGGAGTGGCACAGTCACCAATGGTGTGTCGATAGACTTCATTTATGTGCACACTGTTTTTACCCTCCTGCCCCTAATTTTGTGTCCTTATGTCTACTGCCAGAGTAGAAGAATGGAAAATCCTACGTAATAGCCGTTTTTCCTTCAAAGTTAATAAAGAGTGCTGCTTTTGATGTATAAACTTTATAAAGAACAGAGAAGCACTGGATGGCCTTAGAACAAATGAGATTGGTGGTAATTCATTGATTTTTGTAAAGTTCTCTTTATGGTAAAGGCCACAGATTTGGCTTAAGCCATATTATAGTACCCTGGAGGCAGTTTTCAAAATCTCTGGTCTGATTTTAGGGTAAGACCTTCAGATCTCAAGCAGCCTTCTCCTTTCACAAAGGTAATTCCTGATATGTCATTTCTTTATTAACAAAAGCCTAAGTGGTAGACGGAGTGATCCTTCATGTACTTGAGGGTCCGAAGACTCACTGCCCTTTTCCTGCTCATGTTGCCACCTTTAGTTATGCTAGGAACTGACAAGGGTCAGACAGGAGGTAGGGGTTGAGAATGAGTATGAAATTCCATGTGTTGAGGTAGAGAAGGAGGAGGAGGAGGAGGAGGAGGAGGAGGAGGAGGAGGAGGAGGAGGAAGAGAGATGGACATTTCTTTCATACTCCTATGCAGTGTCCAACAACATTTTGCAGTACTCTATGCTCTTCACTGTGGTTGTTTGTGGACCACATCTCTGCCATGAATTTCTGTTTCTTCGTGTGGAAACCAGCCAAGGATACATTACTGGCCACCTACCCACCTTCTTAGGACGGCTCCTCAGACTTATTTTCTTTGCTTTCTCCTCCTGCTGGTTTATGGCTTTCCCTTATGTAGCAATAAAACTCTTGGAGAGCCCTCTTAGGGATGAATTAATGCCACTTAAGTATGTTTCCGTTAGCTGCCCTTTGATGGTTCTGTTTAAAAATAAAGGGAGAGTTGGGGCAGCTTGGTTCTTATTGAAATTTTCCTTCTCTCTGCTTTAAAATTACCATTCCTCAGAGACACTTAGTTACACTCCAAGAGAGCTTTGTTAACACACACACACACACACACACACACACACACACACACACACACAAAGTCTGGGAAATATTGGCAGAAAGCAAAATTACCATCTTTTAGTCATTTTTTTCTCTATTGGAAAAGTATTTACATTACAAGGAGACCCAGCTTAGACTGGGCAGAGCTTCCCTTATAGTCCTTTGAATACCAGAAAGCATGCCCAAATTCCAGAAGGAAAGAACGCCATCTTGTTCTCCACCCTAATAGCAAACAGATTAAGGATCTGTTGTCATGGTCCCATTTCATCCCTGCATCATCTGCCTACACATTCTACTTAATAATTCATCTGAATCTTGCATTTAATCTATGCCATCTTTGGGACAGAAGGTCCTTTAGGGTTTACTACCTCTACCTTCCTCCTCCAGGTTCTCAGAGTTAGAAAGGTGAGTGCGTCACCACATACCATTCTAGTTTCCTTTTGTCCCATTCAACAATTTTGAGAGGAACTGAAAATGACTTGACACCAACTGGGACACCATTTTTGCCTCAGTGGATATCCAGGCAAAGGCAGACATGCTTGGGAAAAAATGCAAAAAAGCCAGTGCCACGTCTGTTCCTTTTCTCTCTAGTTTTCTCTGCATTAGTCCCCAGTCATCATGTCTGATTTCTTTGCCCTTTACCAGCTATCTGGTTCCCATTTGGTGTTTATAATCTCACCAGATCACCTTGAACCTGTGTCAGAATAAAGACTAATGCTTTACCAAGGGCATGGTGGGATACATGAGTCACACCATCTTCTCTCCTTGCTGGATCAAGGGCAGACTTCTTGTAACCAAGGAGATATGCCAGTGTGGGAAGGTTCACATAGCCCCATAAAGCAGTCATCTTTGCCTCAAGACAAAATAATTCTCCATAGCTCTACAGAGTACTTAAAATTCCAACTAAATTTCTAGAACCTAGGAAAGCTAGCACAGCCTCAGAATTGTGCTAATTAACCGACCTATGACTGAGAAGAAACCAGGGATGTAGGAGTATTGAGAAACTCGACAGGCTGTCCTCACTGAGGCTATGTAAAGGATACTGTGGAGGTTCATGGTCACAAGTGCGTTAGAGAGACAAGAAGCATTAGATGGAAGGGTGAAGTTGAGCCTTGCCACAAAGCCCCTCTACTAGATCACGGGGATGAGTGACTGGTTATGAGGCTCTGATTGATATGTGGCTGTTATGTTATCACTAAGAGGTGAGTGTGAACATAGTCAAAGGGATCTCCTGTAATCTGCCTTTATAGGAGTCGGGTTAGCCTCCAGCAAAGTTCTTTGGCCACTGATTGTCCCCTAAGTTTGTGCTTCAGAGTTTTGGCTGTTGGCAAGGCTTGGATCTCAGCCTTCTTTCCCAGCCTCCCATGGCAGGGGCTGCTGCTTCCCAATTATGTGTATATGTATGGAGTAAATTACTGACATCTTTGTTATGTCACATAGCTAGAGTTTCAAAGCATAGACACTGTGTTATAGGTAGGAAAGAAGCTGACTCTCCCTCCCCCCCTCCCCCAGCTACACTTGACAAGTGGCCAGGAGAAGGTCCAAACCAAGGTTTTTCTATGCTATCTTTATCTTAGTCTCTGATCATATCGGGGGGGGGGGGCGAGGGGGAGAGCTAACACTTCTCTATTCAGCAGTTTAAATATCTCACAGTCCAAGAGGCAAGCACCCTCTCCTGGAGTATGACTTACAAGCCTGCTGGATCGTTGTGCATATTACTTGTCTGGAATGTGCCAAGGATAACCAGGAGATACACATATTCACTACTGTTTCCCTCTCTATAAATTTCTCCTAATAAACACAGCTTGGCCCTTTGCCTTTGTCTGCATAACAACCTTCAGATACTGTCCAGCATTCTATTTAAAGATATTGGAGTTCTCAACGAAGGAGGAAAGAGATGTGCTCATCTGGTAATTAATCAGTTGATCCACCCATTCAATACAGTTCAATATCCAGCAAATGCCAAGCAGGTGCTGGAGACACAACACTGAGCAGAGAGTGAGATCCCTGACCTGGAATGACTCACGGTGCAGGGCTGCTTGGCCGAGACCCTGGCCACTCAGACTCCTCCCCTTGGTCAGTTCTACCTCCATGAGTTAGTAACAGGAAAACATTGAACCCCTGGTCCTGTGTATTGGGCTGGCTGACTCACTAAGATGATAACTGCCAGCAGTTTTACAATCTCATGTTGGCTCCCCTCCACCTCCCAGCATGTGATTGGGCTTCTTCTACTGTCCATTCCTTGAAGTGTATCCACAGAAAACAAACTTGTTTCAAGATTCGTCTGACAAGGCTTGCAAGGAATGTGAACAGAGGACATGGCTGCCTAGCAAACCCAAGTAACATCAGAATAATCCGAGTATACGGCCTTCTAAAGGAGCATGAAGAAACAATGTTATTCTTAAGGTCTGTAAGAAACTGGGGAGTTACTACAACATATTATTTGGCATATGATGATATTAAAGCAATCTTAATATATCATAATACATTCTACTGTTACTTGTTCTAACTTCTAAAGTGTCAAATGGTTCATAACTGTTATGGCTACCCTAAGATGTCAACTTGGCTTCACCTGGAATTAACTAAAACCCAGGTGGCCTGGTATACTGGTACAGGATTTTTTTTTCTTAATGAAATTATTTGAAGTGGAAAGACCCACTATTAATCCTGATCTTTTCAGATGAAAAGATCCACCTTTAATCTGGGCCATTCCTTCTGGTGTCAACCTATATTAAAGTAATGGAAGAAAGGAGCTTGCTCTCTTTGCCTACTGTCTCTCCCTCTTGCTGGCAAGTCCATTCCTTCACTGGCATTGAAGCCAACTTCTTCAGGATACCAGTGCCAACTGAAGACCAGATGAGACATCCAACCTGGTGAACTGAACAACTACTGGCTTTTTGGACCTTCTTTTGGTAGACAGCTATTGTTGGACTACCTGGATCACAGCCTGTAAGCCATTTTAATAAATTCCTTTCTATATTTATATGGATTCTGCTCGTCTACATAACTCTGATTAATACAATAACCCATGATGAAAATTTCTACTTAAAAAATTTAAAAGGTATGCATCATCTAGTCCCCATCTTATTTCAAGCCTATCATTTCTCTCTCCCTCTACCTATAGTTATCAATGAAGACATTTGACACAGAGACAAACAAGGTAATTTGTTGCCTGTTCTGGTTGAGTACAGACATGGATATTTTTAGCATGCACTAAAGGCTCTTTTGGATTGAGCAGGTAAAATATACACTATGTGAAAAAATTTTTCAAAGAGTTCACCTTACTACACCATTTCTGTTGACATTTGTTTACTTTTAAATATATATGTCTCTGTGTGTGCCACATGCTCACAGGTGCCCAATCCCATGGAGTGAGAGTTACAGTGGCTGTGAGCTGCTTGGTGTGAGTATTGGCAAATGAGCATTGGTCTTCAGGAAAAGCCGCTAGGGTTCTTAATGGATGAGCCATTTTGCCAGGATCTTTTTAAAAATCCTTAATACAAGAATCTATGTGAGTAGAAATTATGATATAATTTAAGCTTATTTTGTGTCTGATTCTTGAAACATAACTAGTGCTTCCCAGGGTTGCTCACCAAGTCCCTTCATAATGTGCTAAAGAAATCTTAGCTCAACACCTACTGTAGAGTAGGAGTATCCATATGACATCATCAGGGACATGAAGTGGCCACCTGCATATCTTTTTACATACAATTAAGTTTTATTTTTATTATTGTTTGTATTATTTAACTTTAAAAAATAGACTTACTTAGATAATTTTAAAGTTAACAGCAAAATTGAAGAGAAAGAGCTGAGTTCCGGCATATCCTTCCTCTCTCTAAACCTGCACAACGCCCTGTACCAGAGTGGGACATTTGTTAGACATGAGGAACCTACATAGGCACATCGCACAAAGTCCAGTATCACAATCGGAGCCTTCCTTGCCATTGTATGTCCTTCAGTTTATACAAGGGATAAGGACACATCTGCTACTCTAGTATCACACAGCAGAGTTTCGATGCCTTCAGTATTCTTTATGTTTTGCCTGCCTGTCCATTCATTTCCAATGGACTAGCTTCTGTAATCACTAAATCATGTTTTAAGCATTTACAGAAGCTGATAGTAAGGAGGATTTTCATATCTGCTTCATTACTTAGTAACATGCATTTATGTAAACTCCTCCATTCATGTGTTTTTATGGCTTGATAGCTTGTTTGGTTTTGGCACTGAATAACATTCCATTGGTTGGATGTTTTACAGCTTATTTGTGGACAGTATTTTAACTCTTATTTTGATTTTTCAAATCTCTAATTTAAGAAAACCCGGAAGGTACTCATGACTGATAATAATAGTATTGCCTACTTCTCTGTACCTTGTTTGGTCTGTTTCTCATGATGCTTCTACCTTCTTGTGTCTAAAGCCTACTGACTTCTTCACTGAATTTATCCGTTTGGTTATGTTGTTCCTTTTGTAAGAACAGACTTTAGCATGTGGCTAATGCTTTTCATGTCATTAGGATTCCACCCAAATGCCATCCAATGAGAAGTCTGATGAGATTGGCCAATATGGTGCCCAAATCTAGTCAGTATCAGGTTATTTCATTCACAGCAGTTTTTGATATTGGACATTATCCTGTTCATTTAACTTCATTGTTTAGCTTCCCTGTATCTCTATAAGGTATGTATCTCTTATATATCTATAAGTTCATAGATAGATGAGATTTGTTTTGTCTTATTTAATGTTTAATTTCCAAAGCACTGTGTTTGACCAAAATGTAAGACATGAATGACTTAGTGAATTATGTCATAGATGGTACTTGTTGTTTCTTGGATATGATTGTGTATATTATGAGTGTTTATACATGTGTGAATCTATTTCTATGTAGAAACACATCTTTGGCTTTTTGTTTATTTGTTTTTAATCTCTGCTATTAAGAAACACACATCAGGTTCCATGACTTTCTTTGGCATATGCATTCCTCAGAGATTAGCACATTTGGGAGAGAGCAGCTTGTGAGTACATGTTGTTAAGTGACTGGGAGGGTTTGCAGCCAGTATTAATCTCTCTCTGTCTCTCTCTCTCTGTCTCTGTTTTTCTCTCTGTCTCTCTGTCTCTGTCTCTGTCTCTCTGTCTCTCTCTCAATCAGAGAGACACCATTTCTTTATATAGCCCTGTCTGTCCTGGAATTATCTCAGTAGACAGGCTGGTCTTGGACTCACAGAGATCTATCTGCCTCTGCCTCCCAAGTGCTGAGATTAAAGATGTGTGCTAGCACTGCAGGGTATGAATCTCTTTACAGATGAATCTCATGGGCCTCTGAGATGGCTCTGCAGGTAAAGGAACCTACTACCAAGCCTAATGACTTGAATGTAATCTCCAAGATCCACATGGTAGTTGGGGATATCTGGTTTCTGCAAGTTGTCTTCTGACTTCCACATTGCCCTTAACCCCCAAGAAATTAATAAATAAATATTGAACAGAAGTCTTATCCACTACTCCATGGATTCAGCCATGGTATATAATGTATATTTTAATCTGAAGGAAACTAAGGAAATCTTAGAAACAGGAAGGTCACATTGTCCATCTGCTGTCTCTCTCCACTAAAATGGGGCACAAATAAATCTTACCTACCTATTCATAAAGGTCATAAAGGGTTATAAGTCCATTATTTTAGAAGTGCCATGTCCTATACTCAAAGATCAGGAAGAATCTAGACAATTATATCTTACCAAGCCCCTCTTTGTTTATTGCCATTAGATCATACTGTTTTCAGTGATACTTGTGTATGATTGTCCATAAAAATGCATACTCATTATCACATATAGTTTACAAGAAGTGAATTTATATCCTCTTTTCTTTCAAATCTGTCATTAAGAGAGTCTCAGTCATGCCTTTTCTCCTTTATAGCATAAAATACAGTGTAATGTTTACATCACGGTCTAGTATAGCAGTAGTGGCACGAAACTGATTTTATCAGTTTCCAAAGACCCCATTGACTGATTCCCATTAGTCAACTGGCATATACATTTACTACACCTTGCCAAGGAGATGGATAGTAGAAAGTCTACCCAAATAAGCAATCAGAAGCTTTGTAATTCTGGTTCTTTGTAGGGTAAGTGGAACAGTGTCACCAGACAAAAACTAGAAAGGTTGAATGGATTTAGAAACCCCAGTATTCTCATATCTGAGACTCATAGGCATCTCATCTGCTCCAGACCTGGTTCCTGTCCTAGAGCATGTAATCATAGCACCCCACATGAAGATCATGACCATTAGTCAGGTAGTACAGAGTTCTCCATGCCAATGAGATGGGCTGCCCTGAGGGTTTAGGCAATAAGCTTCCCTTCCTGGACATTCCTTCCTGTGAAAGGTGTTTAATCTCTTGTCCACCCTGAGTAAGTTGTATGCACCTATTTTCCACGATGAAGAATGAATAAACAGTATGGATCAGCAAGGACTGTCTGTCTCATCAAGAACCATCATGGGGGTAAAGCCTTCGTCATACAGAGCCACACCTAAGTCTCCCACAGAAGGCCCCTCTGCCCTCCAGACACTCATCCCTGAGCTAAGCTAGAATTCTCCCTCCCACCGGGCCCAGGGCTGATGATCACACTGTGCAGGCCCCCTTCATTCCTGACTTGATGTAGTTTCTAGAGGTTACTGGATGCCCAGGAATTTGGGAACCCCTATTTCCTCAGCCTCAGACTGAATAACCAACCAAAGAGCAAGCATGTGATGTACCTAGGCCCCCTACACATGTGTAACAGATGTGCAGCTTGATCTTCATGTGGGACCCCTAACAGCTGGAGTAGGGGCTGTCTCTGTCTCTGTTGCCTGCCTTTTGACCCCTGTGCCCAACTGAACTGCCTTGTTTAAGTTCAATAGGATAAGATAGGCCTAGTCCTACTGCAACTTGATATGCCAAGGCAAGTTGATATCCATGGGAGGGCTCCCCTTTTCTGAGGAAAAAGAGAGAGGAAGATTTGGAGAAGGTGAGAGGAGAGAGAAGGATTGGGAAGAGACAAGGAAGGGGTAGCTGGGATCAGGATATAAAGTGAAGTAAATAAACAAATAAACAAATAAAGTGTTAGTAACTAGTAAATTAGTAATAAATACTGCACCTGAGAGGTGTGAGAAATAAATAATATTTTTCCATAGTCAATGTTCTGAGCAGTGCCTGGAGGACAGTGATTCACTGTCAGGTGTCACCTGTCTGTGTCTCTTCTTCTGCCATCAGCATACTGTAAGCTATGAGTTCCATGCAGTTACTGTAGCATCTAGAACACATGACTTGCTACTTGATTGTGGAAGCAATTGTACAAAGTGGAGTCAAGTCTCTTTTGGTGTTCCTTAGCTCAAGAATTTGAGTTTATGAGACCCTGTATGTAGGAGTCTAAGAACATGGGACCCCTTTTTGATTAAAAGGAATATTTATTTGACTCTTACATCTTTACTATTAAGTGATCTAATAAATAGCCAATTATAGATTTATTCTGAGTTTGAAACGGGATTAATAGAGCTCTAATCAATCTAACTTCAGTTACGTATGGATGGGCCCTCATTGTAATTTATAATCTATGACAAATTCCTAATTTTTCAATCAACTGGGAGAAGGTGGGAACATTTATTTCCAGGTCTAGAAATTTGATGTAACTGTTCTAGCACCGTTTTTTTCATGCTGCTTCTTTCAGATAAGTGTGTTTTATTAGTAGTAGAACCTCTATATTACTCTTATCTCTTTATGTTGGAGAACCTGCCTTGTCTTTTATTAGGTTAATAATGTAATGTACCTCTGGACTATGCTATTGTGATTCAGAAGCTCAGTAGCAAGATGAGCCACATGTTGACTGGTGTTTTGATAATCAAATGAAATGGTGATGATGGGCTGAAATATGTTTGGGTTGGAGCAAAACGTTCATCCTAATGAAATGTGATTTTATGAAAGAAAGACTCCCAGTCCTCCCCAGGACTGAGCCAGGTCATCCTGGGTGGACAAAAGGTATCTGAGGTTTCTCTCTTTCTTTCCTAGTCCAAAAATATGTTGGGTCTACCAGCTGTTACTAAAAACATTAATAAAAATTTTGTCAGCTTAGAGTTATTGCCGTCCCTGAAGAAAAGATAGATGTATGTATTTTTAAATCTGGACATATGAAGGTTTAAAAAATATTGTTGTAGAGTTCTCCTGGCTACATTTCCTAGGTTCTTTTCCAAGCTTTTGACTGGAGAAACTGAAAAAATGTTTCTGTGCCAAAGTGAAATAGTAAATGAGAACCTCATGTCTGAGAAGCTCTAGGATTAATAACTGGTGGCGAGATAGATAAGGTTTATATCATCTGAGGGAGAAGTCACTGAAAGAAAAGGAGGCATGTTGTGAGATGTTACTTTCTGAGGTGTCGGATTAAACCATTCAGGGACATGGTGGACAGTTGTATAATTCAGCCTCCAGGGGGCAGTGTGTTTATAAAGAATTCATGGTACCAACTGTTTACTGTTGAGGTGGAACACAAAAATATCTGAGGAATTCCAAGGAGTTAATGCTTCATGTGGATGCACAGCACAATATGAGAGTCTTCTTTCCCTGGAGGGCACTGTCTAACTCAACACACTGAGTTTTGAAAGGAAGTTTAGTTATTAGAATAACTATTAACTCTTAATTGTGACATATTTACCTCTGACATTTATTATCTCTTTTTTTCCCCAAAGAAAACATTAAGGACAAATGAGATACTGTTGAGGAATTACATGAATCAGAGGTAATAGAACTGTACACCCCTTTCCTCATTGATTATAGTAAGAGCTTGTTTCCCAGTCCTAATGTACGAATTGACTGAGCTGATAGTCAGCTTTTGTGTCCTAGGTGTTCTCACTTACAGTGTGAGAGGAGCAGAACCCAGACCTCCTGGACTTGGATCCAGACTGCCTCTTCCTATCTGTATAATCCTACAATGTGAGAAGAATCATCCTTAGGAGGTTATATTTGATAACATGTTACAAAGTTGCCTACCAACTAGGAGAAACTCAACGAAGGACAGCTATTACAACACACACCATCTAGTTTTATACACTTACCATTATGGTTCTAGAGTCCAAAGGAAGATTATATACTCTTTTAATCAACTACTTTTGGTATCTTATGTGTTCCCACAACAAAATTAACCATAAAAGAAGCAATATCTCCTGGGTTTGATAAATTAACATCTGATATAAAATACATATTAGCACATCTCTGAGTTCTTGGCCAGCCTGGTCTACAGAGCAAGTTCCAGGACTGCCAAAGATACACAGAGAAACCCTGTCTCGAACCTTACCCACCTCGATCATAAAACTATGTTAATGCTACTTTATAAGTCTCCTAGGAAATGAAACCATTTCTACACTGAAAAATACCATATTTGTACTTGAACTACAGGACAGTTTGGCACACAGCAAGTATTCATTGGAGAAATTACTATTTGCCAGTCACTTTTGAAAGCTTTTCATGTTGATTGACTCATGTAATCCATTATGCTGATGAACTAATTTTACTCTCAAAAAAATCTGAGATAGAAGCTACCACTGTATATGATTCCTACTTCCTACTTTTCTATGAAGAGATGGACATAGAGAGTTTGAATAGCCCATTAATAATTCAAAAGAAACAAGTACATTGTATTTAAATGCATGTACATATCCTAGAATTAGTAAATAATAGGACTAGAATTTGAACTTAGGAAATCAGGTTCTAGGTACAATCTAGAACCTATCATCTTTACAAACAGGCCTTTGTCTCTCTCTCTCTCTCTCTCTCTCTCTCTCTCTCTCTCTCTCTCTGGTGTTTTCCATATTTGTATCACATTTAATATTTGAGTTTGAAAATTTTCTACACACCATTCTCTTCTTTGTATTCAAATTAAGCTGCCAAATTAAAACTCAAGGTTACTGAGACAAGGTTTCTCTGTGTAGCTTTGGCTCTCCTGTAACTTGACTTTGTGTAGACCAGGCTGACCTTGAACTCAAAGAGATCTGCCTGCCTCTGCCTCCCAAGTGCTGGGCTTAAAGGTATGCAGCACCACCACCTGGCTTATTTAAACATTTAAAAATACCTTTTATATGCAAAGAACCTTTCTGAGGAACTGGAACAAAAGGACAGATAAGGCACAATATGTAGTGTTCTACAAACCCTAAAATTAAAAAAAATCTCATCCACAAAGCTCCTTTTAAGTCTAACTAGGTGTTCAGAGAACTTGAGGCTGCCATGTTTTTTTAGGCCCCTGCTAGAAGATTGCCATTGGAACAAAGAAAGAGGGGATTGCTTTTATCCCAAAGAAAGCAGAACATATCAGGCCTGCCAAAGAGGTGTCTTGTCTAGGTCAAACCTCCACTACCATGGCCAAATTCATAACTACTTAGGAGCATAGCAGAGTGCAGAGGGTGAGCGGCTAGCTAAGTGAGTTCTTGGGTGGTATGTCATTCCAGAAGCAGAAAAACAGTTGCTGGGTACATAGATCCCAGGGCTACAGTGGCTAGGTTCACATCTCATCTTGGAATTTGGTTCCTTACGACTCAATGTGTTTAAACGCAAGATGGTTGTTTTTGTTCGTTTTGACTTTTAAACAAACATATATTTGTCTCACATTCCTCCTCTGTAAAAATAATATTTAGATCCTAGGACATAGGGACAAATTAAGAGAATGTTTGTAAAATGCTTACCATGGACTCTTACAGGGAGTAAGAGCAGAGCAGTAGCTACTATTATTGCTACAATTATCAAGAGAAGCAGGAGTAGACATTTAGACAGGAAGGAGAAGCCTCACTTGGAACAAATATAAACCCAAAGCACCCACCCATGGCTCCCCTTTTTCCAGGGGCTATGTCACTGTCTTTGTCTTGGTGTCTTTGAGAATATATCATGTGTTTCTTCATTAGATTTAGACCACTGGAGCAGGAAATCAGATGGCCAGACTTGTAATTCAAATTGCAAATTGCATAACCCTTAGTGCCATTGAGGCACAAATACCTGTCTTATATTAAGCTATGGCTCTTGGGCCTCTAGTTTTAGATGTTGTGAGATACATTTCATGACTATATGGAAGGATGAGTAAGATGTAAGGAATGGGCTAATTCTCACTAGGCACTCATTGTTGGAAAATAATTTCCAAGCATTACACAGATAGAGTGAACACACTCTCTGATCCTTTCTTCTAGTCCTGTTTTCTCCGACTAAATGTAAGAAGTCAAGTGACTACATTACGCAGAAATTATATCTTTCTTGAAAATTCCCTAGATACCTAGAACTCTAAATTCTGTCTTGATGATTTCAAGACCTTTCTAATATCTAAATGGGATTTTGTCAGTATCCAGCTTCCTAAGATTGACTGTACAACTGGGATGTGCATCCTTGGAAAACAGATGGTGCCTAGGAGTACCATATTTTCTGGGTGTTGTGAATGGAGCTTAGCTGGGTGGCCACATACATAGCTGGGAAATCCTTTGTGGTCCCTGGCAGAGCTGAAGATATGAGTAGAGAACTTGGGGGCAATTTGTTCTCCCTGAATCTCTATACTTCGATGCAAAATTGGAAGGAATCTGAAAACTTTTAATTTGAACTTGGCCTTCCAGGTTGTTATGAAGGCATATTTATTTTCCAAGATAGAGGTATACAACATTTTATTTAACAGTTTGCTGGCTCAATAAGTTTTACATATCAAAATGTAGGGTATGTGGGCTTTTCTTTGAACTCTTCTCAGTGAACAAGTACATAAGTGGTGGACACACACACACACACACACACACACACACGAGCACACATTAAAATGCCCATAATTTCCTTGGCCAATACAGAAATGATGAAGAATCAGAGCATCAATTCAAATTCAAGAGCATAATATGAGAATGACTACCTACTGCCATTTTCATTTTTCCCTTATCTTTAAAATAAGATTTCTGGGAAGAGGAGTATGATGATGCGAGTAAATCAAAACCATAATGGGAAGAAAAACCTAGAAGAAAGCAGAGGGGAAAATCCCTAGGGGTCTACTGTTCCAAACATGGTGTGTGTCTATTCTGTCAGCCAGAGCTGTGATATCTGAAAATGATGGCGGAAATAGCTGAAATTCTTAATAAAAATTCCAGGAAACCTCGGGGTTTCTGGGAAGCATATGTGAAACCAAGAATATTTAATTTTCTGTAAAAGTTACATGGACCAGAACAAAGTGCTAAAACACCAGCTAGGTGTGACACTTTGTCTGCTCTTATTTTCCTTAGGTTTTCTTAGAACTGAGAGAGGGGAGAGAGGGGGAATGTTGTGTGGAGTCGTTTCTGCTTCACGAGATGGCACTGCTGAGATGCTTTCAGGAGGCCCTGTGCTCCCTGTGGCTCCATGTGGAAGCTGCAGTAGAGCCCACCTTCCCTAAAGAGGTCCAGTCTTTGTCCAAAGATATGGGAATAGCTGTGCTCCCAAGGTGCTACAGAGCCCTAGATTAATTCCTCTTATCTGACTCTATTTTCATAGTCGGCCAAGATCTCCTTTGATGAGTGAATCCAAGTCTCTCCATTTACAATCATTGTGGTCTCTGGTAAAGCAGACACTCTTATGGAGCCTCATTTTCTCTGGGTGTAGAATGAAAGCTGGAACAGCCTGTCTCTGAGAGTTTATAAAACTGCAAACACAGTTCCCACTTCTCCTCTGATGTTTCTTCCTCTGTTTTTTTGAGCTCTTTTAATGTCTGCTATAGTATTTGAAAAGTTGTCTCATATCAGGAACCTTGTACCGGTCTTTTTGTTTGAACGAGAAAGTCTCTTCTTCCTCAGTACCCATCTGTACATTCACACCATGCAGGTTTAGCTCTGGAGTGTAAGGGATGCCAACAAGAAACGAGGAGCTGCTGTGTGACTATTTTATACCTCTCCTCCAAGGAACTCCTGAGTGAGAAATGCATCTGGCTCCGATTTCCTGCAGAACTTTGCTTATTTGAAATGTTTAAGAAATCAATTGATCCAACTTCAAACAGACTAGATTTTGCTGGCTGTGTAAAAGCTCAGACCTCCTTTTGTGTCACTCCCAAGTCTGGGCTTCACAAACATCTAGTTCCCCTCATCCTTTACCAGAGGACTTCTTTCTGGCCATTGTTCCTTCGTGCTGAGCCAAGTGTCAGACTGGAAAGGGAGGCAATAAATCTCTGTGATTCTTCATATCTGGAATTTTCCCTGCTGCTTCTGATAAGGAAATGACCAAGACTCTCAGATCTATGCATAGAACTCAGAGAAATTTAGAAACCAAATCATGTTTTGCTCAAATTTAGAAACCAAATCATGTTTTGCTCACAAAAGGGAAAGCAAAATGTGCTAAATTTGGCTTTGAGTTTATCCAGGTGGTTTTCAGAGGACTTGGGTAGTGGATGGAGAAATTATTTTTGTTCTTGACTAGATTATACTTGGACATTTTAAAATGAAAACAAATTCCTAACTTTCAAATATTTTACTAAGTTTTTTTTTTGTTTTTGTTTTTGTTTTTGTTTTTGTTTTTGTTTTTCTTTTTTTGGTTTTTTGAGACAGGGTTTCTCTGTGTAGCCCTGGCTGTACTGGAACTCACTCTGTAGACCAGGTTGGCTTCAAACTCAAAAATCCACCTACCTCTGCCTCCCAAGTGCTGGGATTAAAGGCGTCCACCACCACCACCAAGTTTGACTAAGTACTTATTAATGGGAGGGAAAGTAGCAAAATTTTGTCGCATGTAGATCTTTACAAAGAAAAGTTTTTTGCCTCCTTGTAGTATGAGATCACCCCCTCTGTTTGCACCTTTCCTCTCTCTATCCCTCCCTCGCTGCTTTGGTACTTCTAAATTTTAATGACTGAAATGAATGTGATTGGAGATCACCAGTCCTTCCAAAACGGAAAGATTTTTCCATGACCTCTGCACATGATGTGGGAAAACTAATGAAGCCAACTCCTGTCTAGCCAACTCTATGCATGGCCATGGCAAAAAAGCATTCTCAAAATTAAACAAGGAAGAGAGCTGGTATTTGAAAAGCTTTTAGTTAGTTTTATTTTTTGAATAATTTTTATCTAGCAATATCACTGACATTCACTTTCTGGCATTTTAGTGAAAGTGGTAAAAATTGCTTGGAACAAAAAGTTTCATTCAGCTGCTCTCCTTTGCTTCAGTTCTGTAAACATAGCGTAGAAAGAGAGCAATATTTGTCCACAGGGGATTGGTGAACACTGATGTGACCTCAACCAGCAAGTAGGGTCTCTTAAAGGAGCCAAGGTTTTGAGCCATACTACCTGAGAAGCTCATTTAAAACCTATTTACAATTAAACATTTTGTCTCTGGAGAAGCAGCCAGTTGGGTCCTGGTGATGGTTTTGTTGGCACACAGCAATACAGTCAATGATCCTGACACACACTCCATTTTGAGCAAATTGGCCTATTATTCCTTCTACTTTTAAAACAATTGGCTTGAATTTCATTGACTTACTTGTTCTTTGAGAGCCATTTAGATGCAACTTTTGAACTAGTGAAGCAGAGCCACCATGTAGCTCATAAAACCATTGGTTTATCTAACAACCATGTACCTTTGATCTCAAAATGTGTCTCAAAATATGTGTGAGTACAGGTCTGTCTGATATCCCCAGAATTCATTTCAAATGAAATATTTAAGCCACAGATATAGGAAATGTGTGCTGCCTTTCCATTTTAATTTTTACTATCCCACCCACCCTTTTATCTCCTGCTCATGCTGTGAATGGGACAGGGTAGATTAAAACATTTCAAGATTAGTTTGTTCTTGAACTTTTCACTTGTGTAATAGAATTTGGAAGTTTTAGACAAGTATTTGGCAAATAAAACTCATTTGCCTTTGCATTTTCATGTGCATTTTACTTAACAAATACTTCCTCAATGTTTAATATGAGCCAGGCACTGTGTTTCCATGCAGTGACAAATCAGATTCTTGATCTCATAGAATTCTGCTTTAGTGGGGGGGGATCAGGCAAATGGCCAAATAAGGTCATTTTGAACAGAGGTAAAAGATGTAAAGAAAAAGAATGGGAATGTGGGATGTGAAACTGGGATAAATTCCAATAGGTAGCAAACAAAGGGTCCTCCCGAGGAGGTGGTGGATAAAAGCAGTTAGTTATAGGTCATTGCCTAGACAGTGCAGGCTGAGTGTCCGTCATCAGAAGACAAACAGACAAATATGTATAAAGTGCACAGATCATTGTCTAGAATCATTAAATGTAAACTGCTTTTCCTTCTCCATTAGTCCTACCAGTTCAAGTCTCCTGGAAGATTTGGGGGATTAGAGAGAATGACTTCCAGGAGCTCAAGTGACACTCCCAAGCAACGTTTTCCCATGTGTGGTGACAGACCATGGTTTTAAATTCACTGGCCTTCTTTATTCCCAATCTTGTCCCCATGGAGTCCACTAAGGCAAGCATGGGGGAGAGGTCAGAAATCTACATTTTGTGCAAACTTGCTATAGTTATTCTTGAAACCCTCATGGCTAAGGGATAGTCTATGTCTGAGCTATTACTCCTTTTGATCTAGTACTTTCCGTGACAGCAAGAATAAGTAATTGTCTCAAGTGAAAGGGATGAGTTTGGTTTAGTTTATAGACCCATTATATATTATGGAGTTACATTTCAGAGTTACCTCCCCAAATCCTCAGGTCTAACTTCATTGGTTTTTGATCTGTCTGGGGAAGCTGTGGTTTTGGATTATCCAGTTTTTGGCTACATATAATTTGGAAGGTATGCCTGATGTTCTTCAGTGCCCCTTTAAAACATGCCAAAGAACAAAAAAAAAAAAAAAAGATTTTTACCTTTTAGGTATAAATGCCAACCAGCATTTGCCAAAGGCTCCTATATCCTGGAAGACATTCTCCTTGTAAGCACACCTGGCTAACTAAAATTCCTCCATATGCCTATTTTTAAAGCAGGATATCCTTAAAGAGGGGATGAATCCAGTTCATTTCATTCCTTCTCCTTGGCTTTCTCTTTTAATGTGTCTTTTATTTCCTCATTTTGGAATGACTCATAGGCATTTAAAAAAAGTCTTAGATTCAAGGATCTCAAAAAATAAATAAATAAAATAAAATCTATTGGCTATAAGGAGAGATCCATACTGATTCCTGAGGCTGAATGAAAACAGACTTTAAAAATCCAGACTGGATTCTGTGCTTCAGAAGTGTAAGACTTCTGTTTTTCTATCAGATACTTTCCTAAAAGGGGCTTGGTCTGGGAACGCATGTATTTCATCCAATTTCTTTTTCATGTCTCAATTTTCTCTCTTTATTAGTTTTTATCCATAACTGTGTGATAGTTCTGGGCAAATGCAATGATAGCAATGGAAGAGAAGCCAGCACTGACTGTGACGCTGATACTTTGAAAGGTTTAAGGTTTGAGTTTAAGGCAATTTAGAATCATAGACATAGAACTTGTAAGCATGGGTGAACTGAGAAGTCATCTAAAGAAGGCAACTTTTAGAGCTGTCCACCTGCCAGTCATTCATTTAAGAAACACCCCCCCCAAACAAAACAAAACAAAACAAAACAAAATACTCTTTAGGTTGACAGTGCTACCTCAAAGTGCAAAAATGGATAAGGAATGTAAGTCACATAAGATGTAGAACCCAAGGTAAAGATCTGGTAATGCTCACTCTCACTGAACTACACTGAGCCACGAGCTTACGGTTTTTTTATTTAATTAAACAGAAAGGGTGATACTTTGTAGAATTTTCCCTGTCTGATTACATTAGGGCAATAGGAGCCCTGTGATTGGGCAGGGAACAGGGAGGCGGAGCTAAGAGTGGGACAGGTGAGAGCGTCTGAAGGGAGAGGAGAGGAAGGTGACAGCGGACATGAACTGGCAAAGTGCCTCTAATGTTATTATGAACGTTAGAAGTTTGGAATAAGTTGTCAAATCTAAGTGGGCAGCTTTTATCATTATCAATTGGCCCTGAAATTATTATATTGGCATCTTGTAAATTGTGTTTTTATTGACACATAAATCTGATTGGTTAACTATATGCTTAAGAGTTTTAATTCTACCAGGTAATTGGGTGTTGAGATGGGGTGGGCGGTTGTTGCGTAGGCCTGGTGGCAGAGATCCACCAAGGGACTCAGGAGCTCCAGCACGGAGCAGTGGTCTGGCTAAGATCACCAAACTGAGCTCTGCAGCCCGCAGGGTTGACAGCATTAGCTCGAGAACGTGCCTGCTCTCTTTTTTAATATTTCCCGCAACACTTAAGGCATATTATACCAGAGAGGAAGAATGTGCTACAAAAATGCTCCTCTTGTCTGGATCAAGAAGAAGCCTCTCTTGCTGTGACTTCCACCCCATTCAGCTTAGCAAAATCTTCAAGTTTTCATCAGTTACTCAACAAAGCTTTTTGGTGTGCCACATAAATAAATGTTAGGCACAGTTGAACTTGCTGAGAATGAAGCCATGGAGATAGACTTTTATTCTTTTTTTGTTGTTGTTTTGTTTTTTTGTTTTTTCAAGACAGGGTTTCTCTGTGTAGCCCTGGCTGTCCTGGAACTCACTCTGTAGACAAGGCTGGCCTCGAACTCTGAAATCCACCTGCCTCTGCCTCCCAAGTGCTGGGATCAAAGGTGTGTGCCATCACTGCCGGGCTTAGACCTCCATTCTTACAGAGCTGTTAGAACTTCCTTTCTTCTCCTTCTGTGAAGTAGGTCATTGGTATCTATCTCAGAAATTCCCTGCTGGAAAAGAACCTTGGTTGAGACAAGAGAAAGATGCTGAAGGAATTGAAGGCCATTGAAGGCCATGTATTTCCATACAATAGAAATCTGCTGAAGGAGCTGATTTCCATACAATTGAAAGCTGCTGAAGGAGCCATATTTCTGTTTACTTTATTGGTCCCTTGGTGTTCTGTGCTTTTGAGCAAAATTATTTCTGAACATCTCTTTAAATCATTACAGAGTTTTAGTTCCTATCTGTCTGAATAGTAATTTTGGATAAATTATTGGGCTGCCAAACTATTTTCTTGCTCTTGTCAACCATGCCTTGGTGGCATGACAGTACTGTCCCAAATTTTTAAAACCAAGATGCAAAAATATAGCTGCCTAGAAGTTTAAGACTCTGATTTCCACCAAAATGCTACTGATGACATGCCTGGATTTTTAATTAATTAATTAATTAATTAATTAATTAATTTTTGTGGATGTTGGAGATTTGAATTCAGGCTCTCCTGGTTGCATAGCTGATACACTACCTACTGAACCATCTTCCCAGCACTATTTACTGTATTTCTGTGATTTCCCCTCATTCCTCTAAGTTTGTTTTCCATCACTATCTTGAGTCTTTAGACTTGCAAGTCTTTGCAAAGTTATCTATATATTGGCACAAAGAAACTACTAGTATTTGATTTGATACTCATCCTGTGGCCCTTGATATACTGAGATAGGAAGTTGTTTAGTAGATAAGATAGCTTAGATAAGGAGCTAAAAAGTTTATCAAGCACCTTGTGTTAAGGAGATCTCTGATAGCAGAAGACTGGACTGAAGGGAATAGATTTGCTGCAGGAGTTCTGTAGTAGGGGTTCTCACGAAGAGAGATCCGGGAAACAGATTAAATGCAAGGCTTGGCACAAGCACAGATTAGATGCAAGGCTTGGCCAAGCACAGCATCTGTGAAGAGAGATGAAGTGGAGCTCTCCCCAACTGAGCTCTTCTGCAAACACCACAAATACTATTTACCCCTAGGACTTCTGGACACTAGACCAGGAGATCAAACCTACTTTCTTGTCCCCTTTTACATTTGTGAGACCATTAAAAGTATCATCAAATAAATATTCATTATGTAAAGTCATGTTTCATAGTGACATTTTCATTCAACTATATTTCGTCTATTGACACCACACGCGCATGCACACACACACTTCTCTCCTGTCCCCTCCTGCTCTCCTGCTAGTCTTCTTGTTTCCCCTAATGCTTCTCTTTGAGCTTTCACACAAACGCACATTCTGTGTCAACTTAACATGAGCAGTACTCATCTAAGGGGAGGGAACCTCAATCAAGAAAATGCTTCCAGAAGATCAGACCGTAAGTTGACAAGCCTGTAGGGCATTTTTAAAATTAGTTATTGAGCAAGAAGGGTGTAGAGCATTGTGGGTGGGGATATCCTTGGGCTGGTGATTTTGGGTTCTTCAAGAAAGCAAGCTGAGCATCCCATGGGGAGCAAGCCAGTAAGTAAAACTCCTCCATGGTCTCTGTATGAGATCCTGCCTCCAAGTTCCTGCCCTTCTTGGGTTCTTGTTCTGACTTCCTTCAGTGATGAATAGAAGCATAAGCCAAATAACTCTCTCCTCCTCAAATTGCTTCTGGTCATGGTCTTTCATCACTGCATTAGTATTCCTAACTAAGACACTGTCCACAGCTATACTATTTGCTTTTGTGGCCAGCTTCATTGGATAACCCAAGTATGGAAAGTTGAGTTTGATTCTAAGTCTTGTTGCATCTCAGTGCTCTTTGCATGTATCAGTTTGACTTCCTGTTAATAGGAATATTTCCTTAATTATTACTCATGAGCTGATCTCATTGAGAAAATCCAGAAAACCTCACCTGTGCTCAACTACATTTGGGAACTGGTTTATATATATCATTTGTTTCAGCAACCACAATCTATTTTTTTTAAGTTAATAAATGACCTAATTTAAAATTACGCACAAATTGATATGTGCTTATGATATACAGTATAATGTTTTGAATCATAAAATAGCTGAATCTAGCTACTTGATCTATCCATTACTTCACATGGTTTTTATGTGTGAGAACTCAACATTCATTTTCTTACTTTTTCCCAAAGATGCACTGTGAGTATGTATCACCCTGCTCTCCTACAGAGGTCTTGAATTAATTCTCTCTAATAGTCACCTTGGAACCTTTGACCAACATCTTCCTTAGCCCTCTTACTAAGCGTGCCAGCCCCCCGGAAACATTGTACTCTCTATTTCTATGAAATCAAATTTTTAGCTTCTTCGATGAGGTAGACTATGAGGGATTCTTTTGTTGTTTTATTAACTGGATTAATTCACTGAACATGATATCGTCTGTCTTCATCCAGGTTGTCACAATGACAGGATTTCCTGAATAGTATTCTACTATGTGACCATGCCACATGCTCTTTCCCCATTCCTGTAGCAGGGGACACTTAGATTGGTTCTGTATGTTGCTGATATACGAGGCTGCCTAGCATGTTTCTCAGCAACTGCTTTGATTCAATCTTGGCTCCTCCATTTTGCTAGGCAGACATACTTAGACAAATCTCTGAAGCCTTTTGAATGTTAATAGTTGTCTCTTTTCTCTACAATGTAGAAAAGAGCTGTATCTCATTGAATTGCTGTGAATAATTGAGTCTATATAAGGCATAGAGATAACTCATAATGAATAACTAGACCTGTATTCATTTTTCAGTACTGTGGCACAAATACAGATATGATCAGTGAATATTAACGTTTATTCTAGAGCACCTCATTTTGGGCATATTTTTTGTCAAAAGAATGAAATAAAGACAGAAGGAAAGAAGAAATATTGTTCAAATGATAGAATCCTTTTATCAGGTCATCTACCAATGTAGTAATTCAAAGGCGTCACTAGATGGCAATTGTGAGTCATAAACCTAGCTGCACATGATTGACCGCAATGGCTCTGACCTGGGCAAGTGTTTCCTGTGCCCTGAAGTCTTAGAATCTGGTGGTTCATTCTTAACTCTGAGCCTTAGATAAAACTTCAGCCAGCAAAGCTTGCCTTCTGTGTGTGTTTTTGAGGCACCTTTATAGGTAGTAGTCTTTCTAAAGGCAGCTGCACTGAGCCTGTGTTCACTTGCTACCATATTTATCACATGGGGAATATACTTTTCAGGAATGTCTTAGGCCATGCGACAACGTAGAGTCAGAGGCTAAGGTCATCAGTGCTTCTTAAAGTGCGTCCCCCTGCTAGCAGCCTCAGTATCTCACCTGGTTACCTATTCAAAATGCAAATTCCAGGCCCTCTTAGGTCTGGGGATCAGGAAGTCTGTGCTTTAACAGTCTTCTCAGGTGATTCCTGTGTCTTCTCTCACCTGTGAGACCCGCAGAGATAACAATGTTTCAAATAGTATAAATGTTGACACTGGAAGATTCATCAGAGAATATTTGTACCCCACTTTAGTTTTGCCTAAAATGATACTGTTGCCAAGTTAAAAGACTCACTGTTAAGGTAAAAAGATGGGCTGAAAATGATGGCAATCCCCAGAGTTAGCCGTGGTAGAGCCAGATGATGCTAAGGTGAATATTTCAGCTTTCCCAACAATGCACTTGGCTACCTTCCTCCTCCAGACTGAGCTATCAATTACACATTGGGTTCTAATTGGAAAAAAAGTCACCTGTTTATTTAGTTCTAACGGAGTTACTTTTGATACACATTTCTATGGGAGTCTGACAGCCTGTATAAAGCATTCCCTGAAGTGTAGATTTATGTATGTGGTGGAGTGAAGGAGAATCAAATAAAAGAATATGCATATGCAAAAAATTACAGAGTCTTGGAAAACAGATGAATGCCTCTATAGATGAAGGAAGAAAGGCGAGAGGAGAGAGTTCAGAGCTAAACTTTAGCTATGGGTACACGCTTCCATTATGAAGTAGAGGAAAGGCTTTGGAATGAGCCATCAGCACGTATGTGGCCACAGAGTCATGAAACTGGGGAACAGGAAAATTTGCGCAAAGGCAGGGATGTAGGCAATATGTCATCAACAGCAGTCTCATGTCTATTAAACTTAGCTGACACTCACTGAATGTTAGCTGTGTTAACATTTTATAATTATTATCAGTTGACTTAATCCTTGAACACCTTCGAATACATCGACTCTCAGCCCTGCATTACTGGTTATAATGAACATGCACACATTGCAATATTTTCCTTAAAAGTCACCCATTTCTTAGATTATTGCATTGAAAAAGGAGATGTAATATTTACTTCTTCATTCTCTGTAATACGAAGTAAGTATAAATGTGTAGAGAAAGATGAATATATTCTTAATATATGTAATCTTTTCCCCCTGATTTTGATTTTTATTAAAGTAAAATGCATGTTTTCGCCCTAATTTTATCTTTTGCAATAAGATCTTTGCAAGCAAGTATAGATCCCTCTCATTCAGTTCAGTGGCTATTTACAATTACTATCTGTTAGTTTTACTAGTTAGATACTAGATACCAATTAACAATGTTTCTATAGTACATCTTACTAAATTAAAATAAAACTAATTAATAGCATCTCTGTAAAACAGCATTCCTTAGGCCATTCAATCAGTAAGTAACAACCCTAGGCAAAGGGTCACATTAAGACTAGAAGTTGGCGATGAGTCTAGGCTTTAGTGAGAGTGAGAGTGGATTTGAGAAAGCTGGAATGGTTCTTCTCCTTGGAGCAAGGCTCTTACACAATCAGAAGACTAACATTGACCTTTCCCCCCCCCTTTCTTTTGAAAAATTATTTTTAAAAATTTTAAGATTATAATTACATTTCTTTCCTCCCTTTCCTCCTCCAAACACTCATTGCTCTTTTTTAAATTTGTGGTCTTTAAAAAAATCATTGCTGTTGCGCGCGCGCACACACACACACACACACACACACACACTCTCACGTATATATTCCTAAGCACAAAAGTACAACTTTCTCAGTTTGTAAAGTGTCACTCATGTATTTGTTTTCCAGGGTGACCATTAGGTGATCTTATCACAAGCATATTTTTCATAAATTATGAAATCAGAAGGTTTTTGTTTTTTTTTTCTCAACCCAAGGACAGAGTGTCCGGCTATTTGTCCATTTATTTGGAATGTTGGAAGTGGCCAGGTTCTCATGATAATAGACAAATTGTGAGGGTTAAGTGGCAAAGAGAGTTCATTGCAATGTTCTGAGTCATTAAGGAGAGGAAGCAGAGTCATGAGTGAGTAGCTGGTCTGGAATTACTGGTTTATTATACTTCTGTGTCTATTTTATAAGCACTCACTGTGAATGTGATTTTTCACAGTCAACATTTGCATCTTATCTTCACTGGTCAGAAGTGCCAACTACTAAGCTGGAAATTCAGATTGTAATGGAAATCCTGGCAGGCCTCAAAGTTCTGCGCATGGAGGGCCTTTCCCAGGAGGTGCTGATGGTCAGGGATTAGTTAGAATTTTTTTTTTTTTTAGCTATTTAATGTTTTCCATGAGAAAAATCACTTTTCTATAATGTAGGTTTTGATCTGTAGAATGTTTGTATTGAGTAGAATAATTTAGAAGAAGACCTTTTCAGCTCTGAGGATCTGTGTATTTGTGAGATAACACATAAATGAAATAGATCACTCATTTCTGAATTTTCATGGCAGCAAAATTTTAGTGTTACATTAATAAATTAATCAGACCGGGTAGGTCTCTATGAGTTCATTTAGGATTTGTCTAACTGTCCTCTGTTTCATCTTTTAGGTTCAGTAGACCCTATCCAACTCAGAATTGTATTTACATGATTTACTTCCACATGACCTTTTACATGTCTTCCTGGCTAACAAAAGGACAAATTCTGAACAGATTACATTAGAAGCGGTTCAAGGCCCACTTGTTTGAAGGCAGAAGAGGTACAGTTCACACAGGGCTGTCTGTGCTTTCTGAGAATGACTGAGATCATTTCTGCTTCATGCACACATTACAACTTTGATCTTTAAACTTGTGCTTGTGTCTCAAAGTGCTCTGCTACCTCAAGAGAATCTAGAAAACCCAAATACTGTATCTTCTTTGTCTGTGGTGCTTGAATAATCTACAGAGTGCTTTGTTCTGAACCAGAAAGGAAATATGATCAGGAAAGATGAATCTACAAAGCATTATTATTATTATTGGCACATCTGTGATTAAAAACAAAATCACATTTAATATCCACTTCCCATACTGGGAACAGTTGCCTTTCTAGTTTGCATCAATTTTGGAATCAATTACAATAAATTTCAATGTGACACACACACAGAGAGATATAAACACACACACACATATGGTCGGTTTGAAAATTTTGCATAAAAATTTAAATTAGGATGTAGAAGTATTTGAATTCTCTCATCCAGACAGAGTTGGCTGTTGTTAACAGTTTTTGGTTTGCTTGTTATTTTATTCTGGATAAGTATTACTAATGTGACAACCTGTTACCCATTCTATTTCAAAATCTAAAAATATGATTTTTGGTGTTATTCCTTGGTCCATTTGTTCTAGAAAATATTTACCCCTCCTCCCCCAATTAGGAAACCAGACTTGTGCAGTTTACTCTAGGTAGGTTGTTTTACATGAGCCCTCCTCTTCATGTACAAAGCTGCAGCTCTTGGGAACAGAACTGTAAAGATTTCTATTGAACTATAAAGAAGGCCTTTAGAATGTGACTCTCCCTTTCTAACTCTTGTTTTTAAGTGTACACCATTCACAAAACGACAGACTGGAGCACTATTTGGGGACAATCTTTCTGCATAATGTTCCCACAGTGTTTAGAACTGTTCGTGGCCCAAACAGGAAGCTGACGTCAGTATTACTGAATGAATTCCAGATCCCCTAATACTGTCTTGATTGGTTGCATCATGACTTCAGGTAGCATTGAAGTAAGAAGCAACAGTAATGAAAAGCTTTGCTTTCTGGTTTTTTTTTTTTTTTTTCCCTGATTTTCAAATCTCTGTGGAGATTAAATGAGATAATCTTAGTCTAACTTTTCAGGGTAGGAATTGAGCCCACATAGTAAATGACAGGTAGATTCTAGCTGTTAGTGTTTGGAGTTATATTTTGCTACTGCAATTTTTCCTTGAGGATTTTCAATTAGATTTTTAAAAATCTACTTTTGAGGTTACGGTGAACAGGATAAAATTTACCAGATAACAAATTTATATGTAATTATTCTTTAGTATTGCCTATTTTAGCATGACAACCACACGTCTATTTCACTCTTGATATTTCTGGGAGAACATATTCAAAAATAAACAGACACAATTTATGATTTTTCCCCTGGAAATATAGCTTCTAAACCTTTCATTCATTTAAGTAAGTATAAAATGAATCCTTGTAATGGGTGAGCATTTGGAAGTATCAGAGAGTAAAGCCCCATCTTTCCCCTGGATATTGAAGATAAACAAATATGGCTAAATTGCTAACATCAATCTACACTGCTTCCTAATAGCATCTTGGGAAATTTGTTTAAGCCACATCAAGGCAGGTGCATGTACAAGGCTAGTAAAATGAAATCATACTGCGAGCACTGAGCATTGGAATTCTAGGGCCTAGCACTACACCACAGAAGCATGTGAGTCATATATAAAGACATTTTTTGGTAGCTACATGTAAAGAGACAGGTAAATGTACTCACACTGCGTTATACATATTAACACATCGATTACTATCTAAACCATTTTAGTTCATTGAACTCAGGATATTGAAATATAATTTCACCATGCATTCTTTCTCTCTCTTTTTTTTTTTAAATCTTGCCTTAAGAATTTGGCATATGTCTCCTATTAAAAGCATATCTTGATGAGGCTGAACCACATTTCAAGTGCTCAATAACCATATATGATTTGTGACCACAACATTAGACAGTGCTGCCTGTTTATGTTTATCACACTGGAAGACATCAGAGAGTAGCAATATGGTATAGAGGGATGACAGAGACCAGCCCCACGTCTACGACTGTCTGTTTTCTGCCTCTGACATTGGCTATTGATGTGACTATAAAGACACAATTTGGTTTCTCTGGACCTCAAATCCCTATTCTTTAAAATGGAAAATTTTATATGACTACTATATTCCTCTCAGGAGGCTGAGGGTAATATTGAAAAACGTATTGTATGTGAAAGTGTGCTGTTAAACCAAAAGACGCCATGCACATGTAAGACATTATTATGTCTTTTATCGTAGATTTTGCTCTCATGACTTGCCCAAGGCCACATTCCAAATTGGTAAGGAATGAAGGTTAGTATCTGGGGCCTCTGACTTCCAGCCATCTGCTTCAGCTAAACGCTGCTCATACCAAACTAGTTTAAAATGGTGCTTATTTTTTGCCCAAAGATCTTTTTATTTAAAAGGTTGAAGAAAGAGGAGAGTGGCATTAAGAAGTAAATTCCATATCAAACAGTTACTTGCATAATGTTTTTCAGTTAAAATATACATAAGGATATTATTTATATCCTTATACACTCAGGATTATAGCCATCAGACTTCACTGCAGTCATATAACATAAACCCATGTTCTTCAAAGTCTCAAACAACTTTTGAATTAAACTGTAATGTCTCAACTCTATCTCTAAAACAGCACAGCCACAAGAAAGTCCTTCTGTACTGGACTTGATTAATGACAAAGATATGGATCAGTGCTGCAAGTTTTCCATGGATATTTTTGGTCACATATGTCCTTCATTAATTCTCACATGTGAGACACCACCAAGTACAGTGTGACTCCAAGAGACACATTGATGATAAACAGAAAGTGAGAATTCATAGGTCCAATCCATATTATTTGGTGCTTACCGCGTGTAAGGTATGTTAGATATTTAATGGTCAAAAGAAGCTAGTTTCTATTATTTTTCTCACTGGTAGATACGCCTCTTCACTTGAAGAAAGTATAGAATGTGTGTGCGCAGATGTCTGTGGTACCTGCATAGGGAATCTTTACTTTGGAAGGTAAAACATCGATCAGAAAAGTAGCTCTACTTAATTAAAAATAATTTAGAGAGCTCCCTTGTGTAATCTTGGAAAGCACAGAGGCAGATCACAATCTATTTCTCTTTCTCTAACTGTATGCCTTCCATACTGTGTGTATTTATGAGTTTTTCATCATTTTCTATATTGTGTCAAATATCTTTGCAGAACTGAGAAAGATGCTTTGAAAGCATTTTTGAGTTTTAATTCTATGCGAAAACAAGCATAAACCCAATTCATTTTGACAAAAGGATGTATATGCAAAAAATTCTTTATATTTCTTTCAATTAAAATCCTTTAAAATGACTTTCAGATGGTCATTTTCATTAGAAAACTGGCGATTAAAGCTTCAGCCTGGCCTCAGTTGGCCCTACTGAGTAACAATAATTTTTACTTTGACTCGCAGAATCTCTACTCTTGACTATTGAATGGAATAGTTTATTGAGTCACCTTTACATTTTATTGCTTTGCACCTTAGTTTAAAAACAAAGACCTTAATTTTTAAAAGTCCAATAAAATATATTTTTCATCTTTCTACAACAACTTTACAGGCAATTCCCCTTCTTTGCCCTGTAATAATCGCCTTCTGCATTTTTTTTATGATTTAGTTGAACATTATTATTCTAATTTTTTTACTGAGTGAGCCCATCAATGTCCTTGGCAGCAAGATTTTGTTACAAGAAATCCAGAAGCTGAGTCTGTAGTTGGTTGTAACAACCACAGAGTTTCTCTGGATTTAGTTCACAGCTTTCCTCAAGAGTGGATGCAACTCATGCCACTCCTCTCCTGGTTTCTTCAGCACCCTCCATCAACTTGAATCCTATACTCTGCTGCTTAAACAAACACACATTTTTTTATTCAATAGCTTTGCTTTATAAACAGTTTATTTGGGGAACATCTGGCTTTGATGGGACCCAGTACAAAGAGTGGGCAGTATCTACGTTAAAAACGTAATACCTTAGTCAAATCACTGAAGTATTGACATTCCTCCTGGTGCTCTGAATGGATCCATTTAAGGCAAGATATGGTCATGTGGCTAGATGATGTACTGTATGGGTCTTTTTGTTCCAATGATGTATCTCCAGCATAGGAACACACACACACACACACACACACACACACACACACACACACAGACACACACACACACACACCCCTGAAGAAGCTTAACCAATCAGTCTTTCAATTATGAAATAAAAGTGCACTGTAAAAAGTCACTGTGCTGTTACATATTAGGAACTCTCAAGCCCTGTGTCCAAAAGTCACACTTAAAACCAGGCAACCGTAATAAGCACAGGATGGTGTGAGCACTATGAGATAATGTCTACTTGTCAGAAATGGATGGTATGCTGTGAACTTTTTTCTGTCAAAGTTCAAAAGTTAATGATGTACTTTACATTTTTATTGCTTCTACTGAGACATCAATTAAAAAATAAAAGAGATTCTGGCATGCTTTTATTACTTTTCACTGTGGATATATTGAATATCACATGTGAATAAAACCACATTTGCTATATCATGCTGGGTTTCAAACATCCTCGCCTGTCTTTGGGAAAATTCAGTGCATATCACTTCAATCATCTGAAATGAATAATTTCTTCATTATAGCTCATAACTTCAAACTATAAAATATCAGCTGGAAAAAAATGGGCTCAATTAAGAGAAATATGATAATGGTAGAAAAACACATATAGACATGTCTGAGAGATGATAAGATTATTTTAATTTTTCCCATTTGCACAGGAATTATTTATTTTATAAATCTCCAGATCTTTTATTACTTAAAATCCTTTGCTGAATCATGAAAAGAAGCTTAAGTTAGCAATTTTTCCTTGTACAATCTAGCTGCTAGCATCTGGTGGACACTTGGAAACCTATTCAGGTCCTATGGAAATGATTATTCTAAGAGTCTATTTCAACATGCGTGAACTTAAAAATCAACTAGGCTCACACTCTGTATTTGCTGTAAGTTTACTTTTTTAAAATTCAATATCAGTGATAGTTTCAAGTCTTTTTCAGCAGTGTGGATGGTATTGGAGGCACTTGGAGAAAGGCTGGGTACCTATCTGCCTAATTGTTTATGTACTGCACAGCTACAAGTATCTGCTTCACCGGGGGCCAATCCACGGCTGGTCCTCTCCCTCCCTCCCTTCCCCTACCTCCCTCCCCCTTCCTACTTCCCTCCTTACCTCTCTCCCCTCCTCAAACTTACATTTAGGCTTGGCTGGCCAGTAGAATCTAGGACCAAAGTCCTTGCTTGACACTTCTTGCAATTTCACTGGGGCTGGGTACGGTCTCTTTGCAGGGTTTACTTTATTTACAGAACGGCTTCTGAAATGGAAAGATGAAGATACTTTTATTCGATTGCATATAAAGTAAAATGAAGAATTATTATCAAATTGTATTTTTTTCTGTATCATATAAGAAATTGTATAGTATAAATGTATAAACACATACAAGATTTAGGTGCACATTTAAGATCTAATAGAGATTTTTATATATTCATGAGAGGAAGAGAACATGTGTTTTGCATTTATTTAAACAAGTCCATGCTAATTTTATACAATATATTGCTATTGTTTAGATTTGGAATCTCTCCAGACACCCATGTGCTAAATGCCTCATTAGACTACACTGTCACTGGGAGGCGGTGGAACATTTAAGAGGTGGGGCCTACTGGGAGGAAGTTAGGTCATTAGGAGAGATCCTTTGAAAAAATACTGGGACCCCGATGTCTCTGTTTTGTTTTTTAATTATTACAAGGTGAGCAAGCCTCCACTTCCACTAACACTAACCCATAATATTCTATGACAGGCTCAAAACAACAGTCAAGAGCTCATGACCTGATACCTCTGAGATCATAAGCAAGAAACATTTATCTTCTTTTAAGGTATTGGTTACAGTGACACAAAGCAAACATGTATACACACTTATGTCCAAATAGACCATCCACCATGTGTCCTTGTTTTCATCATCACATATTAAATTTCCATTAATTATATTCTGGCTGACACAGATTAGAGATAGTTTAGAAAGGACGTGGACATTTGTTATAGAGGAAGCAAATTTGTGAGGAAGTAATGCTTCAGGAAGAAAAGTCTCCTTTAAGAAAAGCCATGGGGCGCGTGTTCTACTATGCTCATAGTGGCCTTGTTTGTGATAGCCAGAAGCTGGAAACAACCCAGATGTCCAACGACAGGAGAATGGAGGCAGAAAATGTGGTTCATTTACACAATGGGATACTACTTAGCTATTAAGAACAAGGACATCCTGAGTTTTGCAGGCAAATGGATGGAACTAGAAAATAACATCCTGAGTGAGGTAATTCACACCCAAAAGAATATGCAGGGTATGTATTCACTAATAAATGGCTATTAGCACCCCCCACCCCCAAAGTACAGAATACCCAAGATACAGTCCACAGAACTCAAAAAGGTCAACAAGCTGAAGGGTCCAAGTTAGGAGCCTCAGTCTCACTTGGGAGGGAGAAGAAAGCAACAAGGGGGGAGGGAGAGAGGGACCTGGGAGGGAAAGTGGAAGGAGGGGGAGGGGAGAGGCAACCTGATCTGGAATTGAGCTAGGGAAAAGTACTGAAGCCCTGAGGGCCAGCAGAAAGAATGGAAACAGGCAACCTCAGGAGGTCAGAGGTTGGGGGGACCCTACAGAATGTACCAGAGACCTGGAAGATGAGAGACTCTCGGGACTCAAAGGGAGGGACCTTAGATGAAATGCCCTACAGTAGGGAGGAGGAACTTATAGTGCTCACATCCAGCAGGAAGACAGGGCATCAAGTGAGGGAGGGGGTGCCATTCCACAGTCAAAACTTTGACCCTTAATTGTTCCTGTCTGAAAGAACTTCAGAGAGGGAAATGGAGAGGAGCCTGAGGAAAAGAAGATCCAGCGATAGGCCCAAAGTGGGATCCAGCTCAAAAGGAATTCCCAAGGCCTGACACTATTACTGAAGCTATGGAGTGCTCACAAAAAGGGACCTAGCATGACTGTCCTCGGAAAGACCCAACAAGCAGCTGAAAGAGTCAGATGCAGATATTTGCACCCAACCAATAGACAGAAGCTGTTGAACCCTGTGGTTGAATTAGGGAAAAGCTGGAAGAATCTGAGGAGGGAGACCCTGCAGGAGGACCAGCAGTCTTTCAGACACTGGACTACCAACCAGAGAGCATACACCAGCTGATAAGAGGCCCCCAACACATACACAGCATAGGACTGCCGGGTCTGGGTTCAGTCAGAGAAGATGCACCTAACCCTCAAGAGACTGGAGGCCCCAGGGTGTTTAGAGGTCTGGTGGGGTGAGTGGTGGGTGGTGGGGACATCCTCTTGGAGACAGAGAGGCAGGGAGGCAGGGAGGAGGTATGGGATGTGGAACAGTCAGAGGATGGACCTGGAGGGGAATAAAATCTGGAGTGTAAAAAAGTAAATAAATAAATAAAAGATTAAAAAAAGTTAATTTTTGAAAGATACATTTCCCCACCTCATTTGCATACACTTGGAATTAGAAGTTGTTCTAAGTTACTTATCAAATAGGGTGTGACAGGCTTTTATTTGTTCAGATGTTCTTTTAATTTTGCACAACTCAAGCAGAGATACACACTTCATACCTTGTCCCTCATTAGATGATTCACAGACTAGGAAGTCTGACCACCTTCAGACCATACCGGGAACCCTCCTGTTGGTCTTTCTTGTAGTTTACACTGTCAGCTAAGCTCAGTCTTCTTTCTGTTCCTTGCCCAGGAACACTTTCCCCGAGACTGCTGTCCGGATGGACCCCTAATCATTTAAATCTCAGTCTGAACATCACTTCCTCAGAGAAGCCTTTCTCGCTCTGCTCTAAACTAAACTCCTCATTTTCACGTATCTTCAAGCTCTCTGTAATTCTGCAGTAGCAGTTAGAACTTTCTTCCGCCATTAAGCATCGTCTTTACTTAAAGTCTGCCTTAACATGAACTTTTCTTCTCTTCCAATAACTTTTCCTTTCCTTTCCCTTCCTGCTTACATCTCCTTCTCCAACCGCTTTCTCTCCCCTTTTTTCTTTGACATGGTTTCAGATAGCCCAGGCCAACGTCATAGCCATTCAGCTGAGGACGGCCTGAATTCCTGTTCCTCCTTCCTCTGCCTCTCAAGTGCTGTAATTACTGACATGGACAACCCTACCCACCTCCAGTTCCCTACCGGGGCTCAGGAAACTTGTCTCTTGTACTAAAAGATTCCTGATAACTAGGCCTGGGCCTGGCACATACGTTGTATTTATAAATACTTGTTAGACCCTTATAAATAAACACATCTTGCAATTCTTAAATACAGAACTTAATAGGGCAAGAAAATCAGCACTTGAGATTTTAAACACTTTATTTTCTTTTTAAACCAGAAATTTAAAACTCTATGGGCATTTTTAAAGGCTTTGATGGTTCTGATTAGAGTTAAGCACATTCCTTCAATTTGGAAGAAAAGAAAAACCCACAAACAAAATCACAGCAGCGTAAAATTTTTTCAGGAGTATGATGAGAGCTCCCTTGTCAAATCGCATACTTTTGAAACTGTATCACCATTCACCAGGCTCCTCGCTTTGAAATGAAGAATGTTTATCTCTCAGCAGTATTTTATTGCTGTTGAACATGTGATTATTTATTGGATAAGAATAAGAAGCAAGTCTTAGTAAAAAGACTTTTATCACTATAAGTGTTGAAAATGGTCTTTTAAAAACGTTTTATTTTTTATTTTTTGAGACTGGCTTAGTTCAAGCATCTAGAATAAGGCAGGGTATTTCCTGCGTTTGGTAAGTGGATTTACAGCTAGTCTCTGAGGTACCATTCATTCGGGGATGTAAGAGCTTTGGGGTTGGCCTTCAGTAAATAGGTGTGATTATAAAATTCTATAGTACTGAGGTTTAATTTTATAAAACCCATGATTATACATAATGTGAATTGCTGTTTCAAATCGCTATTTATAGATGTGCCATAATATTGCCCAAAGTATATAACATTCGCTCAGACATCCAGATAGAGGTTTCAATACATATATCAATATAGTCTGTCCTAACCAGTTTTGAATTTCCAACATAAAGCAGGTTGATTATTTTCTTATGGTTTATGAAGGAAGAGAGAAAACATAAATGTGCTCTTTGGGTCAGTTCCTTGACAATTATGTTATCTGCCTACTCTCAATTAATCCCACAACTATGCAATAAATGAATAAGGGCAGGGAGATGGAAGATTCTATTATTTACACATTATTAAGGAAACATTTGGTGAATAAGGAATCAGTAAGACAAAACTCCTCAGTCTTAGCCCATCAACATTGTCTAAGACACTAAATATGAAGTTTTGTAAGGGAGACTCAATATTACCTTACTGATACATGTTATCAAGAGCATGATAAAGGTCCATTGGTCAGTACTACCACTAAATTGGATACAGTATTTCAACTGCACATCTGAATTGTTTAGAAATGTAAGGTCTCAGGAAAAAAATGGGTTAGCCACTTTTGAAGTTCCTGGAAGTGAATCTTTCTTTTCTATTGAGAAATCTAATGATTCGGTCCATGCCTACATATAATGTCTGAAAGCAGAAAGAGCCCATTTTCAATTTAATTAAGAGAAACTGGAGGTTGTATATTCTTAGATAAAAGTCTGCGAAGTTTCTTTCCAGTGGAACAGGATCAAACCTTAATTGACAACTAAGTCTTGGTAAGTAGAAAAAAGAAAGACATTTCTAAGGTCATATCAAGCCACCACTGAGGATCTGGATTGCCAGACCACTGGTTTTCTTTTAAGTATGATTAGTGAGACACTCATTTCCTCTTGTTTATGAAATGAAATGAATCAACTTATAGGTGGTCTCATGAGTCCACTTATAAGATTCAAAGCAGGCAACACTAATTGATCTGGTAAAACCTGAGAATACTTAACACCTCTAAGGTATATATGAAATGCTTGGGTCTTATTAATTTGGAATGAGGACACTAGGAATGTGGAATCAACTACTCAAAAGGCGAATATACTTGAGAAATGGTGACTTTACTTTAGAAGGCTAGAGGAGAGGAGCTTGGGTAGTTGGGATTTAAAACTGGCCCTCACTACAATTCAAGAAGTGATGTCTGATAGCCTCTCAGATTTTTTACTGTAGGTACATCTTCCAATCATTCTTGCAATATGTTATTTCTCATGAGCATCTCATCTTTACTGAGAAAGTAAGGAAGGTGTTGCTTTTTTTTTCTTTCAGTAAAGCAAACAATGATCCTCAAGTAGGCTATAATAGTAAGAATATATTGATGATTCAGATAGGTCAGAGGCCATCCAAATAATAGATGGAAAACCAAACAAAGGTTATATGGCTTTAATTGTAAATAGGCAAAGAGAAAGACATATAAAGTCTTCTTTTACTGATCTAGACATTTGGCAATACAGAATAAACCTTAAACTGAACTAAAATATAAAAAGTATGTATATTTTTGCTTGAGATAATTGCAATACCTTTGCATTAATATCATTACTTGCATTATGATTAGTTAACATAGTCTTCTAGGCAATAAATGATTTGGTAATCAGTTCACTAACAATATTTTACCTACAATAATCTATTAAGCTATTTGTTTTCAAAGTTAAAGGTTGGCATATTCCTGTCTAATTGATTCATGTGCCTTCAAAAGATATGTGAAAAACTTCTTGTTACTTGTTATGTGAAATAACCATGAATAAAACCAGGGTTGGAAGAATCATGAAGGAGAGAAAAACATTTTCTGTGATCTTGGGATGTGATCAAGACTTTGAAACATCCTAGGAAGAACAGGATGAGAACCAGACTCTAGACATCAAAGCATGGTTGAGGTCCAAGTTTGTGTGGTCATCCTGACTTCAGTATTCTTGACAATAGTTCTTTGTTTTCTTCCTTTTTGAATGTGATAATTCTTTCTTCCTCTCAACAATTAAACCAAATTACCAATAATCTAAGGTAAAATTTTATTTACAATTTTTTCCTAAAAATTAGTTATAAATGAAATTATACTAAGCAATACTTGTAAGAGCTACTATTTATTAGGATGTCTTATGTCCAATAAGTATACTTTAAATATGTATGATTCAATCTTCATCACACTCCCACAATATAGCAGCATTCTTACATTTAAAATCACTTAAAATATTTTTAATATCTTAAAGCATATATACACATTTTTAAGATTTACTTTTTTAGTATTTTAATTATGAATATGTATATACATTCATATGTGTGCACATGTGTGGTTATATAATTACAGATATGTATGTGTGCATATATATGTGTGTATGCATGCATATGTGTCTGTGCATGTGTGTCTTTGTATGGCTTATGCATGTGAGTGCAGGTGCTCATGTGGATTCAAAGAGTTAGTTATTCCTACAACTGGAGTTCCAGGTGGTTGTGAACTCCCAAAGTGGGTGCTGGAGGGAGGAAGGACTCTGATGCTTTGGAAGGGAAGGACAGACTTTTATCAAAGAATCATCATCTCTCTAGTCTTTGATAGTCTGAATTTTAAAGACAAAAGCTATGATTTGTTTCATAGCTGGTGCCTAGAAAATATTTCTTAGGTTATGTAAAATGTCATTTCTTGTGCTTATCCTGAAGGATGAATTCCTATTAGTCATGTTGTCCTTTGAAAAAACACAACTTTGAAGATCCCTAAGGAAAAAAGGAATTTTTAACCCAACAGGCGATGTAGATCAACTCATCTCTGTCTTTTTGGGTCAGTAAGGATGACTGATAGACAAAAGGGAATATTGGAAAGTGTTTTTATAGGAATTGGTGGGAAAGTAAAAATACTAATTCTAAAAATAACCAAAGAAATAAGACATCCAAGATGCTATGAACTCATTGCCTTCATTGGGGTACATGAGATGCAACAGACCCATATGACAGTAGATACTGACCACCAATGCTCTGAACTGAGAACCCAAGAAAGATGGCACCTACCCACAAAGATGGGGAAGTCATGCTTGAGAGAAAACTGTTAAATAAATGCTGCCTTGTTTGTTTCATCATTTTCAATTACTAACCTGATTTGTTAGCCTTTCCAGTGGTTAACTGGACCCTGCTCACACTGTTCAATGTCCTTTGATCCCTGACAGTGATTATGGCTTTGTTGTGCCACACATAGGAGAGCCAGGGGATTACAAAGACTCTGCTTTACCCAGAGTTCATTCTTTACAACCTTGATGAATCACACAATAATATATTTTTTTGAACATTCGCTCATACCAGGAACTATTTTTTTTTTTTGTCAAACACAGTCACACCTGCACATATGCACATAGTGTTGTATAAAGTAAATGTAACAGACTGCACACCTTACCCCTAGGAGCTCACGATAAAAACCAGACAATTGATGTAGTGAAAACTTCAGGAAAACAGGTGTGCAGCTGTGTAAACATAGAAACACAATCAATTAGAGGGATCGACTACAGAGTGCTAGTGTTGAGTGCTGTTTTTATGCTGGAACTGAAGCTGGTGAAATTTTCAGCCTGCAGAAAGCTTGGTGTAGCCTTTGTGGTGGTAAGAAAGGAAAGGCTGATCAGGAGGGAAAGAAGATTCTCTCTGGTGGAGAGGACAGAGTACTTCCCACTCCCCAGTGGAAGGGTTCATGTACTGCTACTTTGGTCTCTATTTTCTAAGGGACTTGGTTGTAACCAGCCTGCAGAAGGAAAATGAAAATGTATTAAGCAGTGTATAGTCTGCCAAAGAGATTTCATAAGCCTTCTTTCTTTCCACTGGAAACCAGGCTAAAAAAGAAAATAAAAACCAGAATGTATTATAATTGTACATTCCACTTATAACCAATGAGCAGATGCCAGTTGATTTTCCAGGGAAATGATTACTTTGGGTAAGGTTGTTCTCAGGGGCAACGCCACTCTATTCTCCAGCTTTCACTGTGTTTGACAGAAATGGACCCTGCTTGGAGCAAATTCCTGCAGGTCTCTGCTTCAGCCACCCAAGGCTGATGGCTATCTTTCTTCTTGTAAATACATCCAGATAGGGAATTTGAAAACCTCCCTAGGAATCCTTTCCAGGGTTTGTAAAGCCTTGCTGCCAGTAAAATCTTTCCATCTAACTTAAATTCCTTTATTTATAATTTCTATTTATTTCCTCTTCTCTTGTCAGAGAGAGAACACCACCACTCCTTACTCCACCTCCAGGGATTTCTCTAAAGACATCTGTGAAACACAGCTCGGGCCTCTCCCACAGACATGCATGGCTTCTGTTTTACCTGTCAGCTATTTATAATCTTTCTTTGCTCTTCTCAACTTTTTCCACTGGATTTTGTTTTATTTATTTATTCATTCATTCATTCATTCATTCTGTTAGATAACTTGCTGAAGAGCCCTTAAAATTGTAGTTTCATTGTTGATTTAATGAGCTTTTATTCTACAAATATTGACATGTCAGTATATTCAATTTCTCTAATTCCTGCCAAGCTTTAATTGATTAAAGCATATAAAACTAAAGAACTCTGGAATTTATGCTTCTTTGGGATGGGCAATATGACCATCTCAGGATCTGGGTGTGCATCTTCTATCTCTTAACAATTTGAGTAATCCACCTCTAAGCACAATGATAAAAGAATGAGGTTTTCTTTTTTTATACTTACAAAATTAAATGATGGTTCAAGCAATTTTACAGTTGCAAACTCCTCCAATTCTCAACCATTCTGTGACTATACTCTGAGTGTTATTTTGGCCAATAAAGAAGTCATGTCCCTAAAGACCATTAGTTTTACTCTTCCTATCATCTTATTACCGATTTCTCCAGCAATAACCTCCAAATTTCAGCTTTAGATTCTCTACTGATGAATAGTTAAATACTTTTAATATATCTTTCATGTATATAATTTTGGTCATATGGCATGTATATTTACCGTTTGGTTTTTTTGCATATGCTATATTTTTTAAATAATTGCCTGAATGTTTTTGCAAGGTCACTGATACCAAATAGATGGGTTTTGTTGTTTTGTTTGTTTGTTTGTTTGATCAAGTAGTTTTTAGTCAAGGAAGAGAGATGGCTGCAAAGCTGCAGTTACAAATCTCCTCCATCCACAGGGAAATGTTTTCTGCCTTGCCTACCCTGGAATCTTTCAAATACATACTAACAAATTCAACCTTTTGAGACTACAATGACACACGGATTTCCCTTTATTTCCTAAATGTAAGTACTATAGAAAAAAATATACATATATATTTGAAAAATTGTAAAAAGTAAGGCTTTGAAAGCAGTCACTGAATGCAATTTTTTGGAGGGCTGATCTTTTCCTTTTGCAATGATCTAGTAAGTGACAACTTTCTCATTTACCCTTATTGCTTGGGACCTTTCTTAAGTTCATGGCTTCTTATTTTTCCATATTTTTATTGGTTATTTTGTTTATTTACATTTCAAATGTTATCCCCTTTCCCATTTTTTCCTCCACAAACCCCCTATGACCTCCCCCATCCCCTACCTCAGTGAGGGTGCTCCCCCCACTGGCCCATCTATTCCCTCCTCAGCACCCTAGCATTTCCCTACACTGGATCTTCAGGCCTCCACAAGACCAGGGGGCTCACCTCCCATTGATGCCAGATAAGGCCATCCTTTGCTACATATCCAGCTGGAGCCATGGGTCCAACCATGTGTACTCTTTGGTTGGTGGTTTAGTCCCTGGGGGCTTTGGGGGATCTGGTTGTTTGATGTTGTTGTTCTTCCTATGAAGCTGCAAATGAAGCTGCAAACTCCTTCAGCTCCTTCAGTCCTTGTCCTAACTCCTCCATTGGGGACCTCATGCTCAGTCCAATGGTTGGCTGAGTGCATCCACATCTGTATTGGTCAGGCCCTGACAGAGCCTCTCAAGGGACAGCTCCTGTCAGCAAGCTCTTCTTAGCATCAGCAATAGTGTCTGGGTTTGGAGTCTGCAGATGGGATGGATCCCTAGGTTGGGCAATCTCTGGATGGCCTTTTCTTCAGACTCTGCTCAACGCTTTGTTCCTGCATTTCCTTTTGACAGTAGGATTCTGGATTACTATTTTTGAGGTGGGTGGGTGGCCCCATTCCTCAAACAAGGGCTGTGTCTATCCACTGGATATGGTCTCTATATATTCTATCCCACATTTGTTGGGTATTTCGGCTAATGTCCTCTCTGTTAGGCACAGGGAAAAATTTCCTGAACAGGACACCGATGGCTCATGCTCTAAGATCAACAATTGACAAATAGAACCTGATAAAATTGAAAAGCTTCTGAAAGGCAAAAGACACTGTTAATAGGACAAAACAGCAATCCACAGACTGCGAAAAGACTTTTACCAACCCTAAATCTGATAGAGGGCTAAAATCTAAAATATATGAAGAACTCAAGAAGAACCTTATAGACTCCAGAGAAACCAAATAACCCCATAAAAAAGGAGTACAAAGCTAAACAGAGAGTTCTCAATTGAAGAATCTCGAATGGCTGAGAAACACTTAAAGAAATGTTCAACTGGACCACCCAGTGCTCCCATAGACTAGAACACCAACCAAAGAGTGTACAGTGAGGGATCCATGGCTCTAGGTACATTTGTAGCAGAGAATAGCCTTGTCTGACATCAATGGGAGGGGAGGCCCTTGGTCCTGTGGAGGTTTGATGCCCCAGTGTAGGGGGATGATGGAGGCATGGGGCAGGAGAGGGTTGGTGGGTGGGTGAGTACCCTCATAGAGGCAAAAGGGAGGGAGGAGAGGCAGGTTGTGGGATGAGGAGCTTGTAGAGGCGTAGGTGACCAGGAAATGGGATATCATTTGAGATGTAAATGAATGGAATGATTAATAAAATAAAGAAATAAAAATAAAGAAAGAAAGAAGAAAAAAAGGAAATGCAAATCAAAACAACCCTGAGATTCCACCTCACACCAGTCAGAATGGCTAAGATTAAAAACTCAGGTGACAATAGATGCTGGCGAGAATGTGTAGAAAGAGGAACACTCTTCCATTGCTGGTGGGATTGAAGGTGGTACAACCACTTTGGAAATCAGTCTGGTGGTTCCTCAGAAGATTAGAAATAGTTCTCCCTGGGGACCCAGCTATACCACTCCTGGTCATATATCCAGAAGACGGTCCAACATATAACAAGGACACATGCTTCATTCACTATGCTCATAGCAACCATATTTATAGTAGCCAGAATCTGGAGACAACCCAGATGTCCCACAGAGGAATGGATACAGAAAATGCGGTGCATTTACACAATGGAGTACTACTCTGTTATTAAAAAGAATGACTTCATGAAATTCGCAGACAAATGGAACATGAAACTATCATCCAGAATAAGGTAATCCAGTCACAAAAGAATGTACTCACTGATGAGTGAATATTGGCCAAAAAAGAAAGGCTTCTTTTGTTTTAATTATTATTGCTACATGTTTACACACACATGCACAATACAACCTGTTTGAGTTGATGTTGGTTGCATATATATATGCTTATCCAATACCACTTGGTACTGGATAGTCAGTGGGGCTCCTCCCTAGGAAAACTAACTCTCCCTTTTTATTTATCTACGCACTTAATAATCACCAGGAAAGCAAGAAGTTCCAAAAATCGAGACTAAGATACTTCATATGCAGGTCTTCCTATTCATTTTTGTTTCTCAGAAACTCTATTATTCTTTAAAGTTCTTGACTTAAAGGATCCCCCTCACTTCGGTTTTGATTCCAAACACACCGATTGCCTCTTCTTAGTCACAGTTTAGCCAGATCTTAGGTTTTGGACACATGGCTTGTTCATTCATTTTTTCCACTCACTAAGCATGGAAGCAGCTCATTCTGCTACAAGAAACAATTCACACATGCAGCAAAGACTGTTTTAACTTAGATGGTTTCATTCATTTGGGTTTTAATTGATAGCAGCTTGTATGTGTATATGAATATCGTTTCCTTGAAACTCCCCTTTGAAGACCTATGTGTCATTATAATCCTTATGTAACTTTATCACCTTAAGGAAAATTTCAAGTTAGCAGGGAGCTCATATAAGAAAACTACTCATGATAATACAGTGCATGGGAGTCATAAAATCGGTATGTGAAACAGTACATGGAAGAGTCTATGCCTTTCTTGTATTTTCCTGTCCTGAAAATTCTGTCACTGAGCATTAGAAGTCAATACTAACTAAACCCAATTAGCTTGCTTCCTTTGCCATAATTGTGGCAGAGAAGTATAGAGAGACTCTCTTGTACAATAAATGAAAGCATCATCACCTGTCAATAAAACGCTGTTGGTCTGTTAGCAGGAATAGAGAGATAGGTGGAAATTCCAGTACAGACAGAGGGTTTCTGGGAGAGAGTCAGGCTCAGGGAAGATATGCCCCAACTCTGAGGAAGACAGAAACATGAAACTGAAAGAGAGGTTATAAACCGTATGGCATGACTCAGACTAGTTTAAAAAAATAATTGAGTTACGAGCTACCAGAAATGAGTCAAAACTATTGCCCTAGGCTTTTATTCACATCTAAGAAGTCACAGAGTCATTACTTCAGGGAATGTGGGCATGGGTGAAAAAGCGGTTATAGAGAAGTATCTGCTAGTTCTATAATATATGGTTTCAGGAAAATAGCAAGGGGCCAGCAATATATTTCAGTGGGTAAAGGGACTTTCCGCTAAATCTGAGGACTAAAATTCAACCCATGGAAATGCACACAACAGAAAGGGAGGACTACTCCCACCTGTTGTCCCTTGACTGCACACATGCATCATGGTATCTGCACTGTGACATGTACATCCCTGTACTATACCATACCATATATGTATATGCATATATGTATGTATATATTCATAATATATTATATATAATATATAATGGCATATATGGTATAGTATATATTAGTTATGTATGTCAGTATACCATATATATATATGTATATGTACATATGTAATATATATGTGTATATATTATATATAAATGTGTGTACAAATGTATAGATATAAAATTTAAAGAAATTCTGTAACACAACAGATTTAATTGGATGTTCCCTAAGCAATTATAGATATACCTATTAGATGTGTATCCGTAAGCTTAATGATAATTTTGGTCCTACTGATATTTGTGCTACAAATTGTCAAAGATAGGCTTGTATCTGAGAATAGGTGCTTATGATTCTAGTGATGACAGTGAACAATGTAGATATATGCAAATGAATATCAAGGTTGATCTGGCTTAAAGCAAATGTCAACTTGGAGGACCCAGTGAGCCAGCATAGGCAGAAACAGCAAGTGATGCTCAGATAGCTGCTCCCTTTACATGGCAATGATGTCAATGAGGAGAATATTTGATTTTCGCTAAGTGCTGAATTTTATTTGTGAACTGTATCATTTAATCAAGGCTTCAGATAAATATTTTGCTTTTTAAATTAAAAATTATCTTTTGGGTTGGGTTACAAAGCAATAGACTTTCATGCAGTGTTTTCATGAATATTCTGTACTGGTTTATTCTCTCCCTCTCCCCTGACTCTTTGCTTCCCACCTTTGCCATTCCATTCTGTCACCTCATTACCCACTGCATCTCCTGACATTTTGTTTCATTGCCTTTCTTCCTACATGTCCTTAACTGCCACATGGGTCCCTTTCTTGTTGTCTAGCCTTTACTCAATAAACAACATTTTCTATTCGCTACATAAAACAGAGATGTGATGGCTTTCCTAAGACCACTTACCCTACCAACAACAACTGTGATTTAGTTCCAGGATAGATGGTACACAGACTTACTCATTTTCCTCTGGGAAATACACTCCCTGCTTGTGAGGGATGTGATGGCACAACCTTGCTAACACTTACCATAGTTCGGGTTATACACAGAGGTGGGAAATTTCAAAGTAAATGCTAAAGAATTAAACTTCTTGGAAATAATTAGGATTTTGAGTTTCCTGTTAGGCTTAGGTCAGAGTGCCAAATAGCATGACTGGAATTTAAAAGGGCCTGAACAGTCTTATGACTAATAATAGCATTTGTAGTCATGAGGACTGAGACAAACAAGGCACAGACAGTAAGCTCTAAGGTCAAACATTCAGCCCCAGGAGGTTAGAAAAACACTTCTTTTCCTAGGTTCAAATGTCAGGCAAAGAAATGCCGATGATTGACTGTGGTTGTACCTGATGCTACTTACTAATGGACCTTCTGGGACTATTGTAGACCATCTGGTCTACAGGGAGGCCACCTGCTATATTTTCACTTTGTGTTCAGCACTGTTAACATAGGTTATTAGCTGGAGTGCTTGTAGTTTAATAAGGTCTTTTTGTAAAGGAGTTTAGAACATTTATATAACATTTCTAGTCAGGTTGATCAGATGAGTACATGTATTATCTTAGACAGTCAAATAATTTGCCCTTTGTTTCTAACCATTCAGACAAAATATACATTTAGAAGTAACACTTTCCAGCTTAACTCTCTGGGTTCTTGTTCAAGATGTACCTCATAGAATAGCTTTTACAAGCTATAGAAATTCACGACAGGATTCTTTATTGGTGTGAAAATTATAACGCTCAAGAAGTCTCTATGTTCATGCATCAATTAGTTGTAATTAGTGAAGTCTACTAAAAGAAACATATGTATTTTATACTATGTTATTATGAACCCATATTTACCAATGTGTGAGTATGACAGAGCACGGTGCACTGACATGTGGCATAGTAGGACTCCAATAGATGTTATACAGAAAGCAGTCTGCTAACTGTAAAAAGAAATATATCAGTAGATGTCATACAGAAAGCAGTCTGCTAACTGTAAAAAGAAATATATCAGTATAATAATAGGGATCTATGACAGTAGTCATTCTTGAATGCCTAAGATTCAAGCCTATAACCAACTCCATAAAATATGGAACTATAATAGACATTTCAGAGGCAAAATCTTCAAGAGTCCACAAGTGTTGAAGTTGATTTTGATACTGAACACTTCAACTCACCATTGTAATGATACATTTTGTGTGTCTAAGTACTAATGACTCAGTCAAATTGCTAGCTCCATTGAGAGAACTGAGAAATAAAAAATAAAAAGGCATGATTTTCCTTATTGTCTCATTTTCCTACATCCCAGGGAGAATTTATTTCTCATTCCTATGAGTTTGTGTAGCCCTGGTTCTAACAAATGTTTTGTTTGTCCTGAGGTACATGCCCCAAAAAGTTACACTGAGAAGCTGAATTCTGACAACAGGTACATATTCTGGAAGCATAGACACTCTCTTATATCTCAAAAAAAAAAAATTGGACTAAAAGAGAGAACACTTAACTTACTCTATTTACTAGGTTCAGGTTTATTCACAAAGAGACACTCTCAATAAATGGCACTGATACCTAGGCAAGGCATTCTAGGTTACCCCTGCTCCCATTCCTCATAAAGTAATCAGCCACAAGCTCTGCCAACTCTGTCTTTCAAGCATTCCACTAACGTGTTCACCTCTGATGGAGTCCATGGTTAGTATAGGCCACTACTTCTCTCATTTACTTAACACAACCGACTCTTAAACATCCTTCCTGTTTCCACTCTTGTTCTCTACCCAGTACCCACATGGATTTATTAAAACTATGCATCAGATCTTGTCATTCCTCTCCCCTCATCTTTTCATGGTTTTCTAATTCATTTAAAATAAAACAAATTCCCCTGGCTTAGAAAGTTCTCTGTGAGCCTCCAGATCTAACTGACACCTGACTTCATTGAGTTGCTTCTTGAGCTACAGCGCCCTCCAGATGTTCTGGAAACACATCATTGAAACACATCATGGTTGTTGAGACTTCCAAGGGTTTCTCATGTACAAAATCCTTGGCTTGGAATGGTATTCTTTTAAACCTAACCTTTTCTGGTGTTAGCTAAGATATTGTTTTCTCAGGAAGAACCTCTTACTCCATCTTGTAAAGTGACTGCCACTTCCTCTTTAAGCTACATTCTCCCTTTTCTTCCTTCCTCCCTCCTTTCTTCCTTTTTTCTTTCTTTCTTTCTTTCTTTCTTTCTTTCTTTCTTTCTTTCTTTCTTTCTTTCCTTTTTTTGATGAGGGACAAGGTTTCCCTGTGAAGCCCTGGGTCTCCTGGAAATTGGTCCATAGACTAGGCTGGCCTTGAACTCAGAGATCTATCTGTCTCTGTATCCCAAGTGCTGGGATTAAAGGCATGTGCCACCATACCGGGCCTGTCCTATTAATTCTTTTGGCACTTGCCATATGAAAATACTTTGTTCATTTGTTTTCTTATTTATTATGTGATTTTCCATTAGACTCAGCATCCCTTGACAGAAAGAACTTGTCTGCTCTTTTCTTTGATAACTTTAATGTCTGTGTTGGATAGAATTAAGAATGTATGGTAAGATGAATAATGGATAGATGGATAGAAATATATTTCTAGGATTATTGCCAAGGAACGCAAATGGAACGTAAAAGGAGTTGCTCACAGGTGGCTAGTGGGATGTACAATGTATTTAAGCTCTAAGGCCCCAAAGCAGAAGTCTATTCTTCAGATTCTATTTCTTCATTATTTTTGTTGAGATTTGAGGAAACACTAGACACCTAAATCAGAACTCCATGAGTCATTTATTTCCTCAAGAGATGAACTTTAGCAATGTCTTCCTCCTAGTCACCTGGTTCAAATGTTTACACCCTGCTTACACATCAAAGAGCACCCTTGGAAGAAACAGAATACTGTGGTATTGATATTGAGGTGGGTCGAAGTTTAGGAAGTCAAAAGGAGAACCATGTCAAAAGCAGATGGTGTAGATAAAAAGACAGACAGACAGAAAGTTGCTTTATAATTATAATTGTGTGGTGGTCTTTGATCCATGAATAATAGATACATATGTTGTAGACATGTCTAGGGAGAGATATGTCAGAGGCACTTATTTATAGTGAGAAAGATTGGATATGTTGTCTAAGTACATCTATGGTTAGACTCCCAGTTGAATGTATTTTCCATTTGCCTTGATTTTAAGTTTTAACTTGGACATATGTCCGGGCTGTCTTTTTCTCCTCTTCTCCCATCATAGTTACAAGTTTCCAGGATTCTGTTTTTATATAGAAAACCAGGTTGTACAGAACAACTTTCCTTAATAAGATTAATCCTGAGGCCAGCCTAGGGCACGATCTATGACTGTATTCAATAGAATACTGTTCATTTTTTTTTTAAATGTATTTTCTCAGAGTTTGTAATACTCTTAAGTGGTGAGCCAAGTAATAGCAACAGAGGCAACTTTATTCAAACAATACCACTGCTCCCTGAGAGGGGATTTAATAGAGCTCATAGTGGCCATCTGGCAGGGTGCTTAGCTCACAAAAGGCTGCTTGGTGCCCAAGGATCAATGGCTGAAAGAATTCTTCCGAGAGAAAGTACTGCAGAGCTTATTGATGCAGGTTTCAAGTAACCTTGCTATAAGACTTTATAGCTTTATTCCATAGAAGCTCATGGATTCTGTTTTAGGAGGTGCTAAACCAATTGGCATTTAACAAGCATTTGCTTTACTGGTTTCTCTCTTCCTTAGTCTGTTTCTTGAGGAAGCATCTGGCATCTAGCAAGGTTTTGGAGTAGCAGAAAGGGAAGAAATATACCCTAGTCTAATTGCATCTTAAAAGTTAAAGAAGCTATGGGGAGTGAGAACTCTTTAAGAGGCAGAAGGAGTCATTCTTGTTTAAGTTCCATCTATTCCATGATATTTATTTTGGCTCTGTTAGAACCACCGGTGTGACTTAATGTGACTTAGTGTGACTTACTTAGTGTGACTTAGGCATATTCCTTAATTTACTTTCCTTATCTTTAAAATGGGGACAATAACAAGGACCTCTCAGGGCAGTTGTCAGAATTAACTGACATGTCTGTTGTTATGGCAATGACATAAATATGATATGCCATCCACAGGCTCATGCTTTGAATGCTTACTTCCTATATCTGGTGGCACTATTTTGGGAGACAGGAGCATTTAGAATGGTGGTGCCTAAATGGCAGAAAGAGGTAACGGGTCAGGCTTTGTAGGTTATAATTTGACCTCCAGCTTTGGTAGCTCTGCTTCCTGGTCCACTATGATGTGAATAGTCTCTATCACTCACTCCCACTGCCACGATGAATATGCTACTCTACCATGCCTTCCATGTTACAGTCGGATCCTGCAGTTCCCAATGTGTGAAAGTAAGTATACATAAAAAGCACTGGCAGAGCCATGCCTCAAAGGAAGAACTCCACCAGTGCTAACTACTATTATCAGAGGTTTGGTCACTACCTTCTACTTCAGGTTGTACAAGTTTCCCCCAGTTTCTGTTTTCTCTACATTTGAGACATAGCAGCATCTAAATGATCCCATGTGAGTGATACTGTTATTATTTGCCCTAGACTGAGAGGCCTTTCAGAGACTTGAGACCTTTGGCAATAAAACCAAGGGTAACCTGGCCAAATGGAAGAAAGAGTCACTGTACTTTTGGAGAGGATCTAAGCCTAGATTCTTCTGAGACCTCTCTTTAATGCTATGGGATTTCTTAAACACCAACCACTGCCAAGGCTCTTCGAAATATACTTTGTTTCTAGAAAATTGTTAGATGTTTTTTCTTAGGTCATCTCTGTAGATATGAGACAAAAAGCCAGCACTGGGGTTCACACGCCAAGAGAAAGTAGTATTCTTTGGGTACTTCTGATTTGGTTGGTTTTCAATCTGGGACTCATAATCTTGGGCCCGGATGTCCGGTCAGCAGAGAGGTGAACCATAGAAAGGAATGAGAATAAACTGAAATGACTTTTGCCATTGGGTCGGCCAATATATTTTGCCAAGTGGTTTTCCCCTCAATTTTAAACAAATCAATGTTAAACAGGAAAATCTACTCCATATGCAGTTGATGCCTTTATCCTCAATTCACAAAAATGCCATCTTCTTAGGTACAGTTTCCAGGAATTGTTTGGACTTTTTTTGTTCTCAAAAAACATTTTTTAAACAGTCACAAACAATCCCTCATAGCCTTGGTGGGGATATTAAAGTCTGATTTTGGTTTCTTCCACACAAATGGTCCTGAATGCTTTCTCTCCTAGCCTTTAAAAACCTCTCTCCAAAGTGTGACTTTCTCCCTTTCCAACAAGTACAGATTTTCTGCTTTGATCACTTCCAAGTTTACCTGAATTTAATAGAGGTCAACAAACCCCTGAAGGGCTCAAGTATTTTTATTAGTGGAAAGAAAGCCACAGACCAGAAGTGTCACTTCTATTTATTGATAGCATCCAAATGCCATTTCCCCCCAATTAACCTCAGTTGGGAGACATAAGTTATAATTGAAGAGATGGATATTGAGAACATGCTATTCCAACTTTAATGATCATTTATTTTTTCTGGAAAATCACTTACTACTGTAGGATCCATACTGCATAGTTTTACCCTGTGATTCTCTCTAGCCCGGATCCTTTCCCAGTACCCTCAGAGTCACCTGATATTTTCACGATCCCACCAGTTTATCCCTGAACTCCTATATGGTTCCATTTGTCCATGGTCTGAGGACAAGACAGGCTGGAAATCCTTTCCTTTGCTATTTATCAGCCAGAGTCCCCCAGGTATTAGATCTCCTCCATTTGCGTGTGTGGTAAGGACTGGCTTTCCCTTCTGAGGCGGAAAAAGCCAGATTGGTTCAATGCAGGGATAAGGAACCTGGAACTGACATTGATTTTGCAGATGTGCAAAGAATCCCAGGAGCTCTTATTTTATTTTACTTTTTATTTTTTTTTTTAAAAAGGGAGTCAGGGTGAAGGGAGAGGGCCCTGTGAATAGAAGAGAATGTGTTTTCAGAAGGGCAAAACCACAACAATTAATCATATGGTGACCCTGACACTTGTTTCTACCAAAGTGACCACGTGCTCTGCATTTTTAGACAGTGGTACAATTCTTTTTTCAAATTTCATTTTGAATTCACCATCATACTGTCTTTTTTATCCTCCTCTGTGTGTTGTTGCTTTTCCAGGCTTTCAAATTGTCTCCTTAATAAGAAAATGAAGTAACTTCATTTCTAAAATAGTGAGGAAAAACAAACAGACAAACAAACAACCAGCCCTATAGCTACATTGGCAGTTGGAAAAAGAGACGACAAATCTTTTGCAATTGTCACACCCTGAAAGCTACGGTAATCAAACCTTCTCAGACCTTTCTTTCTGTGCATGGCTTGAGGACAGGTTTGCCAGTTGGTATTTACAGAAAGTTTAAAATGGTAACTTTCTCCTCGTAGGTAATACCCTGAAGTGGGGCCAGGAAATTACGTCATGAACATAAGATTTTTATTTCTTCTACCTCACATTTGCCTAATTCATCAAGAAATTATGACTCAACAGTGAAGGTTACCAGATTCCCATTAATGAAGAAGCAGAAGCTCTGGACTCATACAGCTAAGTTTTCACTATTAAATTTACCTCAATGTTAGTATGACTGTCGACTAGCTACTTATTGCCTCACTTATAAGACAGGAGTGAAAATGTTGCCGATAAAATCAGGTTAGTGTTAGCATTCGTATACACAGTCTCCTGTACATGACATCAGCAGATTGACCCTGTCTCCGACAGCAGCTGACCAAGTAGATTTTGCTTGTAAAGGACTGCTTCAGAATTTCCTCTCAGCTGCAGCATATTCACGGTTATTTGGAATTTTGTTTATGGGACATCAGAAATTTAGTTCAAAAATACCTCCCTTTATTCAGATATAACTGGCAATCCTTAAAGAAAAGATATTTTCTATTATTTTCTGTATGATAAATACTTCTTCTGGTGGCTAATAGGGACAGGAGCTACATACTGAGTTCATTTTGCATGTGCTGTGGTTTTCACTCGTCACAACCTGCCCCCACTTCTCTTCATGTGTCACTTGTCATGTGGGTGGGGTAAAGAGAGAGAATATTTGGTGAGTAACCCAGTCTGGAATCTGGGAAATCTTCCAGTTCCAATGATGACAACCTTAGTATTGTTGCTAGTTCCGGTTTAGCAGAGAACTTAGAGTTTTGTTTTTGTGTCCAAAGCTTCCATTTTAGTGAGTTATGTCTGCACACACAAACACACATGCATATCCTTTACAAAAAGCAAAGCTAAATGATATTTTAATAAGTGGATGCTCATATTTTAAAATAGACAAATGTCATGGTTTGTCTATGCTTGGCCCAGGGGGTGGCACTATTAGAAGGTATGGCCCTGTTGGTATAGGTGTGTCACTGTGTGTGTGTGATTTAAGGCCCTCATCCTAGTTGCCTGAAGGTGAGTCTTCCACTAGCAGCCTTCAGATGAAGACGTAGAACTCTTAGCTCTGCCTGCACCATGGCTGCCTAGATGCTGCCATGCTCCTACCTTGATGATCATGGACTGAAACTCTGAACAAGTAAGCCAGCCCCAATTAAATCTTATCCTTATAAGAGTTACCTTGGTAATAGTGTCTGCTCACAGCAACAAAACCCTAACTAAGACAACATATTATCCTGAAGTATGGCCTCCTCCTGCCTTACACTCTCCCCTCCTCACACTGGAGAAGAGGGAGCTGCCTGTGGAGTTAAAAGGGATTTCCTTATGTGTAGTTGGATTCCTTTACATTTTGTATTAAAATCCTTTTGAGTTCTAAACTTTCTTGGAAATCCTTAAGAGACAAGACTAAAGCTTATCTTTAGTCATTGGCAATACCTCTGCTGCTGTGTAGAACATTTCTAGTGACACTACATGTCAGACAGAGTGGCCATAATATCTACATGATCAGACACATGACTATTCTTTAGATGTTGCTTTTAAAAATTAAACTCCAGTATTTTTTTCTATTCCTATATGTATGGTGGCATGTTTTGCATGGGTGTTGGCACATGTACATGGGTACCAAGTGTATAGATCAGTAGTTTTCAACCTGTGGTTCACGACCTCTTTGAGGGATTAAATGACCTTTTCACAGGGGTTGGCTGAGACCATCAGAAAACACAGATATGTACACAATGATTCATAACAGTAGCAAATTGCAGTTATGAAGTAGCAACAAAACTTTCTATGGTTGGGGGTCTCCACAGCAGGAGGAACTGTATTTAAGGGTCACAGCATTATGAAGGTAGAGAACCACTGGTCTAGGGGTGCATGCATGCATGTGCAGTGTATGTGGAAGTCCAAAATTGATGCTGGGAATCATGCTTCATTGCATTCATCTTATCCATTAAGGCAGAGTCTCCGCAATGTGGCTCTTCTTGCCAGCTAGCTTGCTCTGGAGAACCTTTTCTTCGGAGGCTAAAATTATGGGCAGGTTGTCACCCAAGAATGTATGTGGGTCCTGGCTGGATATTTGAACTATGGTCCTGATGCTTGTGTGCTTAGCTCTTTCACCATTAAGTTATCTTCCCAGCCCAAGTCATGGCTATAACTTCAAAAGTTAAATTCTTCATATAAATGTCTTTGAATTGCTTTATTGAGTGTTTTCTCTTAAAAGTGAAGTTACATTAATTCTTAAAATCGAGGGTTCCTTAAGAGAAAAAGTAGATATTAAATATTTATTTCCATCTGTTTGGGTTAGTACATATTTATTGAGTGCCTATTTAAGCTAGCAAGAAATGTCCTTGTGCTGACTGGAGTTATGGTTTTATGGAGTGGGTACACGTTCAATAGGCGAGTTGTCAGTGTCATAAGAAGATGGGAAGGGCTACAGGAGGGCGGAACTTTCTATAGAGCAGGGGTACTTAAATTTTCACTACATAGAAAGCTTCTAGATGTTTCTTTAAAATTTTTGTCTCTGATTCCTGGATATAGAGAATCCACAGGCCCCAGCTGGGTAACACTGGTATAGAGAATCAGAGAAGGGATATACACATACTATAATATATTATGTATGCACACACCACATATGTAAAGTGTATATAAAATATGCTTTTTAACTAACACATAATAATTGCTCATATTTATAAGGTACAGTGCAACATTTCAATCTATGTATAGAATGAATAATAACTAGATCAAGGCGATTAATCTATCACCTCAGAAACACAGCATTTCTTTTTTTCTTTTTCTTTTTTGTTTTTTTTTTTTTTTTGTTTTTTTCGAGACAGGGTTTCTCTGTATAGCCCTGGCTATCCTGGAACTCACTCTGTAGACCAGGCTGGCCTCGAACTCAGAAATCCACCTGCCTCTGCCTCCCAAGTGCTGGGATTAAAGGCGTGCACCACCACTGCCGGGCATACCATTTCTTTACATTAGGAGTACTCAAGATTTCCTTTACTAGCTGTTTCGAAGCATCAGTTAATTTCCCCTTGTCCAACTGTACTCACATACCTCTCAGCATCCTTTTTCCACACCCTGCCACACTTTCCTGGCTCCAGTTATCACTATTTGATTCTCTATTGAAAATATTTTAGGGAAAGCTAATCTGAAAGTAAATATCAACTAAGGTCTGAAGGCTGAGGGGCAGAAAGAGCAGAAAGGGCCAAGGGGTTGAAATAAGTTATGTTCTTTTGGGGTCCTAATCCAACAGGGTGAGAGGAAGGGCCTGGATCATTGCTTTTGGGTGTGTATGTGAGAAAAATAGCCTTTCTTTAGGGGTGCACTGTCTGTGAGCGTTTGGAAAGCAAAGATGGTTTTCTAGACAATATTCAACATTTTCTAATACAAAAAAAAAAAAAGGAGTGAGAAAGAATGAATTAGACAGGGAGAAAGGAAAAGAAAGTATGTGCTCTGGGTCCAATTTCACCCTCAGACTGTTCCCCCTCTGGAGATGGAGTGGTTGGAAAATGCCTTCATAAGCAGAATTTGGTGTTATAATTAGAAAATTATCTTTTCCTAGAACATTTTGTGAAATTGTGCCGTGAGGTGTCAGCAGGTCCTTGTGGGGTTCTATCCAGGCGAGATCGACTGACATGTAAAATCCAACAGAGTTCCAAAAAAGCCACTGTAAAATCCTAAGTATGTAGAAGGAGTTTGGTGTGCTTGCCAGTATGGTTTTTCCGAAAAAGAAAAATTCTAAAGAGATCAAAGAAGGGTGGAGGAAGTGGGCTCTAGGCTCAGGCGGAAGGTTTTATCATCAGAATAATTCAGGCTGGTGAGTTTTTGGCAGGGCAGACCAATGGGCTAAGTGGAGAACTGAGTATCTTGGCTTTTGATGTGGGCAAAAGCGAACTAAGACCCAATAATGAAGGAGAATTGGGAGAGACGCTCTTCCTGAGTTATGTCTCTGACCACAGACTGTCTTGAGGCATCTGGCATCTTCTTTAGTTTCCAGTTCTAGGGCAGGGCTTGCCCAGTGTATCCTCAAATGTCTGTTCATCACATTAAGTGGCCATGTCTTTGAGAAAGGAGTCAAGATGATGTAGGGGCCACACAACCCTCAGAGATTTTCTCTCATGTTTTTTATTAGAGAAATCAGGCCAAACCAAAGAAAGGGAAGTCATAAATGGCACTACCTGGACTGTGTATGAACTGTAAGGGTGAAGCAAGTGGGTGCTGGCATTCACAGTAAAGAGAACACTGGTATGGGGAATTAAGGATTTAACTACAGCCTTAGCCACTTATAAGCTCTGTGACTTGGATAGAAGTAATTTAAGTTTTCTGTTTCTACATGCACAAAACAGCCACATCTATCAGAGAGAGTTGTTTTTTAATCAATATGTGGATTCCATGATATGTCTAACCCCTCTCCAATTGAATAGAACTCAAATGAGAAGGAAGCAGGGACAGCCCAGTGACCTGTCCTTGAGCACACTGGCCATGTGTGTCAGGAAGGCAGTTAGACAGCTTTGCTCCTTGATGAACAATCGGAAACTTCCAGGAAAGAGCAAAGACAACCATGGTCAGCTTCTGTAGGCTTGAAGCTCTCCAGAGTCTACACCAATTAAAGCAGTCAGGGTCTTCAGATGGGTGTAAAATTAAACTCAGCGTCTGAGGATTCAAGACTTCGTTATCCTATTCGGTTAGTGCTATGTTAATAGCCTTCTCCTTAGAGTAAAGAAACTCTACCTGTGTGTCAATGATGGACTAGAGATAGGAAGATGGAAGGAAGGAGGGAGGGAGGTAAAGAGGAAGGGGAGAAGAGAGGTGGGAATGGAAGGAGGAAGAGAGAAACAGAGAGACAGAGACAGAGACAGAGAGAATAATTGATCATGTTTACCATTTTACTTGCACCACTAGAAAGAAAAAGCCGCTGTCTGTGGTCTGCTTCCTGCAACTGTGCAGTCTGCTAGGACGATGCTCAATCCTCCATAAACCCTTTCCGCAATTCCCCATTTCACTTTTCTACTACATTACCTCCTTTTCTTCACTCAGATTTTTAAAAATCTATTTTACCTGACTATATTTTCTGTCCCATTGTATGCCGGCCCATATACTTTTGAAACAAGGAACATTAAATACTTAATACACACACACACACACACACACACACACACACACGCACACACACAAGACATATACCGCCCAACAAGACTGATGCAGCACCCTTGCATACACTGATCTTCCTTGATACTTTATATGAGGATCCTTTTGTTCAGTGATTTCAATAAAATAGATGGTCAGATACGAGCGTCAGTTATTTAGATAAAACATGAAAATATACACACAAAGGTGACTGAATAGAGGAATCTGTGTTCTGTAGGGAAGGCAACTGACAAAGTTTATGCTCCAAGATCTAGCCAGCCAAGGACTCAGAACTATTCAACCATGTTCTATGCAAATGTATTTGAAATTTCACAAGTCTAATGCTGGAATTATAATCAGAATTGGTCAGTTTCCATCTCATTCTTTTCAGGTATGGATAACATATCCTATTTTAGAAAATGACTCTGGACTTACAGCTTGCCATACCCGTTTTTAGGTAAGAAAACAAAAAGGAAAAAAACCCACCCTACAAACAAAGATACTTCTTATTGAGAAATCGCCCATGATCCTGTGTAAGATCGTTAGGAAAATGAAAGACTTGACTGGGAGACGAACACCCATTCCAGGTGTCAAGAGTTCACACTGTCACTATTTTTCCAGTACTGAGGAGAGCAGGTCTAGACACAAACCTGCACAGATTTTTTGGAGGTGAGTGAGGTAGGGTTATGGGAGGGTCAAGCCTCTTTTGCTTGTTCCTTTTCCAAAGTGTGTATGTAGGCTACATATTTTTCTTGGCCTAACATTAATTTATTTACCTAGTCCTTAGATCAGTGGTTAGAGACAATTTGGATATTTTTTTTTGAAAATGCTCAAGATATTTCTGAAAAAAGAATAGAAAGATGATACAAAGATATAAAGTAAGCTGAGCAAAAAAGATTTTGACTTTGCAAATTTATCATTATTTATCATCTTACTTTTTTCTAATCTCGTAAAATGACAAACTGAATGAATTGAATAAATAAAGCCATGATTCAGCCTTTACCGTGTTCATTATGCCCCTAAAGATCATAACTGAGTGCAGGGTTGATAAATTCCCCAAATAGGAATGAAGGCTCCTCACTTATGAGTAAATGAACTTCGGACACACTGTCACTTTGAGAACATGAATCACATTCTTGCAGGCAGACTTAATGTGCATCAGGTGATCTATCTTGTATTGCATTTCTCTTAACTGGTGTTGTGATAAATTTCTCTCTTGAGGCCTCAGTAAAATTGCTGAAGTATGAGCTCTCCCATCATGCCTTACCATTACTCCTGGGCAATGATAGATTTATTTACTAACTACTTAAGAAAAACGCATGAACTTTGCTATTTGTAATTTGTCTTATTGAAATCACTGAAAAAAGACTCTCATATGAATGTGTGCAAATAATTCAAGTATAATTAAATATAGTATAAATAAAATATAGTGGTCTGCAATCCCTTCTCATGAACTCTAAAGCAGTGTGAATATCCTAAGATAGAAAAAATACAAAGAACTCTCTATTTGTTACTGTGAAGGGTTCCCAATGACATAAATCAGCAGTTGTGAATGGAAAATACAGATTGCCTACAGAAATGATGAAAGTTAGACCCTCTGAGGTCTCTTAACCTATAACAGGGAAACTATAAATTTACTAAGTGAACAAATAAACTCTTGTAACAATTCTAAAACCTGGCTGGGCATTAGAATTATGGGAGGATTCTGTGGGAACCTGACGTTTGCAAGTGAAGTAACTCTATTGCCACTCTGTTTTGGGAGAGCTAGAAGCAAGGTAGTGTTAGGTGAGTGGAAAGGAGGGTAGAGGAAGTTGTGTCTGTTTTTGAGAAATGAAGTCCTGTTCGTTAGGATTAAAGTAGAGACACATTTACTTGCCTTCTGTGGATTCCTACCAATGTTCATCACCTTGCTTCCTAAACTTCTAGGTGTCTTGGATCTTCTGGTTTTGTGTAAAGAGACATATAAACTAGGGGGAATCAGGGCTCACACATGTATCTAGAACGATTTGCCTTCCAGATGTGAACAACTGCAATAAATGTTATGTATCTAGATATTTTTATTATATTTCATCAGTGAGAATTTACAATTCTCATTATTAGAATTCTGCACTTCTAAAGCTTGTGATCCCCCTAGGTGCTGGAAGATTCTCAAACCTTCTCTCTACTGCTAATGCATATTCAGTTAACTACCTAAACATGTTTTTATCTAGGCCTGTTGGCTCTCCTTAGGGGAACGCCAGCATTTGAAATAATTTGTGAATTTATCTTTTAACTTCCTAATATGACTAATTTAATTCTGAGTCATAAATCCATAGTTTATTATCAGTCATCATGCTAAACATTTCTTCATAATGGCTACCCCTTTAATGTCTTGCATAGCCTGCCGAAAATATTTCACAGACACTTGGATATTTTGTGTTATTTTGATTTTGTGTACTTTAGGTGGGTTTTGCTTTTGATAATTAGTTTACTAATAATTACTTTTTTCCACTAAAAATATCAAGAAAAATGGGTTTGAGAGAGAGAATTGATGATAGTGTTACAAAATAGATCTCATGTTATGCCTAATGTATCAGATGAATTCCATAATAATATTCCTGGCTTTGAAACTTTAGTCTTGACTTTGAGATCTGGATCTGGAAGTCTGAATCTGGCATGATTATGGCTGGTTTTAGTCTCTGCTATCATGCACATTCACTGTGTGCCTAGAAGCTTATAAAGGGCTGATTAGTCTCCCTGTGTAGGAGGCTGGGTAGGTCCCCCACCTGCTGCTGGCTGCATACCAACAGGCCTTTAGTATCTATGGATCCTCCGTATGTCCACTCAGAGGGATATTTCACATGGAGTCATCTGTTCCACTTCTAACCTTACATCCAGTTATCCTTCAGACTTAATGCTATTGGCTACTTGGAGTGAGGATATCTGAAGTCAGATCATCTCTTCCTGGTCCAGGATTCTGGTAGTAGAGACTCTTAGACATTCTTCTAAACCCTGAAGGTTAGGGTGCTGGACAAGGTTTAAATCTTACTCATCTGGAGAACATCTGGAAATGGAAAGTCCAGGAATGGGAAGTGCTATAAAAGCAGAAGATTTTCATGTTTACTCTCTTCTTAGTTGGTCTGATGTCAGCATTACTAATGAAAAGGTTTTTCATTATCTGGCATTTATCTGACTTGGATTCCTTACCTTTTCTGATATCTTTGTTTCCTAAAAATATTCAGTGATTTGTATGTGTTGGGTCAGGATGTGGGAAGTTTGGACAGAGTGGAAAGAACCTTTGGTCCTGGTTGTATGGAATTTATATTCTATAGATTACACAGGAAAAGAAACCAACAAATCAACAACTACAACAAACCAACAACATCAACAATTACAAATTGTGGTGATTCTGTGACAGAAACAAAGTGAGAGTGAGAACATCTTGTGGGCTGTTTTGTTTTTAATTATCTTAATATTTTATGGAGAAAATTGACCACTAACTGAAAATCTTATTCACAGAATGAGTAATTGCTGAGGAGAAAATTATTTTGGGTTTTCAATTGGGATTTATTCATACAAAAACAAGAGACCATGACAACTCAATTATCTTAAGGCTTATGCAATTTTTTATCACTGGCAATGGCTTTCATACTAGTATAAAAATTGTACTATTTTTTCTAAATTCTAACCATTTTTGTGCTAATGTCTTAAGATTAAAATATTTTGTGAGGATTACTGTAACTGATATATCTCAGAAAATTTTATTTTGGATACATACTGAATAATATTTCCAACATATTGGGTTAAATAAATATATGACTAAAATTAATTGTATATGTTACCAGAAACTGTATAGTGTGCACACGTGACTCTGGGTTTCTAGTAGCACTGTAGCAGAATCTCATTATGAAATGTTATTTAGTGTTTGAACCGACTTATAGTAGTTTAAGATATCTTTAAGAACTACTATTTAAAAAGAAAACGCTATAATTTGATTGGAGAAGATGTCAATTATATCCTCTACACGTATCTTTTATAAGAATCTGCCAATAGTCAACATTGTTTTTGAAAACAGAGTTTGCATTTTGCTCAATTCTTAGGGTTTCTATCCACATGCTAGATTTATTATTATTTGGTGAAACTCTGTAAATTATTTACTCTTATAACACTGAAGTAAAATCGTATGCTATCTCAAAAACATCCTGAAATGTTGCATAAGACAGAGATGTTAAGAGCCATATCAAAATAGAGTCAATATAACAGTATTTGTAGCAAAAATAAAACCAATAATCCAATAGTGGTAAAGATATTTTAGATTTAACAAGCATCAAAGAAATATAAAAGTTAACTTTTGATTCAACACACTACATTTATCAGATCTCTGATGCAAATCATGTTAAATACTAAGAGAGGCAAATATAATTTTCACAGAATCAAAGAGGTATCATGAAACTATTGTCTTTTTCTTCTTGTTTATTTTACATAAAGCAATACGGAATTTTTCTAGGCAAACGGTGAATAGGGATGAAACAAACTAAAGCCTTCCTGTGGCTTGCTAAGCAAAACCCATGATGCTCCGGTGTTGACGCAAAGGGTTTTGCTACACCTTCTTACTCTGGCAGTACTACTTCCTCTTGTTTAAGTTACCATCAATGACAAAACTGACAAAAGAGATAAGAACACTTTTGAGAAGGGAAGGTTGCCATGAAGTGAGAGATACATGTCACCTATTTTGTTTTTGCTCCATTTCATAGTCCAATCACAGAAGATTTCCGTTTTAGGTGAGGCAAATGCTGGTTGCTCTTGGGGCTGTGAATTAAAACGGGACTTGGTCACACCCTGTACTGTGGACCCGTGCGGTTTTCGTCCTTCTTCATAATTGAGTTACACATGCTGTCTGTCGTGCTGCTGTGTGTAGAGGGGAGGATGTGGTTTGGGGAATCCAGTGGAGAGATAGTGGAGAAGGTAGCAAGCACCTGCCCTGTGTGCAGAGGCTCTCTACTACCTATGAAAGGGTGAGACCCCAGCTAACCCAATTCTTCTCCAAACACCTCTAGGAGTAATTAAATTTCTTTTAAAAGTAAGCATTTGTAAACTTAAAAAAAAAAGTGTCTTTTTTTTTTTTTGAAAAACAAAACATTGCTATGCATTTGTTGTTACATTAATACTTGGCAAATTTATTCCACCACTTTGGTAACATAAGTTTGAAATAGCACAAGCCAGGCAAGCCTTTAATCCCAGCGCTCAGGAGGCAGAGGCAGGTGGATTTCTGAGTTCGAGGCCAGCCTGGTCTACAGAGTGAGTTCCAGGACAGCTAGGGCTACACAGAGAAACCCTGTCTCAACAAACAAACAAACAAACAAACAATAGCACAATGAAACTAATAATGACGTTTGGGTCCTGTTCCTATTTAGCTGTTAAGCACTAGGGAACTCATCTTCCTTTTCTAGGCCCCAGAATCCTTACTGCAAATTATTTTTTTTTTTAAAAACTAAAGATTCTTAATGCTCATCGTACTCTTAGAATAAGGTACCACAGAGTGACTGGAGGTAGTGGATGTAGGTCTGATGTGCTGGAAACCTGGTTAGAAATGATGATCTAGCTCATGAGCCGAGCCACACAAAGGTAGAAGCACTTGGGAGGTCTTAGTTGAGTACTGAATTTCCACATCTGTAGTAAGAGTTCATGCAAGGCTGCTGATGGTGGTCTATGGATCACCTGCCTACCAAGGTGTTAGATGGTATTTTTGCCTTTAACCGTTCCATGGCAAATTAGACTATAGCCAAGAAGAACAAAATCATTTGCCTTAGCTCACCCAATTGAGTAGGGTACTCTAGGAGCATTCTTCCCATTATGACTTACCCTTTGGTGGTAAGGTCATCTACAACATCATTTCTGTCTTTTGAATGTGAAAACTCTATTCCATTGTGTGTGTATATGTGTGGCTTTGTCTAGTTTAGAAGGCATACTGGGCTCAGTATTTTGATCACACTAATTCATTTGTGCAATTTCATCTTTAACCACAAGTCAGAATTTCTTTTAAATTGAATGTAACAAATTAGCTACTTTTCAACTTATGATCTTCTTCTCTATGTAGAATGCCCTTGAAGGGATTCATACGTATTGGCCAGGAAGGAAGGGTTGTCTAGGATAAATATCCTGCTTGCTGACATCATAGATTTTTAACAGCTGCCCATTTGTGTTCTTCAAGTAATAGCAGCTTTGGGAAAGATTGTTTTTATATTACCCAGGTTCACATTCTGTGGAGTGTTATGAGTTAAAGTGAAAAGTTAATTACTTCCCAAAGCAAAAGAGGAGCCAACGCAAGCCATGCTGCAGCCAGCTGAAAGAATTTCTACCTTCATCCCTATGTTCACTTTTCTTCCCTATCTTATCTTATCTTAGTCTCTAGAGGTCCAATGTAGTGACTAATAAAATAAATGCAGAACATTTCTAGCTCTATATACTTAAAAGTGATAATGCATTTGAAAAATATCTATTACCTAAAATTTTCTGTAATGCAGACAGATTAGTCTTTCCTAGCATATGTATTTTAGGGGACTTGTTCCATAAAATGCTCTAAGAAAAAAAAAAACATCTTCAGCTACAAATATTTTTTGTCTAAATCTGATGTGTGTGTGTGTGTGTGAAAGAAAGAGAGAGAGAGAGAGAGAGAGAGAGAGAGAGAGAGAGTATAGGTGGATATGTACTGTAAATGGGTGTTTTGCCTGCATGCCTGTCTGTGCATATGTGTGCCTTGTGTCCACAGAGGCCAGAGGAGAACATCAGATCTCTTAGGACGGGAGGTACTGACAGCAGTGAATAAAACCTGTGTCCTCTGGAAGAGCAGCTAGTGTCCTTAACTCCTGAGACATCCCTCGCATCTGATAAATATTTTAAATTAAAATAGAATAAATAAAATTAGGGCTGAGCAGTATTTATTTCCCTTTAAGTTTCATAAGGCATGAGATAATACTGAAACCTCTTAAAGTTAGGAACTACTTTTAACCTTAACAGTGTCTCCTAAAATTTAGTTGATCATATATTTACTCGAATTTATGTTCTATGAAATATTCTTTGGGACACATTCATGTTTTATTTAAGTGAGGCACCAAAGTGGTATAGTAAGAATATTTAAACATGCAAGCTCTGTAAAATTCCAAGAATGGCTTTCTTTAAGAATGGCATAACTCAGTTGAAGTATTACTGGAGGGGAGTGGGCAGCTGAGGAGTCTCCTTCATTCTCTCCTTTCATCTGTAATTACACCAACAAACAGGACGCCAATACAGTCGTACCAATCCAGTCCAGAAATCTTTCCATTTCTTCAAAGAGTGAGACTTCAAGATCGACTTCAGTTCTTGCACACCCCCCTTTCCAGTGCCTTCTTACAATTTGGCAACATTTTGCAATTAGGTAATGGAAGCACAATTCCCGTTCAGAAAATGACTTTACGAAGCGCCAAATTCAGACAGTATAATGAAAACATGCAACTCTACCTTAAGAGATGACTCTGTAATTAAAATAAATACTGACAGTCTCCAGAAAGTGTTGGGGAGGCAGGCTATTGTCCCACTTAGTAGGATGAAGATGTTTAGCTGGCTTGAAGTGAGAGATGAGCAGAAGTTGGGAACTAATGACCCTCATTCAGAAATGCCTTTGTCTGGTCTGACGACCCTCATTCAGAAATGCCTTTGTCTGGTCTGACTGTCCACAGATTTCAGGCTCATGTGTTTTAGACAGTCCAATAGCATCCTTCACCCACTTTAAGAAAGCCAACAGAGTGATAGATTTCAACCCAAATACTGTTTATTTTGGTAGTTAGAGAGCAATGGGAATTTTTATCCCATCCCTATATATTTAAAATGGTTATTATAACTCCTGTCTTCCTCAGATTATATTTCAGTGTTTTAGAGAACATATAAAATATCTAGTATTGTCTCAAGATATGCTTGGTACATAGTAATTAAATATGAGGAGAGAGCCCTTATAAATTAATGTTTTAAACACAGTCTCACTGCGCATTGGTTTTATATTACCTGCTTCACGACAGGCTTGAAAGCATACAGAACATAATAAAATTTCAGTCTTAATATGCTAAATATGTTCCAATTTATATTTTATATTTCTTTTTTTCCCAATGAAGAACATTCATTCATTCATAAAATATTTTAAGAGTGGCTACTGCATGCCAGGCCCTAGTTTGGTAGAACTTTGGTGAAATAGAAAAAAGCAAAAGATAGATTTTGTCCTCCACTATTCTGCATCTGATGGGGAAGAAAGGGGTGAATAAGAATCTTAAAGCACAGTAAGCACACAATAGAAATGTGGAGTAAGTTTGAAGGTGAAAACAAAACTGATGACCTTAGTGGAGATTTCTTTCTCTGGACTTTAAACAAACAAAACAAACTACCATTTTTTGTACAGAAGACAAACAATTCTCCATTCGTCCTAGGATCACAACACTTAAGGCAGAGGCTGTTTTGTACCCCAAAGCCCTTGCACCATGGGAAACTGAGGAGAAGACCCATGGCCAATGGGTGAAAAGCAGAGAAATTCTGGGCGGAAGTTACTAACTTTTCTTGTTTTCCAGGTTTTATTTACCATTCAAGCTCTGATATAAGTAAATACTCGGTAAACAGCACCAAGCATGTAAAAGAAGAAACTGAACGTCAGAAAGGTTGCATGTTGAAGCCCAAGGTCGCTAATCTGGCATACTCTTCTACTGTCAGCTCCCTCTATCCAACTCAAAATCACAGAAGCCATTTTTAATCACTTTGGAGACGGTGAAGACGACCAACACCAGATTATATTTCTTTGTATAATAAACATCTTACACTTGAAGGTCAAATCCAAAAGATTCTCTCACGTTACAAACGAGAACTATACAGGAAACAATCTTACGTAGAAACCAGGGGTGAAGGGGGCTGGCTGTGGAACCCAGCTCTCTTGGCTTTTGTTTCCGCTCTCGCCTTGTTAGTATCATCTCTAGAATGAGAATAAATGATGATGCTTCTTTAAGAGAGTTGTTGCAAGATGAAAGGAGATAATGAATGTGATATTCAGGACATGAGCCTGAATACAAGCCTTTCATAAACATGAGCTGATGCTGGCCTCGTAGCTGCTCAGAGCTTTCCATACTCTTGGGAGGTGGTGAGCATCTTCCATGGTGCCTTGTTTTGGAGAACCAACCAGGAAATTCTTCCTTGGGTTGAAATCAACTTGCCACCTGCTGTCTTAATTGAAGACAGTTTCCTCAGGGGGTTTCATCTTTGGGGAAATAAAGAGCAGCTGGTCTTTCATATTCCTGAGGACTTTTATTAAGCCACACTTCAAAGTTCGGGTTTCTAGACTAAATACACTGAGCCATCAGCAAACCCTCCCGCCTCCTCTAAACTTTGTTTTCTTTTTCTTTTTGCACATATCTTTTTTTTTTAAATTTTATTTTTATATCTTGGCTATTTCCGTGCCATTTGGATTCTAGGGAACAAGGCTACTGGTGTGAAAATTTCACAAAGGGGAAGTTACAAGAGGTTTTTTCTTTTACCTCT
>JADRCH010000414.1:849077-880279 GCA_019843965.1 Rhynchomys soricoides | reverse complement strand
AGGCTACAATTTTAGAGGTACTGGAATATTTCAGCAAGGGATAGGTGAGGTAAGAATTGCTAATAAAGTAATCCAGGAATGGAAAATTCTGTTAACATTCAGAAGACATCCCAAACCATGTTCATGTATCATTTGGCCACAGTAATAAATCTTGTAGACATGTTGCCTTTCTGTTTCATCCTAAAAGGAGACTCGGACTTCACAAATGCTGTCAGAGACAGATGGGGCCCTTTTTATTCATGAGGACTGACTCTCAAACAGAGAAGAATATTCTGGTATGATCCATGGAAATAACTTCTTCCACGTGACAGAGGAGGTTGGGGGAGACTTACTTAGGGTCCTACACAGAGTGAGTGGAATAGTGGGCGCTCTGACTCTACCGACTGTAGAGAGTTACCCTTCTTTCTTGTTGCTGATCCCAGCAGGTTAGTCTGACATGAGGTTACTTAACAGTGACAGACTATCCTAGGAGAATTTCCACACCTATTGAACAGATATGAGACTTCCATTTCCTGAGTATTATAGAGAGCCAATAGTAACACAATAGTAGGGGGAGGTTGCTGTCCCCTGCTTGTCCTTATCTTGACTTTATATAAATGCCATTTCTCATGTGTGCAACTGCCACCTGAATTAAACACAGAGAAGAGCAGTTGGGGAAATATTATTTCATATTCATAAACTGATCTTCCAGTGTCCTGACAATTATCAAATGACTGTTTTCAGGTACATCTTGGATTTAGAGAATTGCAAGTTTGGCTTGAAAATCTCATTCTTCAGACTATTTTTTCCCCTCAGGCTCTGAAAACCTTAGTGAAATAATGCATTATTATGCCACACATGGTGGTGATCTCAGATGACTGCCAGAAGCTGCTGGGGTCTTTATCCTCAGCAGGTAGCCTCACAGGGAGAGTGAGTATGTGTGTCAACATTTATATGGACAATAATATTTTTGTCCTTTCTTATCTGATACACTTTTATTTCTAACAGAAACAGAAAAAATATCTAAACACATTTTAAGTATAAAGTAATCAAGCAAGTCCTAAGGAGCTGCTTTCTGAATAAACTGACCTGTGCTTTCTAATGTGAAGGACCCGTCTGATTAATTCTGATTATACTGCTTTCTTTTCCAATGACCTTTCCTTAACATTCTGGTTACTGTTTTTAATAGAGAATTTGGACCATTCTTCCACAGATTTATTTTCTATTTATTTTACTTTATTATTTTGAGACAGGGTCCTCTGTTGCCCAGGCTAGCCTCAGACTAACTGTGGCTGAAGATGACCTTGAACTTCCAATCCTCCTGTTTCCAGCCCCCCCCCCCACAAGTGCTGTGATTCCAGGAATGCACCACCCTACCTAGCTCAGATTTTTTAAAAAATAGTAAATATTTGAAAGAAGTGAAAAAATGTTTTGGTAGGCAATATCACTTTAATCACTTTACAAAACAAAAATAAAACCAGACACATAGAGATCTACTTTATGCTCCAAAAGAACCTCTCTGTGGCCAGTGAGCTACTTTGCTGGTGCCTGCATTTGTCTTTAGCCCAGTGTCTGTACAAGAGATGCCTCCACTTCTGTATTCATGACCATCTTTCCTTTCTACGTCTCCTCTGCAGCAGTGAGGAATATATCACTCCAGGCACTTTCATTACATGCTGTAATGTATCCAAGGCTGCATGGCCATGCCATGGCTGAGAAACAAACCAGCAGTTGTTTGAGAATTATCACTGGCCAATGACTCAGTCCCCCAACATTTCAGACGACTTGTTTTGGGAATTGTGTGGCCTCAAGCAGGGAAAAGCAAACTTGCTCACCCACATACTGAGGGGTCAGAAGCAAGGGACATGGTAATTTGTTCCCCTGTTTAAATGTGTTCCACCCACTCATAGCCACATGTGGGATGGAAGGATGGAGCTTTGTCCTAAAGGGTGGAGTAATACTTGTCCCCCTCATTTCCTTGTAGGGATGTTGGGGAGACCAGTGAGATCATGTCTATGAAATGGATTGACTGGAATGTGCACATGTTGTCTATGTGAATTATGCTGTAAGATTTTTTTTTAAACTTCTCTTTTCTCACAATTTTCATAACCCATTGGCAACCTGTGGAGATTTTCCCATGTTCTTCTGCTCAAGTCCTTCTGCCAACATACTCTGGGTAATTCATTTGTGGTCTGTGTGTGCATGGCCAAATCCTAGCCCTTTGTCTTGTGGAGCCTTCCCATAGACAGCTGGAACTGTTCTGTGAGAAGCTATATGGAAAGTCTAGAGGAATAGAGAGAGGATTTGCAGTTGGCCTGGGGGTCTAGCAAATTTATCATAACGTATGACAGTGTTTGAGGTAGCATTCAGGAGTTTAATATTACTTTAAGATTGCTTCCCTAAGCACCTTGTAAACATTTATGTGACGTACTATAAGGTACTCTGCATCAAAAAGCTATCTTGGTTTCATGTAAGATTATGTAAGAGACTTAAATTATCAGCTATTAACTTATTCTCATTTTACACTTGCCCTTTAAGACATAAATTCAAAGGTTTCCATGGAAAGTTTCCTGAAAGCCATTCCTAGTTCATGCTATCAGAGTATCACGGTTGAGTTTTCAAATAGCTGTGATATATTTTGCCCTTGCTAATAAGATGGCAAAGAAGAAAGACTTGGGTACATTTTAAAGAACACAATGATTAAAAATGACTATGGACAGTGTATAGTGGTTTATACCTTTAATCCCAGGACCCAGGAGGTAAAGGTGGGTAGATTTCTATGACTGACAAGCCCAATTGGCTCTACATAGTGAGTTCTAGGCCATCTAGGACTAAGTAGCAAGACCCTACCTTTAAAAAATGTGAATTGAATTTGCTTAGATTTGTATCTATTTTAAGCACTAGTCCCATTTAGTTTTCATAATTGTTGAAGTTGCCCTTCTTTTCTTCCTCTTTTTTTTTTCCTTGACAGGTTCTTTTTATGTAGCTGTAACTGGTCTGAAACTTCTGGCAATCCTCCTACCTCAGAGTTTTAAGGCTGGCATTATATGTTGTGAATAACTAACCACTAGCAAAATGGTTATTTGCTCTTGTTTCTTTTTTTTATGCTATTTTACATCTATTTGTTAAAATGTATGCTTCTATGAAAATAAATTTTAATTTTTAAACGTTTCATTTTGTTTATTATTTACCTAGAACATACAAGTTAATTTGGTTTTAGAATCTAAATATTGTATTCAATGGGTTTAATAAAGAATTTATTTTAATTCTAAACATAAGAGAAATTAAACTTTCTTTTTCATGGTTCTTTTTCTTAGATTTCTTTTATTAAATTAATAAAATTTATTTTAAAGTATACAACTCAGTATTGACATTTTTTAAGTCATCAAAATAATTTATAATAGTTAAATGCCTCTTAAATATACATGATATCTTCTGAAGCTAAAAGTAATATGCACTCAACCAGTTTTTAAAATCTATTTGGAACATTAAACATGATAGAAGTAGAAAAAAAAATCTCTTATGAAGTCCTCTATGAAAAGAAATTGTGACAAATTCCTGATTAGACAGAAACCGTTCCATCTCCAAGGGAGAATATGCAGCATAACTGTGGCTTCATAGAATGAATTGGGTAGTGCTCCTTCTGTTTCTATTTTGTGGAATAGTTTGAAGAGTATTGGTATTAGGTCTTCTTTGAATTTCTGATACTTCTGCACTAAACCCATATGGTCTTAGGCTTTTTTTAGTTGGGAGACTTTTAATGATTGCTTCTATTTCTTTAGTGGTTATGAGATGATTTAGATAAAAAAGTCTTTGTTACTCTTTATTTATGTGTATATGTGTTTCTATTTGTAGGTATGTGTATGTGTATTCAGATAGCTATGGGGGTTACTCTTTATTTATATGTATTTCTATTTGTAGGTTTGTGCATGTTCATGCAGATAGCTATGGAAATCAGAAAAGATCCAGTCCCATGGATCCAGAGTTAATATATAGTTGGAAGCCAAGTGACATAGGTGCTGGGAACTGAACTCAGGTCCTCTGCAAGAGCAGCCAGTGCTCTTAGCACCTACTGAGTTTCCTAGCTCCTTCTTTGCAATTTTTATTCCTTTTATTCCCATTTCTTGATTGGTTTAATTATTAGAACCTTCAGTATTATTTCTTGAATATCCTTGATACATTTTTGCATCACAGTCAGACTGCGTTGGTAAGCTCTAGGGAAGTGGTCCCTTTCTCTCTTTTTCTATTCTCTGGAAAATTTGTATAATATTGGTGTTATTTTTCTTTAAATTCTTCAGAAATTATTAATAAGGCTACCCAGGCATGGAATTTTTTGTGGCAAAGTTTATAAAATTAGATTTAATTGTTTTACTAACATAAAATATTAATATTTTTATTTCTGTGTAAGTTTTATACTAATATCATATAAATTATCATATTTCTTAGCATAAGCTATTTTATACTGTAAGAATGTTATTAATGTTCGCAGATATTCTGATATTTTATAATGTCATGATTCCCACAATGAATAATATTATTATCACTTCTTCAAATTTTGAAGACATCTCAAATGGCCTGTTAACATTCATTCATGACACTAACAGTATAAAATAATATCATTGTGAATCATACCTTTTTTGTATCTGTGACTTCAAATGCTTGCAGTAACATGAAGTACGTATTCAGTCATAGATGGGGTCAAAATACTACTGATATTTGTATTTCTAGTCTTGTAACTTGATGATTTGAGACCCACAATGACTATTTCACTAATGACTGAAATGTCACCTATGAAATAGGTGATTTGGTGGGTATGTGCACTTCTTCAATGAGAAGCTTGATGTTTAGTGGAGATGATAGGATAGCTACCAACTTATATTTCCCTGGAGCCAGGCCTCTCAACCCCAATCAGTACAACCTAGTAATTCCACCATAAAATGGAGCTTCTTTGGACTTATTCAGAATCTGCTGGATGACACTGGAAGGCAACCAAGCTAACCTGCAGTGTTTTTTTGTTCATTTGTTTGTGGTTATTTAATTCATTTGTGTTTTATTTTAATCAATTTATTCATTTATTTATTAATTTTGAGATAGGGTCTTAGATACCCTGAGGTAGCCTTGTACTCACTATGTAATCAAGAATGAATTTGAACTTCTGATCTTTCTACCTCGATTTCCCAAGTACTAGGACTTGCTCCCTCATCTCTGGTTCAGTTGAGTTAGAGATGGAATCTGATACATGTCAGGGAAGTGCTTTACTGTCTGAGCTATACCTCCAGTCTTACAGTATTGGTTTATAGAATATGAGTCATAGATCATACTGTTGTCTTGTTATGGCATCAATGCTGCTCAAAGCAGACAACAAACATATTCAATGCCTTATATTCTAGAGAACATCTAGGAAATTGGTCTGAATCTATGAATTTATCAGAAGCACCCTTGACCTTTTATAATGATTTTTTTCACATGGCCAAAAATAAAGTAAGAAAAACTTGGCCATAGGGAGGGGAATCTCTGAGGAAACTCAAGTTACAAAATATTACATTAATGCAACTATGGCTCTTTATGTCATGTCGACCACAGAAGTGAGGACAGCTTAATTGAGAAGTATCAACTAGAGCCATCTGAGAAGCTAAGAACAGAAGCACCTCCTCATGAAGACTGAATAGAGTAAAAAGTCAGAGACAGTGAAGCTAAATGGCTTTATTCTCTAGCTAGATTGCCTATTCTTACACCACCTTTGACAGACACAGAGAATTTTAGTTGGAAGGGACTATAGAAATCACTACAGAGATTTAATATTCTCTCAAAGAAAATTGACCAATGTTGTATGACAATGACAATATGTCAATGACATAGTGGAGTTTTCCTTTAAGGAAAACCAGGTCCCCAGATTTTAAAATGAAAAACAGGTATGCTAAAGGATCTTGGTTACTTCATAAATGGCTTTTGTTGTCCATAAATAACTCTCGGCAACATTCACTAAGCAACAGATTTCCAGCCCATTTAGGAAATAAGTGAACTTGAAAATGTTGCTTTTTTGCTGGAGACTTTCAGGGGCAGGTTTGTTGGTTAAAACAAGGCATTCTAATACTCTTTCTGTGACTGGCCATTGTGAACTTGTTCACATATCTGGGTGTTCGCCAGGGACAATTTCTGGCAATTTCCCAGGTCTTGGGGCTTGTGAATGTTGTTGCTTTTTCTGAACAAAATGTGAAGACTAAGCTAGAGGCAAGACTGGAGAGGGTGGGTCATGGACTGGGGCTGAAGGATCTGAATGTTTGAGGCAGTGCAGGATATTGCTTTCTTCTTGTTAGCCACACCTTTGAGAATTTTTCAAAATGGATACAATGACTTTATCACAAAGGTATATTAAAAATGGAACAGAAGCTGGGTGGGGTAGCAATTCCAGAGTCTAAACTCTTTACCTCCTAGTTGATAGGGTGGAGTAAGCAAGGCATTCGTTGCCAAGCATGTTGATCTTGGCCCACAAGACTGGTGGGGAAGTGAGAGCTTTCTCTGGTCACAGTTGAAGAGTTCTTAATTTGCCTCACTTCCCTCCATTTCTGAAGTCTACGAACATTCTCAAAAGAGATTTCGTTGAAAAGGAAAAAAAAGTTATTTGTAGTCATTGTCTTCAAATCATGTATTCAGTCAAAATTCAAGCAATCATGAAAGACAATGGTATATCATGCTCTTTTTTTCTATATGCCTTGACATATTGTGATTTCAGAATCTCACACACAACCAGGAAAGCATTGGACTAAGTTCTACAGAAATAGCAATATTCTGATATTCAGATAGCAGAATGGAAATTTGAATTGTGGCTACTAGGAGGTATTGAGGGTTACTCTAAGTCTTTTCTTGGTATTAACTCACTCAGTTCTTATCACAGTCTTCTGTGGGAGGAAGCTATGGAAACTGAGGCACGTGGAAGTTAAAAAGCTTCACTATGGTCAAACTGTCAGTAATAGAGGCTGGAATTAGACATTCCAATCCCAGAGTTGGGAAACCTTAACAAAATTCTCAGCTACTTTTTTAAAACATTGCCAATAAACTGAAGTTTTAAAAGAAATATCCCCAAACCCACAATTGGCTCAGAATCAGAGTAAATGGAAGCTAGAAAAGTGAAATAATAGAAATAAAAAATAAAATAAAATAATAAAACAAGAATTTCTTCTTAAAAATATTTGCTTCAAATTTTCCATTCATTTTCATGATAAGGACTAATATTTAGCATAGTAAACATGAATTTTATTTTACTGACACTAAAGGAAAGGAGTTGCTTTTACATATAAAGACACAAGATACTGATTTAGACACATTTATGGGTGATAGTCTCAAAATATGTTTTGAGCATGATGTCCCTACTATTATAGTCTGATATATAACTCAGAACAGTATTTGTCTGGCAAATTCAAAGACGTCTAATAAAGAGAAAGTCAGGACTTTCTCATTTTGATGATAAAACGGGTGATTCTGAACTGCATTGCCTCTTCACACTAACCTGCATCATAGTTTTGATGGATTTATGATTTTAAGTGCCATCATGCTTATGTCTATAATCTTTTGTTCATTATAAGTTTCCTAAGTATTAGCCCACAAAAACGGAAGCATCAACAGAATGAAAGACTAACAATTCAAGAACTAGACCACTCCTTGCTGCACCCACATCCCTGTGTGTGTGTGTGTGTGTGCGTGTGTGTGTGTGTAGGTCAGAGGGTCAAAGGTCAACCTTGAGTGTCATCATCCTCGGGTGTTGGGTCCTCAGGTGCTTTCTACTTAACTACTTAATCATTTTTTCTTTTTTAAACCAAGCTCTCTCATCGGCTTGTAACTTACCAAGTGGGTGAGGCTAGCAAGCACCAGGGATCCCCTTCTATCTACTTCCCTAGTGCTGGGACTGTAAGTGTGGACTACCATATCCATCTTTCTAATTTGTTATTCAGTGTGGGCTTTAGAGATTGAATTTAGGTGCCCCTGCTTGCCCTATGAACATTTACAATCCCACTTATCTTGGCAGCCTTAAGAAACGAGTCTAGCTCTTGCTTCTAAGGCACTATGTCGATAAGCCATCTTGCTGTAGAATCATCACATTTATTGTGTTTCTGCTCTAAATTGATTTCTGGAATAATTCATAGCCAAGAAGATGTGGTAGGCATACCTTCTAACTCAAATAGTAGCTACAATGTGATTTTTTTTCCTTCAAGCTACAAAGCTGAACTCAAAAGTCAGAAAAGGAAATCACTAACAACTCAAGTGATTTTAGAGTACAATGACACATGCCGAGCAGCCTAGGAGTATTAGCATGGATGTGTTTTAGAAGCTAATGTCAGAGAGGCTTCATCCAGCAACTGATGGAAACAGATGTAAAGAACCACAGCAAAATATTAGGTGGAGCTGGGGAATCCTGGGGAAGAAGAAGCAAGAACCACAGTCCACATCCACCAATCAACTAACCTGGGCTCATTGGGTCTCACAGAGACTAAACTGGCAATTAGGGAGCCTGTACAGTAGTCACTTAGGCTATATATATATATACATACATATATATATATATATGTATGTATATATATATATACGTATACATATATATACACACATATATATATATACATATATATATATTTGTTACAGTTGTATAGGTTGATCTTCTTATGGGACTCATAACAGTTGGAGTGGAGATTGTTTCTTCTGACTCTTTTGCCTGCTTTTGGGATTCTGAGTTGTCTTGTCTGGCCTTAAAAAGAGTCTTATTGCAACTTGATATGCCACGTTCAGTTGATTTCTCTGGGAGGCCTGCCCCTTTCTGAAGCCAAATGGAGGAGGAGTAGATGGGGTGGGGAAAGAGGGACTGGGAAGGGATGGGGTAGGGGAAACTTCAGTTGGATTGTAATATATGATTAAAAAATAAATGATATATACTTATACAAAAAAAGAAGCTAATTTCTAAAGTTCTGTATCATAGGAAGATGTATTGGCAAATCTGTCATTTATGAATGATGCTTAAAGTCAATCTGAGAGACAGTCTTGAGATACTTCTTGGAAATGTACTAAAAAGCCAGCCAGTATCCTTTGATCTAACAGTCAAAGGGTTTCTGATAAAAATTAGAATGTCAAATTTGGGTTATTCAAGTGAGCTGAATTTGCATAACTAAACAACTTACAAATAAAAGTTCAAGGTAAAATTTCTTTCTAGAACCACTAAGTCTTGTAGCAGTGCAGCAAAGGAGAACAGAAAACCAACCCTGTGTGAATCTCCACAGATTAGTAAGCACTGAGATGGTGATCAGGGAGTAGTGATCATAGAGATGGGGACCAGGGAGTGGGCATCAGGGAGTAGTAAGCACAGAGATGGGGATCAGGGAGTGGGGACCAGGGAGTAGCAAGCATAGAGATGGGAATCTGGGAGTAGTAAGCAAAGAGATGGATGAGAGCTATCCTCTTTCAGGATGAGCTCATCAGCCCAAAGTACACAGCATAAGCAGACACCCACTGCTTTAAGACTTAGTTGATATGAATAAGGAATGATTCTATCAGGTAAACTGCTGAAAGCATAATTATCTACAAAACATTTAAAACTATGTATATTGAGAATGATCACTATGTATATTGAGAATGAATAAAAGAAAAATGGAAAAATTGCCAAAAAAACAGGTTTTAAAGAAAATGAATCAAATATAAATTTAAGAAACATATTCTACTAAAAAGGGAAAAGTTATGCTAAAATCTCAATACAGAAATTATAGCAAAGCATTTACAATGCAATCAAAGACACAAAATTTAAACATTGAAACACAGGTCAGGTTTTCTAACCTCTCTTCCCAGTAGCTTTCTGAAAACAAAGGTGACCCTAGTAACTAAGCTATATCTAACTAAAGAATCCCTGTGGGTTAGCATAGTGCTTGCTGACAGGGAGCCTGTAAGGTCTTAAAGGTCTGGATTCACTGTGTCTTTTTTCTTGGATTTTAAAGTTGCTACCACAGAATTATCCAGTTCATGTACTTTTTAGAGAAGAATTCAATTGGATAAAGGCCTCAAACTTCCATTTTGTTTTGCCTCCGTTTTACCAACTTCGGTATTATCTAGATAACTATGTCTCTCAAAACTGGATGTGTATCTCTTAGCCGTTGTGACTCACACTGAGCTGAATGTTAGAGTGCAGATATCTTTTTAATTCAGGGTTTTCATTTCCTTTGAATATGCACTAGATCATACTCTTAATTTTTGATGATCCCCCTTCTTGTTTCTTTCACAGCTGTATTTACATACATTCTTACCAACAGTATAGAAGGTTTCCTCTCCTTATCCACCCAATGCTTGCTATCATGTGGACCATAACAGAGATGAGTGCATGAGAAAGAAGCCGTGATATAGGACCAGGAGCAGAGGGCTGGAGAGGTTAGGGAGAAGACTGTCAAAGTGCACAAAGGGTCAGTCAGACAAACTAAGTGCAAGATATCTACTGTGCATAATGACTACAGTTAGTACAATGAGCTAGATATGGTAAAGAATAGATTTTTAAGCATTTTTTTACTACAAAACATGTGAAGTATTTAAGTCATTTATAGGAAAAAAATACCTTAATTTAGTCATTTCATAAGTTATATATATGAGTATATGTGTATATTTTTAACTTGTCAATTATAAGAATTTATGAGCCCACTCAAGAGTTTTACGTTTTCTGCCCTGGAACAACAGCTTTGTAGTGAGCTTTTATAAATATCTTCCTGTTTTCTGAGTCTAGATTTTTTCATTTAAAATATGGAAAGCTAAAATTTGTTGAACCTAGACAGCAGCATGTTTCCTTTGGTTTGAACCTATGGGTATATCTATATCTAATCTATATCTTCTACCTATTCTCTGAGGTTGCATCATCTTACCTTAACTAGAAAGACACGAACAATGATTTCTAAAGCTCCTATGTAATTATAGACCTTGTTCTTATCTGGGATTTTTTTTTTTTGTTTGTTTGTTTTTTTTAATTTTTTAAAATTCTACTCTTTACATAAATACAATGCTTCAAAATACTACATCAAAAATCTGATAGAATTACAAAGACAAATTTCAAATAATAATATAGAAGACAATTAACATTGCATATCCATCATGACTTATACTTAAAAGTTCAGAAACTTTTTAAGAATATGCAACATGGATAAACACAATAGAATTTTTCAAATCACATATTTGAAAACAGCTCAGATTAAAATTCTGTTGCTATGTCAGTTATGCCTAAACCAAACTGTAAATTTACATTAATATTCATTTTACTGTAAAATTAAAAAAATATAGTTTAGGGAATTTTTAATGGTGAAAATAAAATGAGGAAAATATTGAAATAAATGAAGCATCAGTTACTGTTTTAAGGAAGGTGAGTTTCATGGTTTTTTTTCTAAAAATGAAACATAGAAACATTCATTGAAAATAATGATTTTCCTTGTATAGTTCTTTTAGTTTCTACTTGGTTGATTTCAGCCCTTAATTTGATTATTTCCTACCTTCTACTCCTCTTGGGTGTATTAGCTTCTTTTTGTTCTAGAACTTTCAGGTGTGCTGTTAAGCTGCTAGTATATGCTCTCTCCAGTTTCTTTTTGGAGGCATTCAGAGCTATGAGTTTTCCTCTTAACACTGTTTTCATTGTGTCCCATAGGTTTGGGTATGTTGTACTTTCATTTTCACTAAATTCTAGGAAATCTTTAATTTCTTTCTTTATTTTTTCCTTGACCAAGTTATCATTGAGTAGGGCGTTGTTCAGCTTCCATGTGTATGTGGGCTTTCTGTTGTTTTTGTGGCTACTGAATACCAGCCTTAGTCGGTGGTAATCTGATAGGATGCATGGGATTACTTCAGCCTTCTTGTATCTGTTGAGGACTGTTTTGTGATTATATGGTCAGTTTTGGAGAAGGTACCATGAGGTGCTGAGACCTTTCTGGGATGAACAGCCTTCACCATCACTTACCTGGGAAGCCCTCGTCCTTTAAATTAAGCTGAAATGATATCCCCGACTTCTCAGTTTTGTTTAATCTGTTTTCCCCAAACTCCCCCTTCCCTATAACTTTATGTTTTATAGCATTTATCATGCTTTACTATAAAATTTTGTTCTAAAAAAACTCTAATAAGGACCTAAATTGTCCCCGCCTCCATCGTGTTAGCACAGCCCTTGACTGCTTCATTATCTTGCATGATTGGGTAAAAGAGGCTGTTATATTGAGGTAGTCCAAGGGGCCAAAGAGTGAGGGTGGCCTTCAGTTAACTGCTAGAAGAACACCAGTGGCCTCGTTCTCACAACTCACAAGAAACCAAATCCTGCTAACAAATGTATGCTGTGTTAAGCCATTGGCCATGCAGAAATTTGTTTGCTAGCATTTATTTTCACTCTAGTTCAGATGATGACTGTGTTTGACTTGACCCTCTGCCTTAATCCCTTTTGTATTCCCAGGAGATGACACTGTCTGGCATACAGTAGCTCATTAACCCAAGTTTCAAAATGAGGTGGTAGCAAAGCAAGACTACTAGGTGCACAGCACAGCAGTCAGCTGCGACAGGTTCTATGTTCCTCATTTTCTTCACATTCTTAGCCTCAGAGGCTTTTGTTTATGGGAAAAATTAAAGGGTTAGACATAATATAGTTTAACTTGGCTCCAGAAATTTCTCTATCTACTTTTTCCTCCTCAGAGTAGGTATTTAATGACATGTGTGAGACTGCACTGTGTTTTAGCAGATGGCTTGATTTACAACAGATTACTTTTGTTGTGCTATCTTTAAACTTTCATGGTTGAAAGGAGTTATGAATATTAGAAATGATGACTCTACTTAAAAAAAAAAAATCCCCAAAGGATTAAATAGCGAGAACACAAAAGTTGGAACGAGCTTATAAAATATTGAAATCAGTTTTAAAAATGGCAATCGATGACACGTAGCATGACATTTTACAGCTTTTTAATTAAGTGGACTAAGAACCAGATAACACAGTGTTAGGCAGGAAGTTCTTTTTCCATGCTGACAGGAAACATTTGTTTTGTTTTAGCCAGACAGTTTTAAAAAATGCTATTTATAATAGCTTTGCCAAAGTAGGGAGTAAAAAGTCTACAAATTCTCATTCATTTCTATTTTTTTTTAATTTGCTGTGTTATCTTTCCAAATGTTCTTAGCTGATAGGAAAATCATGATTCACAGTCTTAAAGACCAGTGGTCAAGATACTTCACTTTCTGGGCCAGCACATATGGAAAGGGTAACTCTCACTAAGCATATTAGATAATTCTTGGTGAAGTCATTATATTCCTTAGTTGGAGCTACCTTCCCTTCTTCTCCACCCTCTTCCTCATGTGTGATTTCTCTAAGAAGGGGAAAAAACAGGCACAATGATACTGAATATTTGTTATTTAAAAGAAGGGATGATGAAACCCATTACTTATTATACAAGATTTGAGCTCCTCATCTGCCCGTATCTGGATTCTCCCTTCTTTCTATTTCAATTTGTGTAAACTGACTATCACTGAAACAGCAATTGAAAAGGGAATTAACAATCCTTGTGGCATTTCAATACAATATTTGTGTATCTTTTCTTGTTATTTCTTATCATGAGGAAAAAACAAAAGACAATGATCAAACCCACTATACAATATTAACTACCAGTGCAACAAAACATTAAAATTGAAAAGTTCTTCTAAAGAAGGTTATAGAGTATCTGCTTGAAGGAATCGTCAAACTAAGATGAAATCATTTAAGTAGAGTATATTTTTAATGGAATGGTCAAAGTAGATAAATCTTCCTGATAATTCTCATACTTCCACCATTATTAACACATAACTGCAAAAAGGTACGAATTTTAACTAATACAGAATGATCAATAATAACACATTCTCAACAATACTTTTTATAACAAAATAAAAAATCTGCAAGTTTCCAAAAACAGAAGCCAAAAAAATCATTGAGGAAGCTCAGAGTTTATTTACTGAAATAGTAAACTCTATCTGTTATGAACTAGGGTTTTGATACTAATTGAGGGTTTGGATTCTGGTTCTGTCATTGACCAGGCAGGCCAATGCTGTGCAAGCAACTTTCCTATATCTGTTTCTGCATCAACAAAATGCAGATTATGACTTTGTATGTGTATGTGTACATATATATGAGGCAAAACAATAGTATAATAAGTGTATCCCATAGAACTTTCTGAGGAAATAGAAAGTAGATGACTTAGCTGCTTGTGTAAGTTACAGGTAGGGAAAATGAGGATTGGAGTTTACAGAATGCCAAAGGAAAAATATTCTATTTAATTCTCGTAGTATTTGTCTGAGTAAAATGGCTGCTTCCTGTTATTACTGAGGGGTAATAGACACCTCAAGAAACCAGTGAGACAAATTTCAATGGAAATTTAAAAACAAAAAAATTAGACTAATCTGTTCCTCTCTAATACCTTTCCATGCTTGTCTGAATTTTTATTCCCTGGGTATATGTCCACACAGCTAACATGTTCAGTGAAAATCCAAAACTCTTGGTGCAAGTTTGACTGTGAAAGCAAAGAAACAAAGCCAAGGACTTCAGTTTGTCCTATTGAGGCCCAAAGACACCCTACTGGGAATCAACCCCAAGAAGGAGGAGTTTAACCAGGAATTGTGGCTCAAGGTTTCCTCTTGAGATTATGGTGTTACATACAGTGGCTAAAGAAACATTTTAAACCTAAGGAGCTGGCAGCAAGCAGGGATGAAAGTCTGTCTCATTGTCAGATGTTTTGTTTTTAAGTACATCTTAAAGCATGAATTGAATTAAAAATATTATACATTTTAAATTTATTTATTTATTTATTTGTTATTGTACAGATGTTGAGCCTGCATTTGTGTTAGGGAACCATATGCCTGCAGGTACATCAGAGGCCAGAAGAGGGCATTAAATACCCTGGAACTGGAGTTATAGATGGTTGCTACCTGTCATGTGGGTACTGGGAACCAAATGCAGCATGCACTTTCTGGGAGAGCAGCAGTACTCTTAAGCACTGAGCCCATCCTCCAGGTCCTTCAGCAATTCTAAATATAGGAAATTTTCTGATGATTAGAGAACCTGGAGAAGCACTCAGCACCAAAACCTCTAAATATTCACAAGGAGTTTAAATCTGCAGGAGTCTGAAGTCTCAGTGATTTCTTCAGAATTCAGAACATCATACAACAAGCTTCTTCTACAAACCTTCAAATTGAGGTCCAACATGTCTGATCAACATCTGTAGTAACTAATCTTGTGTCAAGCATATTACTCAATAGTATTCAGTGTCCCTACCACTGCCTGAAGAACAGGTTCTTTGTTAGCTAGAGAGAAAGCATAAATAATAGGATAGTGATAATACTTTTTCCTCTTACAATAAACTTGGATACAGAGGAGTAAGGTTGAGAACAGAAAGGTGATCAATCTGAAAAGGCTTACTGATTGCTCTTCACACCCTACTGTAGACTTACTAAAAGCCCCTGAAAGAATAAGGTATTCAGGAACTATCTCTAATGTGTTTTTTCCTCTCTACATATGTCTGTGAAAGGGCAACAAAATGATGGAGATCTGGGGACTGAAGAATCAGCCTTGGAGAATGATGAGCCTTGTGATGGTAAGAAGCTCTTCCGATAATGGCTACATTCTCTTGAAATGCCAAGTGAGAGTCTGGGAGCTAGAGGTGTGAGCTCCAAGAATTCCTCCAGTAAATGTTGAGATTGCCTACAAGAAGAGGAGCCTGAATCTGCTCCTTGGCCTGAAAGTCTGAGAAATTACAACAACAAAAGAGTGTGGAGGAGCTCACATTCCTATATTTTGGAGGTGATGAAGCTGATCATATGTCTTGAGGATCAGATGAACCTGAAAGAAGGTAACTGTGTTGTACTTTGAAGGCAGGTACAAGATCTGCAGTGAACAAGACATCTGAGAGATGGCAGACGCTGTTTCTGTTTTAAGGAAGCATATGTCAGACATCCCTTTCAACCCCCACCCCACCCCAAGACGAGTCAAAAAAGTTGCCCATATGTCCCATGAAGGAGGCAAGATTGAGCCTGGATTGGCAAAGACAGAATTTTAACGGCCAAATGGTATTACCTGAATATGATTCATCAATTAATGTGAAAGTCCTTCAAGAATATCAGGTTAAGCAAGGGAACATCCCTTCTTCCTCTCTAATAAAACTTGAGGAGTTTGGTGACCATAGAAATGAGTTTTAGGAACAGGGCTGGGTTATGTACAGCATCCACTATGAGTACTCAGCTGAGAGCAGGATCGAATGAGAAAACACAAATCCCACCATTGGTTGAGAAGAGAGAGATTTATATTTCATCTGAGGTGCAGGTTTAAACTGGACTGAGTCTTCTATTGTTGAAAGTGATCAGAAAGATATAGAATCTACTCAAGATGCCATTAAAGGGCAGCCAAAGATGATTCCATAGAGCAATTATGAAAGCTATAATTGAAGAAAAACATCTTGTTACATTCATTTGTCTAGCACATCACAGTGGAAGACCTATGTTGTACCTAGCATTGTCCTAGGTCTTAGGGATGCAGCAAGCAGGGAACTAAAACAAAATCTTACATCCCAAAGGGGAGAAAGGCCAACAACAAACAACAAAGTATACAGACAGCTGTCTGCTGGATTCCATCTGTATAGATTTTATGGTGAAGACTCTACTTGTAAGGGGTATTCAATGGGCATAAATTCTACTCAGATCCAAGTAGAATTCTTCTCAGACCCAGGCCTGAGGTTGCTGTCATGCATAGCGAGTATTTGCACAGTAACATAGTTTTGATATCTGGTCAAATCAGTGAACCACAGTGGTGTGTCCATCATTTGCTGGAAATTGTGGGGAAGGAATGGAGACAACTGTAGCAGGATAAAACTCCAAGGAAGCTGTAGTCTCAAGGATGGCATAAAATAGCAAATAAACTCTTTTTAGTTTTGAGATGCATGAGAATTTACAAAACACTCTACATAAGAAGTTTCCAAACACTACTCACAATCGAAACCTGGTTTTAATAAAGGAATCTTGCTTTCTATTTCTTGTGGGGAATTTATATTTAGCATCTTCAATACTTTCTTACCAATTTAAGTAGTTACCTTCAGAACTCAGCTAGAGGGGAAAATGATAGTGGACACTGTTTGGGGGAAAAAAGACTTAAAAGTCAAAAAGAGTGACATTAGCTTGCTCTGCTTAGGGATGTGGTAAATTTATAGTTTATTGCAATGAATGACAAAGCCAAAACATTGCCGCCACCACAATGAGCAATGTTCCTTTAAAAAGGAAAAAAAAAAAAATCAAACAGGGTCCTACTCACTTGAGCTTTGCATCCAAGCATTAAGAAACACAGACCAGGAAATACTAATTATGAGGAGACTAAGGGCGAACATCAAAGGCAGGGGAGTTTGTAGCCCTGGCATGGGCAGTGGAGGAAGAAAGCAAGCACACACTTCCAGGACTTTGAGGAGACCGCATTGTGAGGGGTAAGCAAATAGTAGATGTTAACTCTGATGGGGTGCAAATCATATTTCTTATTATTCTTATCTTGTATTCTTTCACACTTGGCATATAGATTTAATTCCCTAGAGTAAGTACACATCCAAGTTAGAGATGGCGTTATTTCTTTTGTGTTAGTGAATTTTGAAGGCTTGCTTATTCCTTACTCAAGTCCTAGCCTTCTCCAACAGTTATAGACACACTGAAGCAGCATTTTTGGAAAACCAGAGGGCAGAATTTCCTAACTTATAAATATTGAAGCTGAATTGGCACAAGTCTGTCAAAAGAACCTTCTGGAAAACTTTGAAGTTTAAGTTACAACTCCTAACAGAGAGCTAGGCTCTCTGAAACCACGTCATTTCTTTACCAAAACATCTCATATTTTCTTTTAAATACCTGTTTTTTAATTCATCTTATGCAAATCTCATTGAGAGAATAAAGGTGAGTCTTAAGGACTGAGAAGCAATCTTATATCATAGTGGGTAATTAATAAATTTTTCATGATTGAACCAAAGAGTGGAAGGAGTAACTTAACCCACTGTGTATCAAATTAGTCTTTTTATGTCTGTCTGCTGTGGAGAGTGGTTCTTTCCACAGATTCTGTGGAGGATGCCATGAACACATTGCAGAGATTGAGTAGAGGACCCTGGTTGCCTAATCAGATAATATTGACATGTTGGCTTTCAAGTACAGAGATCAGACCAATGATCTGTGTTTGCATTTATTTTTAGCCTCAAAGCTTGTTGTGATATACAACATGCATACAAGAGCCAGATGTGAATAAATATAGACCAAGATATTGCATAACTAAAATTTGAAGAACTATTTAGAAGTAAAAATGCAGATGCTAGTGTGGTTAAGAACTTAAAGTCACATAGCCATTTCCAGTAACAGAGTCACATCTGGCATTCAGGACTTTAATTCAGAACTACTTACTGTCTTATACTAAGGTACAAGCTCTAATTTAGGGGAACATATAAAACATTACTGCTTAGAATATTGTCTGCAAAGTACTGGAAAAATTGAAGCACTCTGCTTGGCCCCCACTGTTTTCAAGGCAGTCCTGCAGCTACCCTGACGCATGTCCATCAGTTACATTACAAGATTTTGCATTGATTGCTTAAAATATCAATAGTTTATGTGCTGCTTGAACTTCTTTTGATAAATTCATAAGTGTAGAGATCAAAAGAATTGATTTTGCATTTTCTACATACCCTATAATTTCATAAGTAACTAAAAAAGATAAGTCCTTGGTAAATTCTACTTATATATATTTATAACTTATATACACATATATCTGCTTATATGCATATTAATGTACATATATGTACATGCATTTAACTTTTTGAATCATTAAAATATTATGAGATTATTGTTTTGGGTTGAATTAAATCCTGCCTAATTACCAAATAAAGTCACATGCTAAGTTTCTAGTAGTTAGGTCTTCAAATTTTAGCAGGATTTAATTATATTGGAGTAGTGTGTCTTCCTAATCCAACATGTCCTCATTAAAAGCAGAAATTTGGGGGCAGAGATAAACATTCACTTGAGAATGCCATGCGATGATGAAGAGAGTCATTGAGGTGAAGGAAGACAGATATCAAGGTGAGTTATTACGTACACACTAAGGAATACTAAGGATTGCCCCTGAACCATCAGATGTTGGTAGAGAGACAAATACTTCCTGAAGCCTTCCAAAGAAACTCGCCATTTGCATGTCTAGATCTTGGACTTCCAGAGACCAGAACTTTTTTTCTATATCATTCAGTTGCTAGATTTTATGGTTATGCCTGTCTGAGAGAATTGATACTAGCATATTACTTGCAAAATTGTTTTCCAACTCAAAAGATAGATCCAGTACATCCTTCCAAATTAGCACAGAATATATAAAACATCTTTCCAGAGGTTGCATGAATTCTATACAATGGCTAATTCCCATGTGTAAGACTAGCTTGTATGTTTTCCCTCTCTTTTAATTACTAATGTAGTTAACATTTTTCTTCTCTCTAAACATCAGAGAAAAAATTCTACATGGAGGTTACCAAGAATGAACGTTAATGTAAGCTATAGATTTTGGGTAGTAACAATGTGTCAATGTAGACTTATCAGTTGTAAAAAAATATACCACTCTAATGGTACCTTTTCATGTGTATTTTGGCCATTTGTATATTTCTTTGAAGAAACTTATTTAATTATTTGTTATTCAATATGTTTTATAGCTGTTTATTTGATGCATTCATTTTATATTTAGAATACTATTTCATGTTAAAGTCTACAGAAAAATGAACATAATACTATCTGAGGACCCAGCTATTCCACTCCTGGGCATATACCCAGAAGATGCTCCAACATGTAATAAAGACACATGTTCCACTATGTTCATAGCAGCCATATTTATAATAGCCAGAAACTGGAAACAACCCAGATATCCCTCCACAGAGGAATGGATACAGAAAATGTGGTACATTTACACAATGGAATACTACTCAGCTATTAAAAACAATGACTTCATGAAATTCGTAGACAAATCCATGGATCTTGAAAATATCATCCTGAGTGAGGTAACGCAGTCACAAAAGAATGAACATGGTTTGTACTCACTGTTAAGAGGTTATTAGCCCAAAAGTTTGAAATACCCAAGAGTCAACTCGCAGCAACAGTATTTCTGAGTGTGACGTCCCAAATGGAGGGCTTGGAGAAAGGACTGAAGGAGCTGAGGGAGTGTGCAGCCCCAGGGAGGTAGCAACAGTGGCAACTGGCCTGACTCCCCGATACTTCTGGAGACTGATCCACCAACTAAAGAATACACATGGAGAGACCCATGGTGCTGGCCACAAATGCGGCAGGGGAGGGTCTTGTTATCCGTCAGGGAGAGGAGAGGCCCTTGGGCCTGAGAGTGTTAGATCCCCCAGTATAGGAGAATGACAAGGAGGAAAGACGAGAGTGGGTGGGTGGGTGGGAGGGTGGGTTGGAGAATATCCCCATATTGGCAGGGGGAAGGTGGAGGGAATGGGGAGGTTCCAAAGGGGAGATCTGAAACATTTGAAGTGTAAATAAAATATGAAAAAAAAAAAGTATTTCCTCCCATTCTGTGAGCTGCCTTTTCCTTCTGTGCCTTTTTGTAAACACCAATATTCTTGTATCACAATGCACACACCCGAGTCACTGTATTTGCGTCCTGTGTATATGTGGTCTAGATTCTTGAAGCATAGTTACTAATCTATCTATAAAAGTTGCACCAACTTAGAGTTAGTAATTACTAAGAGTCTACAGCTGTTCCCCTTCTCAATTTTCTTTTCAACATACAGAAGAAATCTACTTTAGAAATTGGCACGGAAATTGAAAAAACGATATTTTTACACACCATCATTGTGTTCATATATTCTGAGCCTGTTTAATTATGGTTAATTATTAAATAAATTTCAGTTAATTTATATTTCTCAGAATTTAAAAAGGTACACTTGATTAAAACATATAACTTTTAAGTTGGTACTGCTCCTATCTTCAGGGTTAAAATCTATTATTTAATTTTTATTAATGGCTTTAGAGCTAACATTTTATATAAAATGATTTTAATGCATTGTGCTATTTTCTAAATCAAATATGAAAATCATTTCCAGTTTGTAGCTAGTGTGGTTGTACAAGAAGCCAGAGGACCATAATGATTTAATAATACATGACAAGGTTCCACAGGTCTTTGAGTTCTTTCCATTGTGAGCATCACTGTGACACTACACACCTTCCAAGTTCAAGGACTGGGAAGGCTGTGTGATTACATTGATGAGACAGGAATTCTGGGAGAAGATGGTGCTGCAATTGAGAACAGGATTTTGCTAAGAAAGATATTTTCTTTGTGGTTACATTTTTAGAAATAATAATTACAGAATGACAGTAATGCTTTTAGATCTTGAGACCAGACACAGAGAGGGTAATTGGATTTCCTCTCTTCAACCCCTCCCAACCTGTACACAGAGATTTTCACACTGAAACTACCACAGTGATGCAAAACCACACTTCGTGTATGTATCTCCTCTCCTTCCTCTTGCTGGAACTTTCTGTACAGAGCACTTATGAGGCACCACTGACTTTCCCTGAGTCTGGGTTGGAACGTAATGCCTTACTGTTCCTGCAGTTCTCTGTTGCAGTTTATTAAAAACCAGAGAAGTTGGACTTGCTGCTTCCATATGGCTTTCCTGGTTTATTGGCTCCATTTGCTTGTAAAAATATGTTTTCAATTACACATAAAACATTTGATGCAGACTACTTTGGGAAAGTCAAGATGTATTGTTTTTCTTGCCCACAGCACATGCATTCTGTTTTATCAGGGACTTAGGGTGTAGTGCACTGACGTCAAATGGTCAGTGATGGAGCAGGGTCTTGGGAGGAAGGTAAAGGGTAATCTTAAGCTATAAATAATAGAAGAGCCACAGAAATTGAGTGTTTATTCTGGACACGCTGTAAGCATGACAGATTGTGGGCATGACCATAAATGACAAAAAATATATGTAAAACCCAAAGGAAAAAGTGAGACTATTTGGAACAAATGATCAAAACAGGAAATACTGGTTTGAAGTGAACCTCTCTTCCTCATACAGAACTTTCTAGATTTTTTTGGTCAGTCAACCATATCTAATTTTTTTCTCTGAAAACAATGTAAAATTGGAAAGGGCTTTAAAACCATGGTCTCAGTGGGACATGTTTGTCTTCCTCAGAGGGGTAATCATTTATAGTGAATTAATAGTTATTATTAGCACTTTGTCCAAGTCCCGGGCAAGGGGTTGCTTTATTAAATGTTCATCTGTCCAGACAAAACATTCAGATGGATTTTACTGGGCCATGCCTCAAACAGGAAAAAGAAGGCAACAGTGAGAAATTAAGTGGGGGAACTAAAGTCCCACGAACCCCCTGCTCTGGCCCCTGTATACACCACCCTTATTGGAACATCTATGGGTCAACCATGAGTCAACTGGGCATTAGCACATCACAGATGAAGCAGGAAAGGGTAGTCTAATAGAGCAGCATATACACACAGACACTCACGCATGGGTGCACACACACACGCCCCCACACACATAAGTGCACACGCATGTATGTGTATGCGTGACTATGGTCTCACCATGTTTAGTTAACTATCATCAGCAAAGAGGTGTTTACTCCTTATTCTTGCCAGTGACTATTTTGTTTCACTTCTGGCTTAGGATTTAAGAGTTTCTAGAATTACAGAGAATGCTTTTTAAAAATGCAGATTTCTGGCCACCAACCCATCATCAGATTGAGATTCAACAGGACTTGTCAGGGACATGGAATCATGCTGTGGCTTGTCCTTGGACCCAACTTGAACCACACTGAGGAACTCCCTAGGATGAGGATAAGAGAGAGTGGCTAAATGTTGTGATCACTAGGTTTGTTTTCATTATGGATAAGGTCCTGTCTTAGATACTTTACACCTTGCTTAGGATGTTAATCTGGATCGTCAACTTGGCTAGATTAGGTATCACCCAGGGTATTAGTTATTGAAACACACCTCTGGGTGAGCCTGTACATACATTTCCAGATGGTATTAACTGAGGGGGAAGACCCATCCTGAATGTTGGGAAGCATAGATTGGGATTGGGGACTGTAGAAAAGAGGGAAAAAGGAGAGTGTAAACCTGAATGCATCTTCCTGGTTCCTGATTAAGATCAGCCAAGATGAGAGTTAGTAACCTCATGTTCCTGCTACGTGTCTTCCTCCACATGATTTGTTTATATCTCCCAAAGCTGGTGTCAAAATAAATCCTTCTTTCCTTAAGTAGCTTCTTGTCAGGTCAGAGCAGAGAGAGGGGTAACCCATATACTAGCATTCCAGTAATATACTACTTCTTGATTTCTGACTTTTTAAAAAGGAGTTGGGTTTTATATGCAGCATACACACGTATATAGAGGCCAGAGGTCAACACTGTCTGTCTTTTTCAGTCACTATTTTCCTGATTGTTTGAGACACAGTCTTTCACTGAGTCTGAAGCTTACCAAGTCGATGACATTGGCTTAGCTAACAAGATTCAGGTATCTTCCTGTCTCTTCTTCATCAGTGTTGGTGTATGGTACTTAGCCTTTCTGTTAGAGGCTCCCAGTTTACACAGTCACATACAGTTGATCAGACCTTAAATACTCACTTTTTCTAAATTCCCAGTTGATTTCTGAATCTATTTTGTTTTTTCTATTTGTGCTTTTTCTCTGACTTTATTTGTGTATCCTTTTAACCGTTTATTCAGACATATAGAGGGTCAAATATACTTCTTATCTGTACATGGTTTCAAACTCTGTGCTGAGAATACACTCTGTTGTAAGACAGACTCAACCAATGGGGTCTATGGGTCAGCAAGGGAGAGAGACAGATAGAAACACTGACAGAGTCAGAAGTCACAAGGAATGTGGACAATGCAAGAGCACCCAGCAGAACTCATCCAGTTCTGTCCAAAGAGTCAAGGCATGTTGTTGGGAATGCTTAGGGAGGCAAGGAGAAAGTAAGATGCTCTAGCCAGAAATAATAGAACAACGTGAATGGATGTCCTAAACGATAGGAGTTAAGACACTAGCAAAAAGAACTGTAAATACTGGGCTGGAGACAGGGCTCAGTGGTTAAGAGCACTGCCTGCTCTTCCAGAGGACTTGGGTTCATTTCCCAAGCCTGCTCATATCTGTAACTCCAGTCCTAGTGTACCCAAGGTACCACACATGCACATGTTGTACAAACATACATGGAGGAAAAAAATACATAAATAAATTTAAAACAATTGTAGGTATGATTTAGTATAAGATTTGTAACAGTAAGTCGATGTGGGAAAGAATGGGGCTGGGAAGACGGAACAGGTGCTGTCAATGGAAAACCTTGTAAATCTTGATATGGAGTTTAGATTCTTAGCATTATGCAATCTCTGAAAGTCTGAAACAGGAGTGAGTCACAATCTTGTCTATACTGGGAAAGTATGCTGCATGTGGCAGTGGTGGTACAAAGAATTGGAAGGTCTTAAAAGGCAGTGATAGTAAGGGGTCAGAGAACGGGCAGGAGAAAAACCTTGGGAAGAAAAGTCTTTGCCACCATGGCAGGAGGGAAAGAACAAAGTACAGAATGGTCTGCAGAGTTGATACGTCTCCAGTAGCAATATTTTGAAGGTGTGTCTTTTCTCTGTAGGATAGAAGAATAAAGACACCCTGGAATAGCTTTGAGGACATTTTTAGTAATGAGATTTTAGTACTAACACAAATTCCTCAACTGAGTGGTACATAGGGGAAGCCAGCTACGTAGTCTTATTAGGAATGATAACAAATACTTGGTAATTCACCAGTAGTATCCTTTTTCAGAGTGACAGCATCTTTCAGCATTAAAGCAAAACCCCAGAAGCCACGATAAAGCACTAAGAAATCTAGTGTCTCTTAGAACGTCAGCATGCACTATGCTAAGTCGTGATGGCCTTTGTAGAAGAAGCAGTCTGAAAAAGCCAAAACACATCGTATTAACCTTGGGGCATACTAATTGTAGGATGGGAAGTCTGAGTGAAGATTCTCAGCCCTTATTCTCAGCTTTATGAATGAAGCTCATGTAACTTTAGCTTTAAAGGGATTCAGTTATTTATAGGCACAAAGCCTGTCCTGTTTTCCTATTTGTCCTAGAAATAAGTTCAAGCTGAGGGACCAACTATGGCTTAAAATGAGTAAAGCCTGAAAAAAAAAAAATACAGAAAAAAGCAACTCAAGATTTCATTCAAAGGCAAAGTTCAAACTCTCCTGACCCCAGAAAGTTCAGACAACAGAAAGGGACTTTGGCAGGGACAGGGTACCCAAGTGGACTTTACTTCCAAATGCACATTGGATTGATTTTTCTAAAGACATTTTTCCACTCATGGCCTTCCAAAACCAAGAGTTCAAAGCATCACTACTACATTTTCTTTCTTTCTTTCCTTTTTATGCATGAGCAGATTGACCACAACACTATTAGAAAAAGAAATGAGTCAATGTATTTGGCTCTTTGTTTCTTTGTTGTATTCTTTGGAAAAGAAAGACTAAGGAAAGAAAGACTCCCTTTACATCTTTTTTTTTTTTTCCTTGAGGGCTGTTTGCTTAAAAAATAATAACCCCAAACTAGGCCATTATTGGGGTTTATGGTAAATATTTCCAAATTTTGAAATAGGAACAAAGTCCATGGGATCTCTGTGAGGCCAGCTTTTGTTTTTCTCATTATACAAACAGATAAATTGAGACATTGAACAGTGAGGTAATTTCCATGGTCTCAGCTGCATTAGATGAAAAGAAGCAAAAGATGAACTCAAGGTTTTGGATTCCAGGTAAGGTCTTTGATCATGCTTTTACTGGAAGCTGACAACCAAGAAGTTAATAATCTCTTACACTACAGCCTAGGGAGATGAGATTTGCTAGCTTGGGATGAATTCTATTTCATGTCATTTAAATGCATACATGTTTATGTGAAGTCACATATGAGGTCATTGTACAAGAGTTGTTTCCAATTTCCAGACTCTTTAGGAAATGAGAAATTTTGCCTAATTAAAATGTTCTTAATAGCTAACATGTTTAAGAGCCCAAAATACTTTTTTTTCATGCATTTAAAACACATAGTTCCCTCATTTAAAAAAGATAAGACTACATATGTTAACGAATTCATACCAGCTGTGGTCATCAGTAATGGCTTCTTAAAGTCAGGCAGATGTTTGTCCCCATAGCGAGTCCTACTACATTTTTGAGCTTCTTACGCTAATTCTTCTTTTCCCTCTTGCTTTGTGACTTGGCCTCCACAGTTCTGCCTCCTCTGTCAGCCCAATCATTGCAATATCTTTCCTTTTTTTCCCTGGTGCTTCAGATCTACTATGAACTTTGAACTCAAAAACCCATGCTGTTATGATTATTTGTAAAGGTGAATAGGCTTAGTGAGGGCTCACTGAGATCGAGATAAGAATGCCCATTGTCTTGTGTTTTCTGGGCACTTTTAATATTTTTTTAATTCTTAAATATAATACTGTAGAAGTGTACTTTTCATAAAGGAGGGCTCTAGATAAATGAGATGCAACCTTAAAATACAGTTTAGTTCTGAAACTCAGCTTTCAATAATTCAGTCCCTGCCTCTCCCCCAGTGGTTTATATTCTTTAATTAATCGTGTATTTACTGATTTCAAACTGCTGCCTCAGGAGGTCATATCTCTAGGTGTTTCAGAGTCATCTCTGCGACAGTAGTATTCATTAAAGCTTTTGGCAACAGAGTCAAGAGGATCTTAAAATTTCCAAGAGTGGGAGATGCAAGATAGTGTAGTGTTTTGTGTATTCATATGTGTATGCTGGGTGTCTGAAAAGACACGTACCTCGCTATTGGCTTGATGGAATGGGTGGAGCTGGAATTTATTATCTTTGTCAGTCAACAAGTCAAAGCCTTTTGCTGCATGGGAACAGGTATGTTGTAAGATATAACTGTCCCCAGGCAAAGCTCAGAACAGTGACTAAAATTTTTTAAAGAGAATGAAAAATGGCCTTCCTTTTAGAAAAAAAGAGTAGTTTTCACATTCCTTGTGCATTTATGTGCCAAGTGACATTTTATTGATTCCTGTGCCTTTCAGCCATAAGCAATGGGTGCAGGTAAATCAAGTGTCTGCTTGGGCTCAGACTGTGATAGGTGCCCAATAGCTATTCGTTGAAGGGAAAAATGAGGTTGAGAATGGAGGTCTAGCCAATCAAACATGGAAGTATAGAACTTGAGGGACAGTTTTTGAAATTCTTAAGGCTCTCCTTCTACTGTCTTCAGGAATTAGAACACATTCCACCTCAGCTGCAATTCTCCTATTCAGGCAATGGGTCTCTTAAAAGTCTCCCGAGGGAGCCTGAACTGAATGTTTTCTTGATATTCCAGGTATGGGGGTAAAGAGGTTAGGAGTTTTTCAGAAAAGAAAAGAAAAGAAAAGAAAAGAAAAGAAAAGAAAGAAAGAAAGAAATTCAAGCAAAGTAGAATTCTTACACTTAATGTTGTAGTGATTATGTACATGGTTTGACAAAGTATGTTATCATATAAGTACAGGAATGAGGATACATCTGGCATCCAGGAAACCTCAATGAAAGTGCTGGAGAGCACTGAAGCATGCACTTCCAGAAGCCCATGGGGTAAGATCTTACATGATGTACTCATGATATCATTCATCTTCTTCTTCACAATGCCATAGCCACAGACTCAGTGACATATACATGCATATACAGACACAAGCTTCACATATGTGTATGCATATGTATATGTGTATATGTATATGCATATGTATAATGTATATATTGACCTTTAATGAGCCCTTGCAGAGCATTCTGTGTCCTGCACTGCAGCTTGTCTTCTATGCTTCTTGGATGCTCTGAAGCATAGATGTAATAGCCAAGGCTCAACCCACATCAGTAGAATAAGACTTCAAAGATATGGCAAGCTAGGCTCTTATTTGAGCTCCAACACTCTCTTAATGATGAGGAAAATTCGTTTGTCTAAACATCTTCTGTCTCATGTGTGCAATATAGGCAAATGCTTCTCCATCCAAATCTAATGATGAACTAGACAAGAAACACATGGTATAGATAGTTTCTCTACAAAGACCAACTGTTACTGTCATTACTATTTATTGATTTTCTTCACATCTTAAAGTTCCCAGGGTAAGATCCTTACTAACACTCTTGCCTATGTGGTGATAAATTTAATTTTATAAATTCAAAACACCAAGTATCTCTAACACATTTGCTCTGAGGAAAAGAAATCAAAGATTCTTTCTTGCTTTTTTTTTAATTACAGAATTTGTAAAGATTTATTAATATTTTGAAACAAGTACTTTTATAGTAGTTTCAAAGGGATTAAAAAGCTGTATTGAAAGATTATTTCTCCGCAGTCGTCAATGAGCCAATTCAAGCCAGATTCAATTGATTATGTTAAAGGTAGATTTATTGGGAAACTGCTCTCTGGTGAGCAAATTCACTGGTCCCCAAACAGAGGGGTTCACAAAGAAGGAGAAGAAAGACCAAAATATCTGGATCGTAAAGGGAGGAGCCTCTGGGTGAACCTGGGCTGGAGAGCTCAAGACTGAAGGCAGGGTATGCCAGGTAGGGACTGAGGGTTACTGGAAGATTCTTTCTTTAGCCTCTGACTCTTGTTTGCAGATGAGAATTTTACTTATATGTGTTCAAATGTGACTTGAGCACACTGTATTTTATAGCTAGATATTAAAAGTTAACATGTTAAATGTTATTACTATCTTTACCATTGTCTCTAATGCTTGCTTATGCTATAATTTGTCAATATTTTATAAGGCAGGAGGAATGTACACATCCATAATTATTTCTTGATGCCATCTGGCTTATAATATCAGGATAATTTTTTTTATTATTTTAGAAAAGTTTTTATTGAAGGTTTTCCCAATCATTCCAAGTAAATCGAGCTCTGAATGGAAAAGACACAGCTGACTGCTTGGCTTCTCCAGTGGCTCTTTTGTCCCTGTCCTGATCTTTGCTGAGTCATATATAGCATAGCTGGCATCTGATATCATTAAGCATCTCTGTAAACCATTGCTACTAGAAATTCATTTGAATGTGTTTTCTGAAGGCTCATTAGTAAATCAGAATCTATCCTGCAGGCAGACAGCTTGGTCAGTTTGCTCTTAGCATTGCCCAACAAAGTTTGTATTGCATGGCTGGCGTGTTGGCACACTGGAAGGACTCCTGAAGTGCCCTTCATGAGCCAGCAAGTGCCAGAGCCACATCGTTGCCAAATTCCAGAGACACATTACCTCCTCTGCCCTTCTGGCTCTGGAAAACTTCGTGAAAAAAAACCTTCTTTCCTTCAGAAAGTGGTGAGGACTCAGGGAGTGAGGAAAACAAGACTGTTAGCTAAACTTGTTTCAGTCGTTCTCTGCAGAGAGGGTCATGTTGAAGAAGTAGCTGCATACCTCAGCTGGTAATAAAACAACCCTTTACCAAAAAGGCAAAAGAGATGAAGCTAAGAGGGGGTACACGAATGTCCTCATTCAGTTTAAAAGATTCCACATCTCATTTGATTTGTGGAGGCACAATGTTATTAAACTACAGAAGTGGAGCTTTTGATGTGTCATAGGCATGCCTAGGAATCTAGCAGTATTTAATAAACATTACTGTAGTCACAATTATTCACTGAGAAGGAACTAAAAGGCATGTCTTTTTTTTCCTTTTGGTCTCCATAGTGGTTGCTCGAATGAAAGATCACATGCCATAAGACATGAATAGTGAAATACTCTGTGCTGTTTGACACAGTAGCCACAAGTAACTACTAGATGTATAATCAAAGATATTTTTCTACTTTACTCTTCATTGCTGTGGTAAAGACCCTGTGATGATTTGTATATGCTTGGCACAGGGATTAGCAGTATTAAGAGGTGTGGCCTTGTTGGAGTAGGTGTGTCACTGTGGGTAACTTAAGCTGCCTGGAAGTCAGACTTCTACTAGCAACCTTCAGATGAAGATGTAGAACTCTCAGCTCTTCCTGCACCATGCCTGCCTGGATGCTGCCATGTTCCTGCCTTGATGATAATGGACTAAACCTCTGAACCTGTAAGACAGCCTCAATTAAATGTTGTCCTTTATAAGACTTGTCATAGTCATGGTGTCTGTTCACAGCAGTAAAACCCTAACTAAGACAGATCTTGACCAAAAACAACTTGGGAGAAGTCTATTTGGCTAACCTATTCCTGGTCATCAATCATGGAAGGAAGCCAAGATAGGAACTTAAGCAGGACAGCAGCCTGGAGGCAGAAACTGAAGCAGAGATCCTCAGGCAATGCTGCTTCCTGGTTTGCTCCTCCCGATTTCCTCACTTTGCTGTTTTATACACTCTAAGACCACCTGCCCAGGGATGACTCCTCACACAATGGCCAGGCCCTCCTACTTCAATCATTTTCCCACAGACATTCCTTCAGGCTAATATTATTAAAGTGTTTTTTTCAATTGGGGTTCCCTCTTCTCAGATTACTCTAGCTTGTATCAAGTTGACAAAAAAAAAAAAATAACCAACGTAGGGTAAAAAAAAGAAAATAAGTCAATACCTGCATGATGTTGGCTGCATTTCAAGTGCTTGGTAGTCATATCTGAGTGGTGTTTACTACAGTAGAGAGCTCAGATGCAGAAGATTTCTATCATGACAGGAATCTGCCAAGCACCCCTGACAAGACTGTGTCAAGGAAACACATTACTGACTTTTGTAGTAACTGTCAGTTGAGAATAAGAAAAAATAAATGTAAGCAAAAATATGTAGTGAGGCTTTAATTAATATGACTATGGATTAAGATTGTATTGACAGGTAAAAATGAGAGCTTTACATTTTTTTAAGTAAAGAAAACACAAAGAAATATTTGAGGGAAAAAAAAAACCTCAGACCATCTGGTTTAGTTTAAATTCTTGCAAGAAACTTGTAAAGGATAGAGACGGTATAGCAGGCTAAGTAAGAGAGAGACTTGACTGTCAATCTAAAGTGTTTGTTCTATATTTCATAATGTCAATAGATAGTTTGTAAGGGGTTTTTGACAATTCTGTAACAACAGACCAGAAGTAAATCTTTTATATTGGATAATTTGGTGTATAGGAGGCAGTGCTTATTTTTAGTATTTCAATGGGAGTTCATCTTGTACCACCTTCCAGTAGTTAACTCATCAGTTGAGTCAAAGCTCTGATAATATACAGAGTGGGATGTGTGTGTGTGTGTGTGTGTGTGTGTGT
>JADRCH010000414.1:821530-849067 GCA_019843965.1 Rhynchomys soricoides | reverse complement strand
GTGTGGTGTGGTATAGTGTGGTGTGAGTGTATATGTGGTATGTTGTGAGTGTGTGTGTGTGGTATAGTGTGGTGTGTGTGTATATGTGGTATGTTGTGAGTGTGTGTGTGTGGTATAGTGTGTGGTGTGTGTGGTGTGGGGTAGTATGGTGGTAGGGTGGGGGTGAGAGAGAGGAGAGAGAGAGAGAGAGAGAGAGAGAGAGAGAGAGAGATTTATGTCATTTTTGGTTCTCTCAGAAGGACATAGAAAACCAAGGATCAGTTGTTTGTCATTTCACAAAACCAAGAAATTTGAGGTATTTTAAATTATATTCAGAACTATCAGTTTTTCTAGGGTGCTCAGTTTGGTCAATGTTGTGAGATAGGAAGCAGTTTCCATCGTCTCTAGAAGTACTCTGGTTATACCAGAGCTTCGAGGACTCAGGCTAACTATATCTTCTTAGCATAACCCATAAGGATGGAAACCTGTACACCCAGACCTTGTTGATCACGTTGGCGCTCACCTCATTACCCACCACCACGTTCTTTATTTCCTTTACATTTATTAAATTGTCTCATATGGCATGCACTGAGGGTGCAGATATTAATAAGACATGAATCCTTCTGCAAGGAATAATTGGGGCTGGGCATTAGAGTGGTAATAAGCTATAATGTCAGGTTGTGCACACAGTAGTAAAGAGCATGGAGAGATGCATAGGAGAACCTAGGTACACTGGCTGCAGGCTTGTCAGGTCTGCACAAAGAAGACGTGGGAGTTGAATCTTGGAAGAGAAGTAAAAATGAATCTAATCAATGGAGTGAGAGAATTCTTCATTCACAGAATGGGGGTAAGGTACAAAAGCAAATTTAGTACAACAGAATGTGACCATTGGGAAAGATCTAAGGTGTTGTCTTCTGTTGTTTCTCTTGTGGACCACAAAGGAAGAGTTTGATGTACCCCATTGTCTCCATCACTCTACCTATATGCTGAGCAGCAGATGACACAGAGAATCATCTATGTTGTTTTGACTTTCACCATTGGGTTCTAGATTATAGTAAAAGTAACTCCAGGAAGAATGATCTGGGGTCACACTCAAGTTGACTGAACATGTGAAAGCACTTGTGGTATAGTCTGTTTCTCATATAATCTTATTAATTTCTATTGTCTTAGGAATGACATTGTAGACTGTCATTCTCCTTACCAGAATGGTGCCAAAGCAGCCTGTAGTCAATCACATGGAGGGAACTGATGGAGAAAATTTAGCTCTCCAAAATTATCCCAGGGAGAAATGATAGTTTTTTCCCCTCCTCTTTTTCTTTTCTAATTACAAAATCCTTACTTTCTTGGCTCTTGAATTACAGCATGTTTTTAGAGAAAAAGTACAAAAAAGAAAAATAAATTAAAACGACACTCTTATACAAGAAACAGAGCCAGTCAGCAGTGTCTAGGAACAGAGCCACTGGAATCCTCTCACTTTATGAGTCAGAGGCTCTGTCTCAGAGTGCTTGGGGTTTGTTTCTTCCTCTGAGGATAGAACATTGTTAGAGGCAACAAGGAGAAGCAGGCTGGGGACAGGCTCTGCAGTGGGACCTACATGGCCACATGGACTCTGCTTGTTCCAAACTGTGTGGCACTGAGAAAATTCCTTGCCTTAACTGAACAGATGTTCTGTTTTCCTCTTAGTTAAGACAGAACACGAAGAACAGAGAGGTAGCTGGACCAGTGCAGCATCCTGCTTCTCTATATAACATAGACCATCTATCTTTATTTCTCCCTAAGACAAGGCCGCTGTGTAGGTTTGGCTGTCTGGAACTTGATTTTTAGGCCAGGCTATCCTTGAATTCAGAGATCCATCAGCTTCTGTCTCCCAAGTGCTGGGGTTAAAGGCATATGTCATCATACCTGACCATAGAGCATCTATTCTAATTGTGAATAATGGGCTTATGCTCTTCCTTTTCTCCTGGATGACAATGAGTTACTTATAAGCAATGAGTTGCTTAATAAGATGGGGATTAATTGCCATGTTTGTGCATACTGACCTCTTTATGCTAACTTTGTGAGGGACAAGAGAATTCCTAATGTCCTGAGAGAAACAGAGAAGTTTATAAAGTGGCAAGTCTGAATGTTTTACATAAACTCAATAGTTGATGATATAGTAAGTTGTACTTGAATATTAATGTGTATCTTTGAAATTAGTTCCCTGTTGATAGTATGAAAGCAAAAAATGAGAGCAAATCTAACTAATGGTCCCAGATGATTAATGGTGATAAAGATGAGACAGAATCGTCACCTCAGAAATTGGTGAACTATTTTACAGTATTGGGTAAAAAAACCCTAAGTGCCTTAGTTATGAAGTTCATCAGTCACTGTTAGCCATGACTCTGTAACAAGATATTGGGAAATGAGAGTAAAGGGAGAAGCAAGAGACAATTTCAACATAACCAGAACTTCAGTTTTGGTAGGAATAAAAGCAAGAGAGGGAACTGGAGAAGAAGGAAGAGATAGAGGAAGGCAAAGAAGGAGAGAGACAGAGAGGGAGAAAGGGAACAAGAGCATGAATAACTTTCTGTTGTTGTGATTACTATTGTGTAAAGAACTGATGGCCAGGACAAGGCAAGGGCATCTCACCTTTCTGTGACCCTTTCATCACATTCTGTCCAGAAACTTACCAGCCTGGCATGGCTCTGTACTCATGGCTTGTTAAAGCAATATCTACTCAGCGTATAATATACAATAACAAGCAATATGCAAATATCGTATCATAGGAGATCTTAAAACAGTAAAATCAGAAGTGATTGCCAAACAGTCATCATCTTCTTCTGTAGAATACCAAATCAGGAGATGCCCTAAAGTAGAGGAGACTTAACATTAAATATCAACTAAGTATCTCTTTGTATCCCTGGCAGCAATTATTTAAAATACCCTTTAGAAAGTGTGGAGAAAAGAACTACAACATATTAGTCATTAGTTTTCATATTTGATTGTAATTCTGTTTGTGTAGATGTATATGTGTATGGATATGTGTGGATACACATGCAACAGGCTGAGTGTAGAGGTCAAAGGACAACTCATGGGAGTTCATCTTCTACTTCCATCACACAGGTCTTGGGGACTAAACTCAGGTACTAAGGCTTGGAGCCAGCCTAATGACTCCCTGAGCCATCTCTCTGTTCCAACAGCTATTAAGCCCCATCTTTCTCTAGTTAAAATATAATTTTAATCACATTTTATGTTGTTGCAAGTAACATCAATTGCTAAATACACAGGCTGTTTTGAGACTCTTTAAACTATAAGTATTCATCATTTTTCTTTCTCTACTTACCCTTGACCTTGTCTGGTCTTTTGTTATAGGTGGTATTTTTCTTTGTGTTCTAAAAAATACTAATCCTCTTGCTCTATCTCAGAAGGATACACACCTATTTGAAAGTCAATCCCATGTTGACTGGCTCTCTATACATGTCACAAGCCCTTCTATATGTTCTGTGTGTCCTCCAGTCTGCATTCTGAATAAATAGCTTTGATAATCCATGGTTGGTACCATCACTCCTTATAATACCTGGGAAGACCCCATGTACCTCTGATTAACAAGAGGATTGTTGGAGAAGTATTCTTCTTTTGAAGATAAATAATCAAAGTGCATAGATGTTTTGTGGCTTGCACTGGACCCCAGAGAGTCAAGATGGTTCAGGGATTAAAATATTAGAGTGTCTGGAAAGGTGGAGTCTCCAGTCAAACACTTACCAGTTTCACAGCTTCATCTCTGGTGACATCACACAAAAACTCAGCTAGAGGATTATTCTGCTTTCCTGCAAATGTCATAATTTTTACAAAGCAAGCAGCTTTTCTCTGATGTGCCAAGGATTTTTTTTTTTTTTTTTTGTGGTCCTAATTGATCTCTATCCCCCAAAGAGTTCTGAATTATGCAAGGGTCTCAAGTCCTCACAAGCCATCTCCCCACAGCTGTGCAATGAAAATGTTCAACAAGACATTCACTTTAGTCTAGGCAAGACCCTGGCTGCTCCCTGGGGAGATCCAGATGCAGGGGAGTGGTTCCGGGCATCTTGATTTCTACAACCGCTTGGCTGGCCTAATTTTGTCTTTTCGCTTCCAGCTCCCATGCAGCAGGGGTGGGTCTAGTCATGGCACCTCTTCCACCCTCTCTGCTTGTCTCTCATTGATCATTGGCTGCCAGAGTTTGTTTATTACTGAATTGAGCATTTAGATTTAGGCTTGGCTGGTGGTGGCCTTGGAAAGAACTTTCTCTAAGACTGTGTTGGTTTTCTTTCAAATAAACTTCTGCAAGCCTGGACATTTCTGGCATTACTGAGAACTGAGTGATTTATTCTTAGAGGCTTAAATTAGGTTAAAAAAAAGAAAAGAAAACTAACAATGCAAGGAACATAGCCACTGGTTACGATGGTTCATACCTCTGTATTTTATTAGAAAAAAATCTCAAATTTAAATGCCTCCCTCTGGTTGGTGATCCAGTCTCCAGGAGCATCAAGGGGTCAGGCCAGTTGCCACTGTTGCTCCCTCCATGGGGCTGCAAACTCCCTCAGCTCCTTCAGTCCCTTTTCCAACTCCTCCATCTGGGACCTCACACTCAGCCCTATGGTTGCTGTGAAGTGACTCTTGGGTATTCCAAACTTTTGGGCTAATAAACACTTATCAGTGAGTACATACCATGTGTGTTCTTTTGTGACTGCATTAACTCGCTCACGATGATATTTTCTAGTTCCATCCATTTGCCTGCGACTTTCATGAAATCATTGTTTTTAATAGCTGAGTAGTATTCCATTGTGTAAATGTACCACATTTTCTGTATCCATTCCTCTGTTGAGGGACATCTGAGTTGTTTTCAGTTTCTGGCTATTATAAATATGGCTGCTATGAACATAGTGGAGCATGTGTCTTTATTACATGTTGGAGCATCTTCTGGGTATATGCCCAGCATGGAGGGACCCATGGTGCTGGCCACATATGTGGCAAAGGAGGGTCTTGCTAGCCATTGGGGGAGGAGATGCCCTAGGGCTGGAGGGTGTTAGATGTCCCAATATAGGAGAATACCAAGGAGGGAAACAGAGAGTAGGTGGGTGGGTGGGTGGGGGAATACTCCCATAGAGTCAGGGGGAGGAGGGATGGAATAGGGATGTTCCAAAGGGGAGATCTGGAAAGGGGAAACATTTGAAATGCAAATAAAGTATCAAGAAAAATAAAAATAAAAAAAATAAAAATAAATGCCCCCTCTGGCAAAACATCTAACATTTCCTATAGACAATGAGCATGCTGGTTTCCCCTACAGATGAGCAACTCTTCCATCTATTCATTGGGCAGTGAGGGGTTGTAACAAACTGGGAACTGGAAGGGAGATTGGGCATGCCATTTTTAAAGTAGGAGTTGCGAATTCAATATCTTATTTTGCTGAAGATTCCTTTTCTTCTCTCATTCTTCCAACCTCAACAATTTTGGCTACCAAAGTCACAAATTCTTAGCTTCCCCTCGTGTCTCTCTTCTTGTACTTCTTGGACTTACGTCAGCTTAAGCAAGCAAGCAAGCAAGCAAGCAAACAAACAAACAAACCAAAACCAAGCCAGACATTTGGGTTGACATTGTTAACACCACAACTAGACTTTAAGATTGGGAAAACAAAATGTAGATATCTATATAAAAATATACTAATGTGTAGCTATCACTTTGAATTATGAAGGAAATTTAGAATTGTTATTAGAGGTATAGGGCAGTGGGAAGCATGGAAGGTTAAAGGGATGTAGGCTTGGGAGTGCTCCCACTAGCCCATCCACATGTTCCTTGCCTGACTTTTAAGCTTTGAAGTCATCTCAGTAAACTGAAGGTAGCTAGACTTAATGCCTTTGTGGTCAGGGAGAAAAAGTTCTCATAAATCAGTCTTAGTTAGCTCAAGTATTCACTGACATAAATTTCCAGAAAACCAGCCATTTTATCTAGTTAATAGAGGGGATTGGAGAAGCTCCTCAACAAATTGGATACATGCTACTGCTGGGAGAAGCTAAAAGCTGACACCCACACCCAGGCCTATTCAGTTAGAGCACATAAAATGATTAATTGTAGTCTCAGAACATTAATGACCCAATGCCTAAACATGTGATATAATCACATAATGGAGTACGCAAGAAAGCACTCTTCAAAAAAGACTTTAAAAGAATGCTTTAACAGTATTTAAACTTAGACTGCATAGATTTTTAACTTACAATAAGTCAGTTTCTGAAAATAATTACTGCTTTAAAGACAGGCAAAGAGTTGCCAGGCATGCTCAGAGTTAAGTGAATAAAGATCTGGGATAACATCTGTCCACTTATTCAGTGTGAATTGTTTCTAGGAAATGATTCTTGAATGTTTTTTTCTACCTTCAAAGTGTTGTTTGGTGGCACGACTTTATGGGTTACTACGAATTGTATTATCTCAGCAAGGAAAAGTTTGATGTCTTGAACTCCCATTAATTTTCTACCCTGGGTCAGAGTTAAGTTTAAAGCGAGGTCATGTCAGGCTCTCTTCCCAGTTGAAGTCAAAGGTAAACAAGAGTTTTAATGTCCATGAGGCTTGTAAATCTCAGCATCGTGGCCAGCCCTCAAACAGTGCTTTGCCTAAAGAGTACTGGTATAGAAAGTTCCTCTCCTAGAGGGAATTATCATTCATAGAAGTCTTTTGTTCAGACCTTCAAATTGTTCTGGAGTTTCTCCCTCTTCCATGCCAGAAGTGTGACCCCTTGGGACTGTACCATTCCCTCACTAAGTCCTTGGCTCCTGGATTTCTCCCTTCTGTTTCTACCTTCTTCAGGCCTATGCCCTTCCATCAGTGCATCTCTGTGGTTTCTCTAATTATCTGTTGTGTGTATTCTCCTTTCCTTGGGGGAGTACAAAATCAGATGACAACATATTGTCTTTTGGATGCACAAGATTACTTATTATACTTGTTCTATATAACTATTGAAACTAAATCTTAAACATGCTATAGAAATGAAATTCTAGAGCTCAGGAAAAGGTTGGGAAAATTAAGCAGTCCTGCAGCAAGGTTATGTCGAAGCCACCCATGAGGTTAAGTGAGTTCTACATTTCCTAATGTAAGAGGGAATCCTAAACTTAATACATTTTGGAGTTGAGTACCTGTATATTCCTAAGTCTACTTCTAGGTCTTTTATAAGAGTTTGAAATAATGGATATTCTCTGCATAATCTTGTTTTCTCTCTTCATTCGCTCCTCTGCTCAACACAGATTTACCAACCAGCTAAATATTTCAGATTCTACCATGGAGAATGGCATCAAAAGTCCCTGTGACATTGATGATCAGTAACCTCAGTCTTCATATCACTTAGACACATTCTTCAGTAAAGACAAAGCTGTATCCTACATGTTCACCCTTCTGAGAGCCCCATGTTAAGTTCTTATGGGTTGCTCAATATAGTTAGGGACACCTATCCTCACTGCTTGGGCAGAAACATCAGTTATTCAAGATGAGGTCCTGGCTAGGGAGTTTGGCAACTTGCCCTCTATTTGGGTGACCTTGTGAATGACACCTACCTTTTTGACCTTTTCCATCTCTAAAATGAACTATTAATTAAAATTAGCTCCAAAGTTCCTTCCAGAAGTTATGTTTTGCATTGTCTGGGTCCTTACTAACCTCCTAGAAGTTTGAACTTACTAGATAAATAAAAACTCCCAGAAAACTCACCTCACACAACTTACTGTAGGCAAGGAGAACTTCTTGATGAGTTTTTATGCATGCATTAAGGACTAAAGCTTAGAAAACTATGAAATTTTCTGACTTAATGAAGTCAACATTCATAGTCCATTTAAAAGAAGTAATGAAGAGACTTTCAGTGATGAGAAAAACCACAAGAATGAGTGCTACTCCAAAATCTCCATCTGTAGAGATTGAGGGGATCCCTTCCACTGAAGAAACAATGTCAGTGGCATCCAGGGTTGATGATTGAGGCTGCATGAAGCAGATAGGCCAGTTTTTGTTTTCCAGGAAGAACATTAAAAGTGAGTAAACAAATAGTGAACATTGAAAGTCATGTAAAATGTATTCTACTACATTACATAAGCAGTTAGTAGCTTCTATGATGGTCATGCCAACTGAGTCATTAGTACTTTGATTTTTATCTTAGGCGATGGCACTGATTAGTTTGGGGGATATTTTTGTTTCCTTTACTTCGTTTGGTCTGATGCAGTGTCAAAGGCTTCCTGGATTGGAGTACACAAAACTTGCAGATTGTAGACATTCCAGACTCCAGGGAGTCCTTTCAGCTCTTTAAGGAAAGACTACACAGAGCCTCAGACAGCACATACTGAAACACACTGCTGGAGTCTCTGACCAGAGGCTTCTCTCCTGGTAGTGAAATGTGGCTAACTCTCTTTCTCACCCTTCAGACCTCCTCATCTCTCCAAAAATGGAAGGGAATCAGTAAAGTTTTGCCTTCAGGACTGGGGGTTGTAAACGGCAGTTAACTGGGAAATCTTAAAACAATTGTTAAAATTATAACCTTAGTATTTGGTAACAACTGGTAAGCAGGTTCTCATCCCCCTTCCCCCAACTGGATGCCTTCTGTCGTGAGAGGTCCTTTTGCACAATGCTAAGGGAAAGATTCTCTGAATTCCAAAAGCATTCATTGTCTCCTTAGCTCTTCCGATCCTCTACTTTTATGCAACAGCCACAGTTCACTTTGCAAGACTGCTTTCCAGCCTAAGGCTTTGTCTGTATTTTCTTTAAGCCCACATGTATGGATTTGGAAGCACACAGTCAAATAGGTTTCTCCACAGTTACTTAGAGGAGTAGAGACTGAAAGACTTAGTCATTCTTTAAGTTGCCATACCAAGGTAGTGACCAAGGAAGAGGAGTCATTAATACCCCTAACTTGAAAACACTCACATAACACTGTCCCCTTATAGCATGGCTTAAAAGACTAGAACTGGCAAGTGTCTGTGAGTTTGAAGTGGGCACACCTGAAATCATTTTGGGTGTCAGAACCATGCTGCTGTCTTCTGTAGGTGAAGGAAGACACAAGGAGCAGGACGGTAGACAGCTCTTATATCAGCAGTGACAGTGCTCTTATTGACTGGAGAGGAAAATTCAAACAGAAACTCTAGAGCAGACACTTTTTCTCTTCTTCATCCCCCATGGTTCTATGTAAGTAAGGCTAGCAAGAGGTCATGTCTGATAACAGATCTAGATTGTTCTATTCTCTTAATGGATGTCTAGGAGTCTTCTCACCCTCCCACTCAACTCTGGTTGATTTTATTTTCTTTAAAGTTGTCCTTCTTCTTTTGAAATAAAAATATGCATATGTTTTCCTGTCATGTAGATATTTTATTTATTCACAAACAGAAATAGAAATCTAAAATATGTGTTTCTGTAAGTATAGCAGGTCCTCAAAATCAGGGCATCCTTTAGGTGTCTCTGGTCAAGGAGACACCCACTCCTGTTTTCTTTTAGGGAGATATCTGTAGCCTGCTGCAATGGTGTGGGCTGGACATGGGCACATACACGAAGAGGAGACTCAGGCTGTCCTTTGACATTCTGAGCAGAAGGGGTGATGTTAGGACAACTAAATGGCACCTTGACTTTGATTTTTCTAAACTCGGAAGAAGGACAGTGCCATTGTGCCTGGTACATACCTTAAGGAAAGACTCCCTTTGACTGGTAATGCCCCCTGGGAAGGTTAGATCATGAGCAGTCTGAGATGATCTCACCCACTTAGTTAAGGGGGTTGAACCTCATTGCACACAGGGAAGGAAAGCAGTTACTATTAAACTGTTCAAAGCTGCTCTGTTCAGTCAGAGAGAGCAGAAGCAAACCTTCAGAGCACAATTACAAGTCTCAAATTTAGCTTGAACAGAGTTCTATAATGCAAGCTTTTGCCCCTTAGAGCTGATAACTTTGACAGAGGAGGTCTTTGGAGGAAATCATAGTCCTTTCTCACCGATGGGGCTGAGCAGGACTCAAGTACTACCTTAAAGGAGAAATTAACTTGAATGAACCCAACACTTGGGTTAGCCTTGTGTCATACCCGTGCCTTCCATGGCTCATTACTCATGTTAGCTATAGAGCAAGAAGACTGCACTGAGGCTGGAGATAAAGAGATTTGAACACGGTCAGGTCACAGATTATCTTGGCCAAGAGTAATTTTGTATTATTTTCTGAAAGGAAACTACATTCTCTGCAGTATTTTTCCACTGGGGGGAAAACTGCAACATGGCAGAATGCTTCACATGTAACTCTTTCACTTGAATAATTCTATGCTAGCCCTTTCATCCCAAACAGGGCTTAATATCCTTTTATTTCTTTTGATATGTGAAAGATAAAGAGAATGTTTGGAAATGCCCAAGCCACATGTCTAATTTACTTCAGTTTTATACCTATAGTGAAATTTCCCATTTGAAACGACACACAACCAACAGACAGGACAATGTAAACAGATGTCTCCCTTTAAGACCCTTAAGGACTAAAGTACTGCTTTGGTTTCCTGACTGGCAGCCTGGGCTTGCCTCCTCCAAGAAGAGCTTCTGCAGTTGCCCAGATGGAACATTTGAAGAGGGCTTTTCTCCCACACGAGCGCCTTTCATCCCACAAAACCCACAGAATGTGGAAGCAAGCGTCATGGCCCAAGAGTCTGAATATTTTTCCAAAGTGGCTGTCAGGTTTGTTTCTCCTCTCACAGGTGCACAACACGCTGGAAGAAGAACAGATCAATCCCCAACCCACTCAGCCCAACCACCTACCAAAACCACTCCTATGCACATCCAAGGTCTCCTCCCCACTGGAGAGCTCTGGGAGAGTCAGTCAATAACCAGGCACTTGCTAGAGGGAGGCAGAGTGGATGGTAAGGATGAAAACCTTCATCTGAAGTCTTTCTCGCTGATCTCTCTATACATCAGTCAGTTGTACACAGAAGAATTGTGTAATCTGGCCTGCATGCTTTCTGAGAAACATATTGAAACACTTCATGTTTTAGGTGTGTATAGGCATCACAGAGTTCACATACACTTTCTTAGTCTCATTTTAGGCTGTGGTGGAAAGGTAGCCCAGCAATGGCTCAGCCTGCCCCAGCTTGTAAACTGGGATTTGTTCTTTCCTATCTTCCAGCCACCTGATTACTGTCCCCGGGCAAAGGGCACTGGTTCACATCATTTTTTCCGAGCAGTTAAACCTGGAAAGATACTTCTTAAAGGACTCACAGAAGTTGTCTTGGGAGTTTGGAAAACGTCACAAAATCTTCAGCCGACCTTTTGACTGTGCTATTTTTAGAGAACTAATTGTGCTCCTTTAAAGAGCATTTTTTTGACAATGGGACAGCTTCCCCTGCCTCTATTGATATGTGAAATATTTACAATTAAAACCACAAGTATAATACCGCAAACAGATACATTTAACCTCAGAAACAGACAGACTGGACGCTCGGGGAGGGGGGACAGTGTGACTTAAAAAGAGAAAAGATTTTTGTAATAGAAATGCTGTTGTTTCTGCCAAAAAGGAATTTTTATTTTACTGTTCAAACAGAAGTTTGTTTTCAAACCAGTTGCTAGTTAAGAAGCTCACTGTTCATCCCAGCATCCTTATGAATCAACTTTAAGTAAATGCTTGACCAGAAGGGACTCACTCCGGGCAGCAACCCCCTGCAGGTCAGCTGCCCTGAGAAGGGTTATCTTACCTTGAGCTCGTAAGATCTGGGAGACAGGGACTCGGGCTCCCACGGAGAGGACCGTGGAATGGCTCTGATCCTCTGCGCTCTGCGGGTAACTTGCACTTGGCTTTTATGGACAGGTGGGCGGAGCTGTTCCTCACAGTAGGTGGGCAGGGATTGAGCGGGGCGGCGGGCGGGCTGCCCCCGTGGAGCTGGACACTTGTCTGGGGAGGGGCAGAAAGGGTTGAGCCCGAGCTTGCAGGACTGGGAAGAGCCAGGGACTTTGGAGGGCGGCGGAGAGTAGACAGGAGTGGAGACGAAAGAGGGAGAGTAGAGAAATGCAGAAAGACCACAGAAGGGAAAGGTTGGGGAGGAAATGAATGAAGTTTGGGGACAGGAAGCTAACGTAAAGGTAGGGGAGGAGAGAGAGATTGGGATTTGATTCTGGAAGATGGAATGGGTACTGGATTATTTCTCGGTTTTGTGTGACATTTTTGGCAGCAAGAGGAACCTGGGCGATTGTCAACAATTAAAGGTGTTTTCCCTGTGATCGAAAAGCCAAGTAAACGCCCAAGAGAACTGAAGAGTTTTGAAGTGAGGTAGAGGCGAGGAAGATGGGCTTCTGGAAGAGGGGGGAGGACATGCCTAATGTGCCCAGACAGAGGTGGGAGGGGATCATCCCCGGGAGCCCCAGGCGCCCTGCCTCCGGGAGCTGGCTGCTGCAGCCTGGCCCACCCCTCCTCACTCCTGCCAACCTCCTTCCACAGAAAGTTCTAAGCAAGCGTGGTGCAACATCCAGGCAGCTCCAGAGACTGGTGCAGCTGTGAGGTCCATCTCAAAGCTGCGGAGACAGCTTTGCACCAGCTCAGCCCTTCAACATCAACATCTGCTTATGTAACACAGGATGCCAGGGCTCAGTGTCCTCTGGTTATTTTCGGTATTTTTTTTTTTTTTTGTAAATCTCTCCTAGCTAGCAACTGAAAACTGTTTGCTGTCATACCTCTCTCCACTTGTAGGCATAGAGAGGATTTAACTGACAAGTGCGAAGGGTCATGCTGAAGTTATTAAAAAATGTATTCAGAGAAAGAAAAACAAGGTCCTCTCGCTGCTGAGCGGTGACTCACTTCCCAGCCCAAGCTCGATTTTTGCCACCAAAGAAATCAAAGCATTTTAAAAGAAGACTTGAGACTCAGAGGTGGGAAATGGGGGGCCTTGGAGAAGAGGGGATGACCTTGATCACTGAGTACACACACACACACACACACACACACACACACACACACACACACACAGAGCGAGACAGAGAGAGAGAGAGAGAGAGAGAGAGAGAGAGAGAGATCTTAAGAAGACTATGATTTAAGAAGACTATGATCCATGCTATGCTGTTTTCTGTCTTGTATTCCAGCTAGCTCAAGCTGGCAACAGGCTGAGCTAGGGAGTTTAAAAACTCCTGCACTCCTCAGTGTGGCTGGAGGGTGTTCATTGTTCTGAGGATCTCTGCAGAGACTTGAAGACTGTTCAGTAGTATCCTCAGCCTCTCCTTCACTGGATGCCAGAGGACCACTCGCCCAGCAGTCTCCTTCTGCTAGGTGTGAAAAAAAATGGCCTTGGACTGAGCCATAGGATTCTGAGGGGCAAAAACTCCTCTCCGCTAAGAAGCCACCAGCCTAGTAAAGGTCCACAGTATAAGAAAGTATTTTTAAAGAATCTATTAAGAAAATACTAGTGCATGCCACCAGGATAATAATAATACCTGCCGCCACATGTGCTAAGTTTACACTGGACTTAGTTTTTTACAGACTTACTCCCATCTGTCTGCCTGGAGAGCCCAGAGCCTCAACTGATGGTTCTTTTGTAAGAATTCCAAGCTTAGCTCGACTGGATACACTTGGAAGTCAACATGCAGAAACTGATGTGATTCAGAGAGGAAGGATGGTGAAGAGCTATTACATGAAATGGAAACAATTTTAATTTTCATCAAGATACAAATTTGACCTCAAATCAGATATTTAAGTTTATTTATAAACGTTATCACTTTGCTTACATACGCATACATATGTGTGTGTGTGTGTGTGTGTGTGTGTTTATGTGTGCTTGTGTGTGTATGTGTGTGTTTTTCTGGATCTCCTATTCAGCTTTATTGAGGAAAATTTCTGTCTCTAACAAGCTATACCTATTGGTTTACTAGCCAGCAAAATATAGATGCTCAATGCATGTCACCTGGACTCGCTGAATACACCTTTCTAATGAGCATGAACACATGGACAATGGGCAGCAGTTGTTCATTTAATGGATGAACTAAGACTTTCACGAGAACTCTTTTGTCCATTTACTAGTTAGTTGTTACCTCTCTTTTCTTTCATGATTCAGTTTTCTCCCTAAATAGTGTATCTTTTAGGTATGTGTCCAAATCCATTAAGTGAAGCCTATGAAATGAGTAATAACCTTCATTACCAGAACTGAGAAGTAAGACTACATTATTTGTTTTGGGGCTGAACCATGAAACCAAATATGATTTTATAGGCATAATGTTACTTCTTATGAGTCTTTAATTTGTAAGGAAATGTATTCTGAGCAAACAAAAGAGGGGCTAGAGGAGGGTCTGGGTGATAAAAAGGATTAGCAAATATCCCCACGGGATTATAGAACATAATCCTTTAATGTGTCTCGCACATTCCAGTTCCATCACATAGTTGTGAAAAATAAGGGGCGGGGTTTGGGAGAACAAGACAAGAAAAGCACATTTGAAGAGAAAGCAGCCTCCAGCTGCAGGCTGGAGTTTTCTTTTCCCCTTTTCATCCTTTACCCCATTATGTTGAGCCTGAATATCCAGCCAACATAGCAAAGGCGCTCCTTTCATTTGTCGGGATGGTGCCAACAATTAGTTCATTTCTCCAGTTCACACTTGCCCGAGTCTGATTCAGTAGCAGATCTGGACAACAAGTCGTGAATCCAGGAATGGCTCTCTGTGCAGACTCTCAGAGTGCTTTTCCTAGAATCTCTCCAAAGGGGACTGGGCCTTGAAGTGGGCTCCCTGGTTAAAAGAAAGGACCAAATGAAAACATGCTCTGCCTTAAACTTGCCATCATGTGGATAGAATAAGAGCTACACATGATGGCCTATTTCCAAGTCCTTGGTGAATATGCACCTTTTCTCATATGTTGTGTGTGTGAGGTTAATTTATGATCAATCAAACATATATTGATTGATACACTTATCAGATATCCTCCCCCCCGAGATGGGATTTCTCTGTGTAGCCCTGGCTGTTCTGGAACTCACTCTGTAGACCAGGCTGGCCTCGAACTCAGAAATCCACCTGCCTCTGCCTCCCAAGTGCTGGGATTAAAGGTGTGCACCACCACTGCCCAGCTGTATCAGATATCTTAAAAATGGACTTGGCAGTGTAGAGTATTTAAAACAAAGGAAAATGAGCATGTAGATTTGTTTTCACAGAAGGGAAAAAGCATGAACTCCTGACAGTTGAGTAGTAGAGAGTCCAAGGAAGAAGCAGCATTTGAGCTGAGCCATACCAAGTAGCATTTAGATAGATGGGGATGGAATGGTAGTACTTTCTGGACATGAGTGGGGCATTAATGTTTAGAAAAGGTCTAGGGACATTCAGAACAAGTGGACTAGCTGTCAGGACTTTAGACAAGAGCTGTGTAGAGAATGACGAGGTTAAGCAGTGTAAGGGGGTAATGAGAATTGTGGAAGGTCTTAAATGTTTCACCATTTGTTTAACTATTTCCTAGACCATAATCACTGATAGCGTAAGAGTTACCAAGGTTTCATTTTTCTTTAAATATAGGTTCTTTTATTGTAATTTTACAGATATTTACCAATGAATTCTTATCGATGCTTCCTGAGACACCGCATACAGAGAGAAAAACTAAGTACCTGTGTTTTGCAGATATGGAAGTCTGAGGAAGGTGGCAGAAACAGTGGTTGCCTTAGTTCTGTTTACTTATTGTGTCCTGTGTAATTGCAAGAAAGTGATGTGCAGGTGAGACTTCTCTAGGGCATAAGTGTAATGCCAGGTGGGGCTAATGTAGGGGTGATCTCTGCTCCATGTGTCAGAGGGGCCCAGCTTTGTCTGTTGTAGGTTTAAGTGACCCTCCAATGGTTTCTGGTTGGAACACAGTGGGATCTGGCTGGAAAAGCTGAATATCCACATCTGTGCTCTCACAGAGCCGACTTTCAGTTATGTGTATCTATTCCCCCAGCGTATTTCAAGCTCCAATGACTCTCCTTGTCTGTCACTCCTAGGTGCTTAAAAATGCACATGAGACTGGTTTTCGATATAAGCAAGAACCACAGACAGGTATTTCTACTTGAAGCAAATAGGGCGATTTCAAGTAAGGTAGGTAAAAATTTACTTTCTATCTATCATGTGACCCATCAGTCATGAGATAGGGTTAGGCATCAACAGATGTGAACCTGGTCAGTAAGGCTCATAAATTCGAAACGTTCCTAGGTACTTAAGATAGGGTTTTATTTACAAAGATTGAAAATGCTTTTACTGCACCAAAGAAAAAGCACACTTACCATTTTTTCCTACAGGCTGTTGGATTTTATGAGTCACTGTTCTTTGGTTGGCTCAGAGAGCAGAGCTGACTAACATGGTAGATCCCACAGATGACCTCCTCAGACTCCCACTGGCTTTGTAAGGAACATTTGGTAACAAGATAGAAAATGTGAGGTTCATATCTAGCTCTGGTACTAGCCACCCGAGAGAACTTGGCGACAGGTTTTATCATGTTTGAAATCAGTATCCATTAGCATAAAGCAAAGACGTTTATCCAGACACCCTCTATAGTTTCCTTCATCATGTACTCGCCTGCTCCGTACATCTGGTCTGTGGATACCCTACGAACTCAGCATGTCCATGATGTCAAGCAACAGTCAGTGATGCACAGGCTTGATTTTAGGCATTGGAGTAGGTTTTATAATCTATTATCCCAATGTTTGCTACAAGGGGATAGGCAGAGTGATAAAACCTCATCTGTATTCTAGGTTGAGGTTCCTAAAAGGTGAAGTTATACTATTGTCACATGACCAGGAACATTGCTTTTCTGAATCTCACAGCTTGGCAGAAGTCTCCCAGACGTTGCCATTAGCCTTTTAACTCTTTTCCTTGGAATCACTTGACACCTCTCTTTCGGTTGAGAGAAAAAGAACTGTATCTTATAGATGTTTGTGCTCTGAAAGGTCTTCCCACTGTGCCAGATGTGCTTGGCAGCTAAGTAAGGGTGCTTACTTAGTGATGACTTAAGAAACCATTCTATCCTCACTGTGAGTGCCTCCTTCTCTTCAGTGCTATGCTCTTTTATTACTTTGATTAAGAAAACTATATTGCTCCCTCTTTTGTGATGATTAGAGTGAAACCCAAGGCCCTGCACATGTTAGATAACTCACCATTGAGCTACATTCCCAGCCCTGATTACCATTTTCACTTTGGACAAAACTACAGCGTTTTCGAGATTCTCAAACAACTAGACTTTTATTAAGGAGTTTGAATCTTTTTCTAGACCTTACCTTCCCATAACAAGTTTCATATAAAGTACTTCCAATCTTTTCTTATTCTTTAATAAATTTCTGTATGGGGATTCTCTTGTGGGGCAGTGCAACGGGGGCACAGCAGTGCAGCTTAGTGATGTTGCTTCTCTTGTTCCTCAAAATTGGAATGGCCAATACCTTTCAGGCAGGAAGGAAATACTGCTTTGATATGCACTGTTTTGGAATCTATTTAAAATACGTGAATTATTTTAATTTTAGTCTCCTAGCCTGCCTGCCTGCCTACCCTCCCTCCCTCCCTCCCTCCTTTCTTTCTTTCTTTCTTTCTTTCTTTCTTTCTGGAAAATACTTTGCAGTCCGGGTCCTATTTTTCTTTTTTGTACACACATGAACTTGTATGGAATGGGCTCCAGCAGCTCAGGCTCCTTTCCATTAGTCCTCACAAAGTGTGCTTCTCTGAGTGGCACAGGCTGGCTCTTCAGCAGAACCCAGGTGCCCTTGTCTTTGACTTCCTTTTTCTTCTGATCATTCTCTTTCACCCGCTTCAGGAATGTGCTCAATCCACACACTGATCCTCTTGGCTAGAATCTTGCCTTTAACTTGCTTGTTTACAATGATGCCTACAGCATGCTGGGTGGCATTGTAGACTCTTGGTTTTGCCTTTGTAACACTTATGGGCATTCCTTTTTGAACAGTGCCCGTTCCCTTGATGTCTACAACATCACCCTTCTTGTAGATTCGCATGAATGTGGCCAAAGGAACCAGTCCATGTTTCCTAAATGGCCCAGAGAACATACACCGAGTGCCTCTCCTCTTTCCCTTTGTGTTCATCATTTTGGTGAGTTACTGGAAGACAGGGCTGTACTGTGGCCGAAAGGAAGAGGGCGGGGCTGTGTGCTCCCACAAAGCTCCTCCTATCCCTTCCTTAATGAATAATTATTCTCTCTCTCTCTCTCTCTCTCTCTCTCTGGAATTAATTAATTAATTCAAGGGTTGTGGGGAAGATGTAGATACCATGAAACTCTAGTTTTGGTCCTGTTGGATTTTACCAAAGGAGTTAGAGTCATTTTTTTTTTTTTGGCTTCATCCTTTTGTTTATCCTCTGCATTGAAATTTTCTTAGTTTATTAAGTTTTAAATTTAATTGACCTTTGATTATTTTGCACCCTTTCAGAATTTTACTTTTATTTGACCATCTGTGCTAGATTTGTTATCATAGAGTTTCAGGTGGGTACTGGGATATCATTTAGATGAGACAAGCCCACCTTCACTCCCAACTTTATCTGTGACAGGACTGAGACTGTTCTTGCTGGTGGGGCACTTCTGATGATATCTTTGCATAAATAAATAAATACTAGTTTTATCTTAATTTGTGATACCCTCCTTTTCCTCTAGCTTGAAGATACTTAAGTTCCTAACTTCAGGTAACAGAGACTATGAACTTGAAACCATGAAACTGTGTAAGTTAAGACAGTAGCACAACTTACACTCTAGTACATATTTGGTGATTTCTTTCTCTTTGAGCCTTTGCATGCTACACATTTTAAGGATTCCAGAATGTATTTTTCTTTATTCTTTTTCATGGCAAACAAAATATAGGCTCATGTCTAAAAGTAGTAAATAGTGAGTATCTCAGAGATCCTTTTTAATTCAGAAATATGGGTATTTTAAGAGGTTCTGGGAATTAAAAGTAAGGGCCATAATTTTAAAAGATAACACCACTATGAATGGGTTTACTCATAAATTAAAATTTGGGGACTAAAGAGGAAATGGACCTAGCCTATCATAATAAGCACTTCATCGAGATGAACATCACATTTCCTACTCCCTCTGGACAATAATGATGCTCTGTGAGACTCCACTCCTGGGATATTAAAAGATGTTATGCAGAAAAGTATTTTCTATCCACTTGTGTTCCAGAAGTTTGGAATCATTAAAATAAGCAAATCCCTGTTCTGTTTTGTTTTGTTTTGAGACATGGTTTCTCTGTGTTGCCCTGTCTGTCTGTAGAAGAGGCTGGCCTCAAATGCAGAGATCTGCCTGCATCTGCCCTCTGAGTGCTGAGATTAAAGGCATACCCTCCCACACCTGGCTTTGCAGATTTCTTTTAAAATATTTCTTTTGTCTTTTGAGAATTTCATCCATGAGTACTGTATTTAAATAATTTCCCTTCCCCTCCTCTTCCCAACTTCCCCTCAAATTTGTGAATGCTTTTTTAACTATTGTAGATGTATGTGTATGTAATTACAATCTGCTGAGTCCATTTAGCTTTGCTCTTGTGTGTGTGTGTGTGTGTGTGTGTGTGTGTGTGTGTGTCTGTGTCTAGGACTGACCGTTTGGCACTAGATAGCCTATTGTGGTGGCTTGTCCCTGGAGAAGATTGATTATTCCTCTTGTTGTGGCCACTATACATCTGTGGCTCTTCATTTAGCAGTTGGGACCTTGTAAGACTTCCCTCATCCCCTTAGGATTGCCAACTGCTGTCATTGTGCTGGTCTCACTTAGGTTACCATATTGTTAGGATTTCATGGGGCCCTGCCATTTATAGAGGTCACTATCTTGAAGCGGACCTCCTGGTCTTCTGGCTCGTACAATCTTTCACTCTCTTCTTTTGTAATGTTCCTTGAGCCTTAGGTACAGGAGTGATGGTGCAGATGTATCAGTTGTGGCTCTGCACCAGTACAGTGACCACACTCTGACTGGATGATGTGACTTTTCAGATTCTGAAATACGGATACTATATTTGTTTTCTCCCCTAACATTATTGACCACAAAAATAATCCCAATACTCTGCCAATTTGCAAGGAATGACTCTCAGAACAGATGTACTGAAGCCCCTAAGTTGGGAAATCCACTGAGAAGGGAAAAACAACAACAACAAAACAAAACAAAATAAAACAGAACAAAATCAAACCAAACTGCTCTAGTATGGAGACCACAAATATGAACATTTCTTTTCCATAAATACAGATAGCACTTTTGGCTTTTCGAAGCATTTTCATGTGCTTCACCTCCTTTCTTCCCCATTAGCTATGCCCAGTGTAGTTTAGGTATCATTTTCCAGCTTGGTAGATGAGGAAAGGGACTCATGATGTAATAGTTGCTGCTTTAATGTTAGAGAAAACTGGGTGCTGTGGGACAACACACAGAGTTGTGGCTGGACACCATTTGTAATCATGGAGTCGAACTTTTCTCCATTTCTTATTCTGTAATCAGTTCCTCCTGTGTTCCCAGAGGAAACATTTCTAATGTGCAACGTGATGGCTACATGATTCTTAATACCTTAGTCCCACATGGAGGGAGATAGGCCTTAGCTGGTTTGACTTGCTGTCACTATGCCAAGACTTTTGCCTGAACCAAATAAATCAACTCAAGGTTGGTTCATAATGGAATTTGGTGAAAAGGAGTCCTTCCTGAAATCCAACTGAAGCATCGTACCCACAGCTCAGTATTATATACAGACTTGTCACAGAAACTCATTAGGGACCACCTGGAAAATTTTCTTTACTCCTATATCTTATATAGAAAGGGAATAACTGGCACCAAAGGACTCAATTCCTGATGTCACTGAATGGTACAGATTGATACAGTCATTAAGCTCAACATAAAAATGAGGTAGAGAAATAAAATTACAGAATTAGTCTAAAATTGTAAGCATTAAGCAATATAAATACACCGAACTAGCTCTTCTGACACCAAAAATAGAGATTCCACTGGAGTGCAATGCTCAAGTGCCAAAGTCGGACTGAGACCCTGCTGTTATCCAGATCTTTTTTTGTACCATGGCTGGAGAATTAGAGTCAGTTTTCTAGTGATACTTGCTTAATGAGCAACATATAATATCAGAGAAAGGATTCTTGGGATATTGAATTATTTATGACTTAAAGAGCGTAGCTAGAGGAATCAGGTGGAAACTTGATTTGTTCGGGCAAGTTAACAATCAACATGTGTTTCTTTCTCCTCCCATCACATACAGTAGCCACCCTTTAAATCTTGGCAAAGAAGTGAGAAACCCAATGAGAATTTCACATTTAAGTTTCGCCTTGCATTTGGACGGACATTTGTGCAGTAAAGAAGCTTATCTGGGTGGTAGGAAAAACCAACATAAATTTTATGTTTAGCTAGAGATAGTCTATAGTAGTTGAAATATCAACTCAACATCAAGGTCTAGAAGACCCTATAATTCTAGTGGCAGGATAAATTGATTCTTTTTGGTTCCCAGTTTGTCATAGTTTAACAAGTCCCTAGAGCAAGATTCATGAAACTAGAGTTTAAGACTCGTGTCATTCCCATCAACTCTCACAGTGAATTAGGGCTTGATGCTCTGGTTCCTATTTATGACACAGGATTATTTTTAGCAAATCAAACTTCTGGCAGTTTGCCCATTATTTACATGCTGGTTTATAGTCTATGGTAATGGAGAATGAATGGTTTGCTTTCCCAGAGATGAGTATATTAATGTCTGGGTTATCGTGAAATTGACTCTGTGTGCTTCAGTTGTCACCAACTCATTAAAGCCAGTTTCCAAAAAGGAATTGCCAAACTTCTTGGCACACACATCTATTATCCATATATGGGAATCATTAGACTATGTAAATGCTGCCTTTCTGTATTCATCTGTGCTTCGTATTCACTGGATAGAGTTACTCAGTAGTATAAATAAACCATGAAGTCTTAGACTAAAAAGATCTTTGGACTGGGGAATAATATAAGTTTTATTTTAAGTGTGTTTGTTGCTTCCATATGAGTTTTTGTTTATGTTTTGGACTAGAGCCATTGCCACCATTGTGCAAAAGCCAGAAGGAAATTTCACTGGGTGTTTCTTGTAGAGGTTGTGAATTATTATACTTCTTTTTACTGGAGCACACTGAGTTGGCAAACTCAGATGCAGCACAGACCTAAAGCTTTCTCTTTCAAAGAGGTTGTTTCTCAAGCAGAGTATGGCCTTACCTATTTATATTTCTTTTCTTTTTTTCTTTTCTTTCTTTTTTTTTTTTTTTTTTTTTTTTGGTTTTTCGAGACAGGGTTTCTCTGTATAGCCCTGGCTGTCCTGGAACTCACTCTGTAGACCAGGCTGGCCGTGAACTCAGAAATCCGCCTGTCTCTGCCTCCAAGTGCTGGGATTAAAGGTGTGCACCATCACTGACCGGCCTATTTATATTTCTTAATAGATAAAAACTGTGTACATATGGTTACACTCTCCTATGACAATGTATATCAATCCTTGTTCTTTTTTGGTTCCAGAGAAACACCTGGCCAATATTTTCTCTTAAAGCAAAGGATTAAAACAATTTCTTACATCATAAATAAAACCCTTATACTTCCTAGCATGTATCTATTTGACAGTACATTCTCTCCTTTACCTTATAAAAGGCATTCTGAAATGCAAGGGCATTTTCAGATTACCAGGATGAGAGCAACTATACACAAGGACAGCCTTCTATAGTTCAGAATATATTAGAAAGAAGACATTCCTCTATTTACTAACATGCTTATCTATAACTTGACCATCTTTTTTTATACTTAACTGTGGTGGTAGGAAGAGTAATGGTCCTTATCATTAAAGACATGCTACTTTATCTAGTGAAGAGGGTTGAATTATGAACCTTAAGCTGAGGGCTTTTATCCTAGGTTAACTAGATGGGTATGAAGTAAATGCAGAACAGATTTCCTAGCTACAGTTAGAGGAAGAGATTTCAGAAGTAAGCAAGCGACAGTGTGATGCTTATCCACTTGCTTTGTGAAAGGGCTTCATCAGCAGTGTAAGGCAGGTAGGCTTTAGAAACTGGAAAAGACAAGGGAACAGATTATTCCTTAAAGACTCTTCAAGGCTATCAGCCTGATGATGCCTTAATTTTAGCCAGAGAGATGCATATCCAATACAGGTTTACAGATCTGTAAGATAATAAATTTATGATGTTTTAATCCACAGATGTTGCGGTTATTTGATATAACAGCAATAGAAAGCTAACTATTTCCCACCCAGCCATGGTTTTTGGTGCTTTTGCAATTGGCTGTAACACTTCTTGCCTTGTATCTTCTCTATTTTGACCTATGTTGTTAGTCTTAACTCTTAGACCTCTGATGAAGATGGCATTCATGCCTTGATGTTGGGTACTAAATAAAAACATCCCTGGTTTTAGCTTCTTTCTTTTTTTTTTTGCCATAGTTCTTTTCCCAACCTATTTTCTCATTCTGTGGTTTTCTTCTCCTATTACGTATCATCAAGATTATTCTGGATTCCAGGGATTATTAGTTATTGGCTGGCCAAAACCTGTCTACCTGACACTATTATTCAGTTTTCTGTGGTTAAGCATGTTCTAGTAAAATAACAATTATTCACCATTCTATCCGCAACTTGCGCATTCTTGAACTAGTTCATTTAAGGAAGGATAGATTATTCTGTAGAAACACAATCAGCTTCAAAATGTTAGAAACTTATGAAATACCCAGGTCAGTTGGTTGAGGGCTTGGTACCCTAGTGTCTCACATGAGTTGTGGAGCAGTTATCATCTTCAAAGTCACTGTTCACATACACGATTCTAAAAGAGCCATGCACATGAAATCAGCAATAACTTGGCTTAGAAGTAACATGGTCATTGGGTTCTCAATACATTATCAAAACTAGTCTCAAAGTCCCATTTAAAGAATGTATTGGTTAACATTTTGTCAACTGGACATAAGGTAGAATCATCTGGAAAATCAGAATGACAATAGAGGAATTGGTTTCATCAGATTGGCCTGTACAAATATCTGCATGGGCATTTTCTTGATTAAAGATTGATGTTAGAGAGCCCAGCTTGTTGTGGGCAATGCCACCCCTGGGTTGTTTAAGAAAGCAGATTGAGCTAGCCATAACGAACAGTCCAGTAAGCAGTGTTCTTCCATAGTCTCTGCCTCAGTTTCTGCATTCAAGTCCCTACCTGGAGTTCCATCCCTAACTTTTCCTCATGATATACTGTCAAGTATATGACGAATTAAACATTTTCCTTGTTGGAGTTGCTGTTGGTCATGCTTTTCATCTCAGTAATGGAAAATCAAGCCAGAACAAGAAAATTATGTAGCATAGTATGTGATTATATGGAAGGTAGCTATTGCTGTGTGTTCATAAGTCTCCAAAGGAAGCATTGGAGGATAGCTTCATATGTACTAAGTGTATCTAGAACTACACTCTTTTATAATAGGGGCTTGTTGAAGCATTCTTGATCATGAAGTTGAAAACTGACAAACTCCACTGTCTTTTCATTTCATTTCACTAATGATTGATGAACCTAAACATCAGAAATACAAAAAAAAAAAAATAAGAAAGAAAGAAAGAAAGAAAGAAAGAAAGAAAGAAAAAAATTGTTGCATCCTTATATGGAAACACACACACACACACACACACACACACACACAAACTCCACAAAAATACCACTAGAGAGAAAAAAGTGGATGTGATAGAGATTCCAATGGAATTCAAAAATCATTAGTAAAACACAAACATTAAAATTTTTCTAGAATCAAAAATCAAAGTACCATTTACCAGAATCTTTGGAGAATAACTGAGGAACTTCTAAGAGAAAAGTTCACATCTATAGTATTTACTTTGTAAAAACATCAGACAAATATAAAGTAATCCAATTATAGATCTTAAGCTCTTAGAAAAGCAAGATCTAGGCACAAAAAAATGATAGACATCTCCCATACACGCACAGACAAACACAGAGACACAGAGATAGAGATTCAAAGGGAGGGAATGAATATCATGTTATAGATTAATTAAATGAAATCTAAAAATAGAATACATAGAATCAACTGAAGTGTCATTTCTTTTAAAAAATAAACAAGACTCGCAAATCCTTAGCCTTTCTAACCAGATGAAAGAGAGGACCAAAATTAATACCACTAGAGATGAAAAACTGGATGTGCTAGAGATCCCAATGAAATCCAGAAATCGTTAGTAAAACCTTTGAAAAGTGATATTCCTACAAACTGAGAAATATAGAGATGGGCTAATTCTTAGACTCACACAAACAAATGAAATTCAGGAAGATATAAATGATTTAAGCAAAGTTATAACAAAGAATGAGTTGGAGGTCCTATCTCAGATTCTTAACAAAGAGAGTCCCCACACTGAATGGAATCGCTACTGAATTCTACCAAATCTTTAAAGAAGAGCTAACATCAATATTCCTCAAACTGCTCTCTAACAGAAGAAAGGAAAGCTAATGAACTAATTCTAAGAAGCCAGCATTACCTTCATACCCCTAACCAGATAAGGACACAACAACAACAACAACAAAAAACTATAAACCAGATTCTCCAGTGAACACAGACTCAATAATTCTCAATAAAATTCTTACAAACCGAGTGTGTGAACACATGAAGATCATATACCATGTCCAATTTCATGTCATTCCCAGGATGCAAGAATGGCTCAACACATGTAAATTAATAGATGTAATACTGCACAGAAATGAGGTTAGGGCAGAAATCACATGATCATCTAAACGCATGAAAGGCTTTTGATATAGCCTGACATTATTTGATGATAAAAACACTGAAGAAACTAGGGATAAATGAAACCTCCCTTGACATAATAAAAGCTATATGGGACAAAACTATGACCAACATTATAATTAATAATCAATAGGGTAACATCCAAAGTTTCCTCTAGAACTATGATCAAGACAAATATACCCTTCTCTGCTTTCACTCAATATAATACTTAGAGTCTAAGCTACAGAAAGAGAAAGAAATAAAAGAGACATAGAAAAAGAAAAAGTCAAATTACATCTCTTGTGGGAGGACATAAACCTCTGCTTGAAAGACTGAAGATATCACCAGAAAATTCTTAGATCTAATGAACATTTTCAGCAAAGTAGCACATACAAAAATCAAAACAAAAATACAGAGCCAGAAGTGTTGATATGCTAATGTAAAAACTTGCTTAGAAAGAAATAAAGAAAAATTATAATCACAGTAGTTTAAATAATATCTTGAAATAAACCTAACCTAGGAGCAAAATGTTACACTTACTTATCTGTGGATATAAATATAGGTATTTAGAAGGTAGTTAAAATTTATACTGATTTGGGAAAGTAGCAGCAGTAGGTTCTATTCTGTGTTTCGTGGCTTCACAGCCAAGGGCTATTAGCTAGATTTGCACTAAGGCATGAAGTCCCTCTTTCATAAGAAGAGCTTAAATTCAATTAGATGGTTATTGTATTTCATAGGCTTGACAGGTAGGCAGAGCCATTGATTGCTTTTCTTGATGGCAACTAGAGCCTTTAGATACTTATTAGTATCTGAACTTCAGTTCCAGCTCGATTCCTCTAAGTTATGTTTTTTTAAGTGTGTGGTATCTTCGGCAATTGGGTGTTTCAAATTTTGGAGGCAACCAAGGGAAATGGAAATACATTACATTGTTTTGGAAGCCTCTTGAACTCCTCTGACCAACAACTTGAAGGGAGGTTTCACATGCCTTCCACTGCTTGTTGTTATTGTTGTTATTAAGGTAGTCTCTGCCTCTCAGGGAATCATTATCATTCCTAGTGGGATAACTTCATATACAGTGTGTGTGTGTGTGTGTGTGTGTGTGTGTGTGTGTGTGTGTCTATGGATGTAATTTTAAGGAAGCTGCCAAAATAAAACTGCACAATAAGAACAGTAGTCTAGATGTCATTGGGGGAAATTTGACAAGGTGCCCATCCTAGGTGAAGAAGTTCAGGCAATTACTGGCTGCTGAGAGAGAGAATCAATTGTCTTTAAAAATAAGCGCTATGGAAGAGCATCCAATCCCAAATGGTCATCCCTAAACTCAACTACATATAAGCAATGCTAAATAGACTCAACTGGTGTGTGTGTGTGTGTCTCTGTGTGTGTGTGTGTGTGTGTGTGTGTGTGTTTAAAGAAGAATTCACAAATATGAGGGACAGTGGGAGACAGAGAAATTGGGGATAGAGGGAGGGATGGAAATGGTATAAATACAGTGCTATATAAAACTTTTTAAATTAAAATGATGTTTGTTAATTGCCACTGCTAAGAAATGCTCCATTATTATATTGAGTGTTCATCAGCTGTATTACTCTAATAAAATACCTAAGATTAAACACCACTAAGGAGGAATGTTGACGTTGGCTCACAGTTTTGAGAGTCATGTCACACTGTGTGGAACCATTACTTTGGGTGAAGCAGCAGATCAAATGTTAGCATGTGCTGGAAGAAACTGTTCACCTCATGGTGGACAAGAAGCAAAAAGGAAAGGAGTCTAGCATCCCAGTTACCTTTAAGAGCATGTATTGCCTATATATGAACATATATATACATATACATATACATACACACACACACAAATATATATATATATATATATATATATATATATATATATATATATATATATAT
>JADRCH010000414.1:661439-821520 GCA_019843965.1 Rhynchomys soricoides | reverse complement strand
TATATATATATATATATATATATATATATATATATATATATATATATTTGCCTAAACACCTTACCAAGCACCACTTTTTCAGTCTAGGTCAAGCTTTAAAATAGGGGTTTTTGCGGTGGCACATTCTACACCCAACCTATAAGATATAGATACATACAAATTTGTTTATTTCTTGACCTATTAATGATCTAGATTGTTTTCATAGTTTGACTATCATGAATAAAGATTCTATGAAAATTCAAATATAAATCTCTTCCTGGACACATACATTCTTTTCATTGAATAAATGCCTAGAATTAAATAAGCTGGCTAGATCCTGTACTTTAATATTTAAACATGGTATTTTGTAATTTTAGAATGCCAAACTATTTTCAGAAGTAATCAAATTATTTTTAATTTTGTGGGTGATATATGGATAATTTTCTTAATAGCAACAGTGAAAAGTCAGCATAATAATTAATGTATCTCATGATTTTTAACATCACTTTTATAAAGGCAACCTGTGGTATGAATATTTTCATGTGGTTTTTGGTATCCATATATCTTTGATAAAGTGAGTGTTCAGATCCTCCTGTTTTTAAAAACTTGGGCTGTTTGCTTTCTACTGATGCATTTTCAAAGTTCTATATGTATTATGTTACAAGCCTCTTATCAGACATATGCTTGTAAATATTTGTCATCATACTTTGACTTAATTTGCTGTTGTGCTATAAGATGCAGATTTCTATGTTTATTTCTATGGAGTTAACTGTTTGAGGCATTATTCTTAATTTACTATTGTTCTGTAAGAGGATTTAAACAACTATGTGCTCCCAACCATACACCCTTCCAATTTATTCAAACAAATTGACAACTATAATAATCTGAATATAGTACTATGTAAATGTGCTCAATGTTTAGCTACAATGTATTATGGTTTCATTTCCTCCTGGAAACATATTTTCTTTAGTCTTTTATTTATTTCCACTTTTATTCTATGCAATCTTCCTTTTGGCTACTTTGGCTCTTTCCCAGCTTCTCTGTCACAGTCGTCATACATACACTGATATTCTTTCCCCAGATGTTTGGATTTTTGGCTAGTGTATTCTAGTGTATTGTTTTTTCCCCTTGAGACTTTGCCTCTTGAGTCTCTGTCCTTCTCCATGCTAGACTTCTGGTCTACCTTTAGCATTTTGCACAGCTCCATTTCCACATGAATTGTCTTACAGTCTCTCTTTAAAGCGAATTAACTTTGTTCTTTGGCAATGTTATACATGTATATTTCACATTTAATTGTTCTCAGTTCCCCAGTTCCCCACTCTTTCACTCTTTCTTACATCCCCCTCCCTTATCCATCCCATCCCTTCCCTACCAATCTTCATGGGTTAACTGTCCTCTGTCCTAGATCCCCTTTCTCTTCTCTTCTCTCTCTCTCTCTCTCTCTCTCTCTCTCTCTCTCTCTCTCTCTCTTTCTCTCTCTCTCTCTCTCTCTCTCTCCTTGGTGAACAGCTTCTTAGTTTTCCAATGGATGAAATAAGGCATACTTTACTTTTACCATATCCTAAATTTAGAGTTGACCTAGATATGAAATTCTAAGTTGAAAACAATCTCCCAAATGTGGAAAAGTACCTTCTTTCATCTTTTAGCGTCCAGTGTTACTCTGGAGAATCTAAATTCTTTTGTATGCAACTTAGTACTCTCTGAAAAAATTTTGATCTGGCCATTGGTACATAGTGTAATATTGCATTCTCCAAGGGACTTTTCAGAATGTACACACAGTTACTGGATATTCTCATCTGTGAAGGCATATCTTAATGAAAGAAATATTGAATGATTTTATAAATATTTTTTCTATTTTAAAATTAGTATTTTTTAATCTTTTTAACAGTCCAGTCATTATGCCCCTCCCAGTCCACCCTCAGACTTTTCCTCATCCCATACCTCCTCCCATCTCCATGAGAATGTTCCCACCCTCACCCCACCCCACCATACCTCCCCACTCCCTGGGGCCTCAAGTCTTTCAAGGGTTAGATGCATCTTCTCTGACTGAGGCCAGACCAGGCAGTCCTCTGCTGTATATGTGTCCGGGGGCCTCATATCAGCTGGTGTATGCTGCTTGGTTGGTGGCTCAGTGTCTGAGAGATCTCAGGGGTTCAGGTTAGTTAAGACTGCTGGTCTTCCTATGGTGTCGTCCTCCTCCTCAGCTTCTTCTAGACTTTCCCTAATTCAACCACAGGGGTCCCTGACTTCTGTCCATTAGTTGGGTATAAGTATCTGCATCTAACTCTTTCAGCTGCTTGTTGGACCTCACAGGAGGCAGCCATGCTAAGCTCTTCTTTGTAAGCACACCATAGCATCAGTAATAGTGGCAAGCCTTGGAGCCTCCCCTTGATCTGGATCCCATGTTGGGCTGGTCACTGGACCTCCTTTCCCCCAGTCTCTTCTCCACTTTTTTCTCTGCAGTTCCTTCAGACAGGAACAGTTCTGAGTTAGAGTTTTTGACTGTGGGATGGCAACCCCATCCCTCCACTAGATTCCCTGTCTTTCTACTGGAGGTGGATTTTACTAGTTGCCCTCTCTCCCTTAGTTTCATCTAAGGTCCCTCCCTTTGAATCCTGAGAGTCTCTTACCTCCCAGGTCTCTGGTACATTCTAGAGGGTCCCCCCTCCCCACCTCCTACCTCCTGATGTTGCCTGTTTCCATTCTTTCTGCTGGTCTTCAGGGCTTCAGTCTTGTTCCCCCAATACCTGACCATGTTCCCATTTTCCCCTCCTTGTTGCTAATGTTTTTCTTTTTACATTTATTTTGTTGTGTGCTTTTTGAAAAATCTGTCAAATGCTGAAATATCCTGAACTTTCATACTTCCCTCTGGCCTATTTTCACTAATTTTTAAATTGCAGTTTTGAGAAATTTTCTTGGTTCATCTTCTAATTGCTCCATTGAATTTGTGTATTAACTATAACATACATTTCTATTTTCTAAGGTTAACTTATTTTTAGCATATATATTTTCCAAAGCACCCCTTTTAATGTAGCCACATTTCTTTTCTACATTTTGAAAATCTAAGCACTTGATGATTTCTTTTTGTTGTTCCGAGTATTTCAATTCCTAGAAATCCTCAGTATTTTGGGTGGTCTTAAATATGAATCAGCTCAATTTTCAATTTTTGTTGATCTTCCTGTAGCCTGCTCTGCCAAGTTCCCCTTTAGTAGGTTGGTGCCCACAGTTTCTGGCTCCAGTGTATGCTGGCTGGTTGCTAATGGTTTTCACTTGCAACCTTCTCTGGAAGCTGGTCATCTGATAAAGCAATAGAATCACTTTTTGACCATGCAATTCTGGGACTCAATGACACTTTAAAATATTCAACACTTACTTTCAGCATGTAGTCATTGTACTGATCAATGAGGATTGCTAGTTTTATGGGCCTACTAGGTGGACTAAATGAATCTTGAAAGTAATGGATATAAATGAAGATGATACAACCCACCGTTACTACACAGTTTATAAATCTATTCGTCTATATATCCTGGTTCCCAAAAAGGAAATAGGAATGCAATAAGAATTCAATTTAACTTAAAACCATGGATGACATCTGGTCCAGGTCTTATTACTATAGCTGCAGATAAAGAAGGGAAGTACCTTAATGGTAGGGATAACTGTGACACTGTCTATCAGTGAGGTACTCAAGTTGCTGTTATATAATAGAAGAGGCAAATATTTTTGGTCCTCAAGTGATCCCCTATGACATCTCTTGATAGACCCATGTCAATTTTAAATGCGTGTCTTCATGTGAAGTAATAAAGGCTTACTAACCAGGGACTTTTACTACTTAAAGATGAAGGCCAATGTCATTCCATTAGATGATTTGTCTAAGTAAATGCTAATAGGGTACCAGTAGAGCCACGATTCCTTCCTTCAGAGCTCTTTCTCTCTTATTTCCATCCCTTCTTAGTTTCCTGTTTATACTGTATTTACTCCAGGTTATATACTCACATAAAAATATTCAGAGCTCAGAACCACATGTAAAGGAGAACATGCAACCTTAGTCTGTCTGGGTCTGGGTTAATTCATTCAATGTAATGAATGTGTGTCAACTTGACACAAATTACAGTTATCAGAAAGGAAGGAGACTCAGTTGAGAAAATGCCTCCATGTGACCCAGCTGTAAGGCATTTTCTCTGTTAGTGATCAATAGGGAGGGCCTGGTTTATGGTGGATTGTGCCATCCCTGCGCTAGTGTCCTGAGTTCTATAAGGAAAGCAGGTTGAGCAAGTGATTGGAATAAAACCAGTAGGCAGCACCCCTCCATGGCCTCTGCATCAGCTTCAGCCTCCAGGTTCTAGCCCTGCTTGAGTTCTTGTCCTGACTTTCTCCATCAATGTACTGTGATCTGAGAAGTATAAGCTAAATAAACCCTTTTCTCTCCAACCTACTTTCTGATCATGGTGTTTCATCACAGCAAGAGAAACCTTAACTATGATACTCAGTATATATTTTCTAGTCCCATTCACTTACTTAAAAATTTAATTATTTTATTTGTAAATCAATGGATAGAATCCCATTGTGTATATATACCACATTTTCATTGTCTATTCATAAACTGGGGGATATTTAATCCTAGAAAGGGGGAGAGTAGGGCACAGATATTATGAAGGGGAAATTTGAAAAATAAGGGGGAACTATAGTCAGGGGAGGAAAAGAGAAGGCAATACAGAGGGAGACATAGGGATGAGGTACAAATAATATCAAAAATGTTTTAAAAAGTCATAGATAATCATTATATATATAGTATATATTTGACATTATATATAATGACATATGTTATACATACAACAATATATGTATTATATTGTACGCATATATATATTTGACATTATATATAATAACATATAAGCTATATATGACATATATTATAATACAATACCACTAGGAGTGATAATTCCCAAAAGAACTATAGTCTACCCAACAAAAAATTCCAGTAACCTCCTTTCAAGTTGTTGGTCAGGGAAATGCAAGAGAACCTCAAGCAATATAAGCTATTGCCATTGCCTTCAGTTGCTTCTCAGAATGCAAATGTAAGTCCTTATTGATGAAAATACCACACAGGTTGGGCATAGGACTTCAGGGAATAGGGCTGAAACTGACTTGGAAGCCTCTTCTCTAAGAATTAGTTGTCATAGTATGTAAGGTTTTATGCAGGCTGCCAAGGGAGAGAGGCAATTAATAGTCCTATCCATCTGTAAAGCCTATGACCATAATGATTAGCACAGCAAGAGATCCATAAAGGTGCAGCAGTTATATCTTGGGAGTGGTCACCAGCCATCTAACTAGACTTATTGCCTGTTCAGTAGGAGAGAATCCGTGCCTAGTACTGTAAACTTAGCCAACTATTCATGATTCCTGAAGCCATGGATTCCAGAGGAGAAACCACTACCACCCATTTCCCTCCAATTTTTACTGCATTCTAAATACAAATACCTATATCCACAGATAAATGTGGCTTTTTTTTTTAAAGCATATAAGGAGCATCACAGAAAGCCCTAACTGGTCAAACCTGAGTGAAAAACTGCATTTTGAGTGTCCAGCTTTAACTGATGTATCTATAAGACAACTCCTCCATCTAAGGCTCAGGGAATATTGTAGAAGAGAAGGTAAAAAAAATGTAAGAGCCAGAGGATGAGGGTAGCTGCTGTACAATGTCCTGTACATAGGATAGGAAGGCTGGGCCCATGAAATTCCAGTGGTATGCTTGCTCAACAAAACCTGCATAGTAAAATTAACAGATGACATGCTAACACGTATGGGGGTGATTTCATAAGGCTGCATACACAGAGTAACAGGCAATTAACGATTGCCAAGAGGGGGAGAAACAATCTTCCCTAGGAATGAACCCCATAATCAGTTATCTAATACAAAGAGTCAACTTTGGGAAAGAGGCCATAACTTGAGAGGGGGTTGGTTGGAGGGGGAACATGGGAAGGTTGGAGGAAGGAAAAGAAAGAGGAAATTAATATAATTATATTTTAATTAAAATCTATTTAAAAATAAAACATATACACATGAAAAACATTCAGTAAACTCAGCAGATTGTAGTTGTATATGTATATACACATGTATACATATAACAATGATAGTTAAATGAGAAAACTACATAATAGTGATACAAGGAGAGCTTGGAGAGACAGGAAGAGGAACACTGGGGTTCCCAAAGTTGGTAATAAGGAATGGAAAATGATCAAAGTATATTTACACGTGTATGAAAAGCCACAATGAAACCCTTCAGTCTGGACAATTAATAAATGCTAATAAAAGTGGAAAAATGTATTACAGGAATGCTAACAGCAGAGAGAAAACCCTAGAGAAGGTGTAGAAAGAAAGATCACACACACATATGGGAAAACATATCAAAATTCACTTAATAATCAGGATGTGTGTGTGTGTGTGTGTTTGTGTGTGTGTGTGTGTGTGTGTGTGTGTGTGAGAATTCCACTTAATAGATAGTAGCTCATCTCACTAGCTATCTTGCAACTCTTACTGGAAAACCTGACCAAGCACAGCCCTAGAGAAGCCTATACACAGTAACTTTGTGTGAAAGGCAAGCAAACTGAATTGAACAAAAATGTACTAGAAAGGATGTTCTTGCTACCAGATGGAATTTCATATACTGGGGTGTCCACCCAGCCTAGAGCTGCTGAAGAGGCTGGCTGCTAATAGCTCACATCTGCTCCCTTGTTTGGAAGACTGTCCTTGGTTAAAGGATGACTTACGTTTCAGAGATAAACAGGAGATGAGTCCGGGGCAGCCCTGAGCACACTGGGTGGTTGATACAAGAATAGAACACTCCATTCTATTTCCATCAGGAAGGGACCCTCTTTTGATATAATTTGTTCTCCAGAGTTCTCTGCAAGATAAGATCTAGGGAAGATTTCTTCTGTGTTACTGGAGATTATATTCTGCTGTCCCTGGACCCCTTCATCAATACCTCCCAGTGCAAACATCATTCCTGAAACTCATGGTCTAGGGCAATCCTTTTCAGGTCCTGGAGACTGAATTCCTCCACCAGCTCAATCAGTTCCTGCTGTTGCATAGGAAGTTTCATAGGAAGTTGTTGAAGTTTTTCATTTGTGCTCTGATGTCAACTTTCCCATTCTGTGTGTTTCTCTAGGATCTACAGTGACCTTTATTTATCTACTGACATTTTAGCACATTTCAAAAGAAGTTGGCTGTAAGAGTGTGGTTATTCTTATGAAGGATCTTAATCTGTCTAATATATAGAAAATCAGGTTTATGCTGCATTTTCTACAAACTATGTAAATTTGACCCAAGATACTAGAGACTCCACTAATAACTATTTAGACAAAAACAAAATAAAAATCAATATTAAATTTAGGTTGTCAGATCTTCCCAAACATATTTTTGAACCCACTTACTTTGCTTCCTTTCAAGAAACAGCTTACCTGCTAAGGTGCCAAGTATGAAATATCTGTTGATTTTGATTAGATTTACTTATCTATGTTAAACTTCTAAGATGTTGATCTTCATTAATAAAAAAAAGCAAATTTGCTGGCCAGTTCTGCTTCTGCCTTTGGGGTATTCAAGCATTGTTGTGTGCCAGGTCAGAACGAAGGGAACAAAGTTTGTCTGGGTGGGGTGTGTTCATAGGAATTCAGTTGTCTTGAGTGCTGGACTCTCTTTGTTCGGGGGTAATAAGGGCTATATAAACTTTAGGGAGTAGGTAGGGCTTTTCGAGATGAGTGTACATTATTGACTGGGGCTGAGGTGTTAGGAATGCCTCATTTACATAAAGAGGAATTTCGGGTGCTGGCTGGACATGTTCTTATAAGGAGAGAGGAAGCTAAACCTGTAATTTGGCCACCAGGCTATGTGACTACCTCACGGGTGGTGGAGGTAGGGATTGCAAGGATATGTTTACCAGAACATACAGGCCTAGAACAGGAGGGAACGATCCTTATTCCTGCCGGTCTCTAGATGAGATTTTCAGGGTTTGGACATGTCTCGACCTTGCCCTTGCTCCAGTATCATCCTCCTGGCTACACAGCTTACTCGCCCCACATAGGTTCACTATCATTATAATTATATAGCTCAGTAAATTTTTAGCGATTTCATTCAGTCTATTAGTGTGTCATTAAAGTGGTTACGTGGCCATATTTCTTGGCTCATACTAAGAAAGAGAGAGAGAGAGAGAGAGAGAGAGAGAGAGAGAGAGAGAGGTATGTTTATGAATATGCAATATAGTACCTTGTGTTGAATATCTCAAAATATATTTGGAAGTTTTGGAGTGTGTTAAACCAACCGCATTGTACTATGCCTATTTTACCTATGCAATTATGCTTCACCTTTCCCACAGTGTTAAGAGTTATGCTTTGGGTAACATTTTGTTCCCATAGGTCTATTGCTATTTGGTACATGATGTTTAACTAAATATTGGTTTTTAAAAAAAAACAAAATGCATCCCTCAGAAAATGTAGGGTTTCAATCTTTTTATAATCATTTATTTTATTTTGGGGATTATAATATAGTTACATTATTTCCTCCTTCCCTTGCCTCCCCCCAAACTCTCCCACATACTCTCTTTATGCTCTTATGTATATGTGTATATACATGTATTCCTAAATATAACCTACTCAGTCTGTACAATGTAACATGGATGTTTGCAGAGCTAAGGATTTGGTATAGGAGGGCCAATTGGTGTGTTCTTCCATCGGGAAGCCTGTTTCTCCTGTTCTCCGCATTCCTTAATTGCCTGTAGCTCTTTAGGTAGGTTGAGGTCTCTCAGTGTTTCCCCTGTCCACTTTGGCATGTCTATTGCTGTTGTTGCTCAGCTCTTGTGAAGACAGTCACACTGGTGAGACTTTAGGAGCGAAGCATCTGACATTACCAGGGGACACAGTCTCATGTCACACTCCCTTTTCCTCTGGCTCTTACAATCTTTCTGCTTCCTCTTCTGCAATGTTCTTAAGGCTCAGGCTTTCAATCTTAAATATCTGACAAAAGCTCTTGTATTAAAGACCAAAGATCTAATACAGAGAGCTCAGAGTTGTGACTTTCAGCAGAAGATTAGATCATGAGGGCTTTGATCCCATGAATTGATTAAACCCTGATTGATTGCATGCCATAGGGGGCTGGTGTGTGATGGGGAATTTTGAAGGTGGACTCTAGTTGTATTAAATAGGTTACTGGGGATGTGGCTTTGGAAGTTGATTTTGTACTTGCTCTGCTCCTACTTCTCACTATTCCCACCCTCATCTTCCTTGGCTTTTCTAACACCTGTGGGTGTGTAGCTTTGCTTCACCATGTACTCTTCTTCCTGTATAAGAACAATAGACTGACACCACTGGAATTATAAGTCCAAGTAAATCTTTTATCCTTTATTTTCTTACAACAGTGGCAATGTGACCAATACACCTAGTAAATTTCTGCTTTGAGTAATTTCTTATAGGCACCAAAAGCTTGCAAGTTAATTGTGGCAGCTCTATCTTTAACTTTCTATAGGCAAATAGATATTCTTCGAGTTTCCAAACATATTTTTGTCACCAACAAATTTGGAGCAGGAATTGTGGTACAGCTGGTTTGAGTACCAAGTATCAACGTGAAATTTAAGTGAAGTCATTGTTGGTGCATCCGGCTGGTTCCTAGTCATTCAGTTTCACTTCGTAAAGGCAAACACTATTTATATTCTCTCTCCCACAGCTGCAGAACTCTTTTCAGAATCAATGAGAATTGCAGACTGTTAGCACAGCAGAGAGTTCATGTAAGACTTTATTGTGTTTTTTTGCTGGAGGACAGGATTTATATTCAGGTGACATACAAATAGTGTTATAGAATTCACTTAATAACTTTTCAGAGTTACAAGAGACTTTAGTCTCCTAGTTGAACATATCCTACTCCCAATTTACACATAAAATAAATCAGGCTTCAAGACTATAAATTATTGGATTAAGAGTAGCTAGTGGTAGAGGGGTTAAGAAGATAGTTTAAGTGATAAAGTACAAGCAATAGGTCCCAAGTATAATGTCCAGAATTCCTGTGACATAAATTGGACAGGGTGGTGAATATATTAACCCCAGATCTAGGAACCAGCCGGATGCACCAACAATGACTTCACTTAAATTTCACATTGATACTTGGTACTCAAACCAGCTGTACCACAATTCCTGCTCCAAATTTGTTGGTGACAAAAATGTGTTTGGAAACTTTGGAAAGGCAGAGACAGCTGGATCCCTGGAACTTGCTGGCCAACCAGCCTAGCACAGCTGGTGAGTTTCAGAAGAGTGAGAGAACTCTTTTCAAACCAACCAACCAACCATCCATCCATCCATCCATTCAACCAATCATACATTCAACCAACCAACCAACCAACCAACCAATCACCAACCAACCAACCAACCAACCAACCAATCAGCCAACCAATCAGCCAACCAACCAACCAACCAACCAACCAAACAACCAACCAAACAAACAAACAAAACACCAACCAGAACCCAAAAAACATGTGTGCATGTTCCGCATACATGTATCTGTACACACACGTACCTACTCCCACACAAACATACTTGTATACACACAAAAAATAATTAGTGGTATGTATAGGATTCATCTCAGTGCAGACACATTTTAAGAAACATATATTCAGTACCTGGACATTAAAAAACTTACATAATTAATCAGAAAAGAATGATTTTAATTATCTTTAACAATGAAAATTTTTGGTTAACTGATAACATAACTTTGTGTTGTCTTCATCAACTCTTGTTGTAAAATTAAGAGATTAAACTTTTAGCCTAAGTAAGTCTTTGATTCATCAAAACCTGCACAAGAATATAGAGGCATTTCAATCTTTAATTGATGAATAAATACTGTTCTAGTACCATGAATATGAAATTCTAGAGTTGAACTGTACGATGCAAGAGATAATTCTGTATGTTCAATGACCTAAGGATACACATATATAAAGATATTTTTTAGAACAAATTCTTTCGGTCAATTAGTTCCAATTACATTTACTTTTTCTGACAAAAATTCAACATATTATAAAATATGATCATCTGAAAGGCAGATGAATTACTCTCAGTCATGATGGTAGTCTTAGGGCATGTTATCTGCTGCCTGCTATTCTTCTTAAAGTTGTGATTATTTTCTGTGTATATTTGTCGTTTGGCATACAAAATAACAGGTTTCTTTACCATGTTTCTGCGCATTCTCACGTTTAGTTGATGCTCATTGTTACCCAATGTGCTTCCCAACTCCTTTCTCACCTCCCTCCTTGTACTCCTCTGACCTGGGTGTTTCCTTACTCATGTCCATTTCTAAAGACTATTCCTCTCCTCTCATGGATCCCTTCCCAGTCAGAATGGCTATCATTGATGAACAAATGAACATTCAGCTCTTCTTAAGACCCTTCCCATATGTCCTCTGTTTGTCAAAATGAATCTCTTTTCAAATACCAAGAATAGATTTGATAGGAAAGACATAAAGGTGCAAGTATTGTTCTATCAAAAAAACCACATGCTAAGTGTATCTGGGTTAAAATTAGCAAGGAATTGGGGCTACACAAATTCTGGCCTAGAAATAAGAAACCTTGCAGCAACCCAACAGACCAGGACCAAGTAGTATTAAAAAAAAAACAGTTTTAATCAGGAAGCCAAGAATCTGCAGATCAAGAGATTGAAGAACTGACTCAGAGGTTTGAAAAAGTAGCACTAAGCAGCAGAAGCAAGAGTAAACTGCACTGAGTATTGAAGGGAACATTTGAAGACCTATGAACTCCTTTTCTTTTCTTTTTTTTCTTTCATTTTTTGTTCTTTGTTTTTTTTTTTTTAATTTATTTTTCATACTTTATTTACATTTCAAATGTTTCCCCCTTTCCAGATCTCCCCTTTGGAACCTCCCCATCTCCTTCTCCCTCCTCCTGCCACTATGGGGGTATTCTCCCACCCACCCACCCACTCTCTTCTTCCCTCCTTGGCATTCTCCTATACTGGGGGATCTAACACCCTCAGGTTCAAGGGCCTCTTCTCCCCCTGATGGCTAACAAGACCCTCCTCTGCAGCATATGTGGCCAGCACCATGGATCCCTCCATGTATATTCTTTGGTTGGTGGATCAGTCTCCAGGAGTATCAGGGGTCAGGCCAGTTGCCACTGTTGCTGCCTCCCTGGGGATGCAAACTCCCTCAGCTCCTTCAGTCCCTTCTCCAAGTCCTCCATCTGGGACCTCACACTCCGCCCTACTGTTGCTGCGAAGTGACTCTTGGGTATTTTGAACTTTTGGGCTAATAACCACTTAACAGTGAGTACATACCATGTTCATTCTTTGTGACTGTGTTACCTTGCTGAGGATGCTATTTTCAAGTTCCATCCATTTGTCTGCGAATTTCATGAAGTCATTGTTTTTAATAGCTGAGTAGTATTCCATTGTGTAAATGTACCACATTTTCTGTATCCATTCCTCTGTGGAGGGACATCTGGGTTGTTTCCAGCCTCTGGCTATTATAACCATGGCTGCTATGAACATAGTGGAACATGTGTCTTTATTACATATTGGAGCATCTTCTGGGTATATGCCCAGGAGTGGAATAGCTGGGTCCTCAGGTAGTATTATGTTCATTTTTCTGAGGGTCCGCCAAACTGATTTCCACAGAGGTTGGATCAGCTTGCATTCCTACCAGCAATGGAGGAGTGTATGAACTGCTTTTCATTCCTCCTTCCCCAAACTTGGGATCTAGTCTCACCAAAAGATGAAACACAGAGTTATGGGTAAGTATGAGGCCTCAGCAGGAAGACCTAGCACAGGCTCTAAGCCTCTCAAGTTCTTCCATTCTTTTGTGCTGCACATTGGAGCTCATTTATAGGTTCTCCTTAAGTTGTATGGAAGAAATGATTCACATACATACACAACATGCACATACATATACAACCAGCACACATATACACAACCACAATTTGAAGGTACTTTGGACCACATCTGAGTCATATATGTTTAGTAATGAATGGATTGGCTTAGAAAAGATGTTTGGACAAAGCAATATGCTTTCCCAAACTTAACTTACAAGCATCATTACTGGTAATAAAAAGTTAGACACATTTAATTTCTCACATAAGTTTCTGAGGATTTCAGTTTGCATCTTTCTTGACACATGTAGTTCTGTGTTCTCTGAGATCTTCCCTGACTTGTTTGTTACCTTATAAGTCCTTTAGAGTCATTGATACAGAAGATGTTCTGTAACCCTTGACATCAGCATGTGTTCCAACAATGAAAAGAACTAAATAACTCATTAGTCTTCCCCTTAGAGGAGTGCATGTGTGCTGCATACTTACATGAATGCATGTGTGTATGCATGTGCATGTGTTACATTAAATTGTAAGAAGACAATGCATCAGTAGATGATTTCAATCAGTACTTTTAAATTCACGGAACCATATAAGCTCATAGAAAATGCTTTCAAATAGTGATATTATATAATTTAAGTTAGCATGCAACTAAACACACCATAGCATCAGGACTTGGTGCCTCCCCAAGAGATGGATCCCAAGTTGGGCTGGACACTGGATCTCCTTTCCTTCAGTCTCTTCTCTGTTTTTGTCCCTGCAGATCTTTTAGACAGGATCAATTCTGGGTCAGAAATTTTGACTATGGGTTAGTAACCCAACCCCTCTACTTGAGACCTTGTCTATTTACTGCAAGTAGGCTCTTCTAGTTCTCTCTCCCCACTGTTGGACATTTCATCTAAGGTCTCTCCCTTTGAGTCCTGAGTGTCTTTCACCTCCCAAGTCTCTGGTAACTTTCTAGAGGGTCCCCCCACCTCCCACCAACAGAGGCTGCATACTTCTATCCAATCTGCTGGCCCTCTAGGCTTCTCTCCTAATGCCCCCAACCTGATCCTGTTCCCCTTTTCCCTTCCCCTTACCCTCTTCCACCCAGGTCACTCCTTCCCATGATTATTTTGTTCTTCCTTCTAAGTGGGATTAAGGCATCCTCACTTGAGCTTTCTGCTTGTTAAACTTCTTAAGTTCTGTGGGTTGTATGCTACTTATTTTGTACTTTTTGGCTTATATCCACTAATTAGTGAGTACATACCATGCATGTTCTTTTGGGTATGGGTTACCTTACTCAGGGTATTTTCTAGTTCCATCCATTTGCCTGAAAAACTCATGATGTCTAGAATACTATTCTTAAAGCTGAATAGTATTTTGTTGTGTAAACAAACCACATTTTCTGTATCCATTCTTCATTTGAGGAACATCTAAGTTGTTTCCAGCTTCTGGCTATTGCAAATAAGGCCACTATGAACAAAGTGGAGCATATGTCCCTGTGATATGGTGGAGCACCTTTTGGGTATATGGCCAAATGTGATATAGCTGGGTCTTTAGGTAGATCTATTTCCAATTTTCTGAGGAATCACCAGACTTATTTCCAGAGTAGTTATACCAGTTTGCAATCCTACCGGCAATGGAGGAGTGTTCCTCTTTCTCCACATCCTCAACAGCATGTGCTGTCACCTGAGGTTTTGATCGTAGTAGCCATTCTGATTGGTTTAAGATGGAATCTCAGGGTCATTTTGATTTGCATTTTCCTGATCACTAAGGACTTTGAACATTTCTTTAAGGACTTCTTGACCATTCAAGATTCCTCTGTTGTGAATTTTCTGTTTAGCTCTGTTCCCCATTTTTAATTGGGTTATTTGGTTTTTTTGGAGATTGACTTCTTTATTTTGGATATTAGCCCTCTATAAGATGTGGGGTTAGTGAAGACATTGTTTTCCCAATCTGTAGGTTGCTGATTTGTCTTATTGATGGGGTCTTTTGCCTTACAGAAACTTTTCGGTTTCGTGTGGGCCCATTTATCAATTGTTGATCTTAGAGCTTGAGCCATTGGAGTTCTATTCAGGAAATTTCCCCTGTGCCAATGAGTTGGAGGCTCTTTCCCACTTTCTCTTCTATTAGATTCAGTGTATCTGGTTTTATGTTGAGGTCCTTTCATCTTGGAGTTCAGCTTTGTGCAAGGTGATAAATATAGATCTATTTTCATTTTTCTACATACAGACTGCAAGTTAGACCAGCACTATTTATCAAAGATGTTTTCTTTTTTTTCCAATAATTGTATATTATTGGCTTTCTTGTCAAAGAACAAGTGTGTGGGTTTATTTCTAGGTTGTCAATTCTATTCCATTGATCTACCTATTTGTCTCTGTACAAATACGATGCAGTTTTTATCACTCTTACTCTGCAGTACAGCTTGAGGTTAGGGATAGTGATTCCCCCAGAAGTTCTTTTATTGTTAAGAATTGTTTTCGCTATCCTGGGGTTTCTTGTTTTTTTCATATGAAATTGAGAATTGCTCTTTCCATGTCTGTGAAGAATTGTGCTGGGATTTTGATGGGGATTATGTTGAATCTGTAGATTGCTTTTGGTAGGATGACCATTTTTACTATGTTATTCCTACCAATCCATGAGCATGAAAGATCTTTTTATCTTCTGAGGTCTTCTTTGATTTCTTTCTTGAGATACCTGAAGTTCTTGTCATACAGATCCTTCACTTGTTTGGTCAGAGTTACACCAAGATATTTCATATTATTTGTGACTATTGTGAAGGCTGTTGTTTCCCTATTTTCTTTCTCAGCCCATCTATTCTTTGTAAAAAAAAAAAAAAAAAAAGAAGAAGGCTAGTGATTTCTTTGAGTTAATTTTATATCCAGTCACTTTGCTGAAGTTGGTAGAAGTTCTCTGGTAGAATTTTTTTGGGTTGCTTATGTATATTATCATATCCTCCACAAATAGTGATGTCTTCACTTCTTCTTTTCCAATTTGTATCTCTTTGATCTCCTTTTGTTGTCTTATTGCTCTAGCTAGAACCTCGAGTACTATATTGAATACATATGGTGAGAGTAGGCAGTCTTGTCTTGTCCCTGCTTTTAGTGGGATTGCTTCAAGTATCTTTCCATTTAATTTGATATTAGAAGCCCGGTATTATTGATAAGAATTCTTTTCTTCTAAATACCACATTGTAAATGACTTGAAAAATCATTTCTCTGGTTTTCAATTTTGTTGCCCCAGATGCCAAAGTTCTTAGGCTAAAGTTGTATGTTCTTTTCCAGTTCTGTTCATGATTTATATTTTGTTTCTCACATATAGTTTTGACTCATATGGCTACTCATCCAATGAATACTGACCAATCCTGGCCTTCACAGTCTTGTAGTTTTAAGGGACAAAAGTGGTCCCATGGGCTGGCAAACAAGCAGAGAAGGATGTGGGTGAATAAATCTACAAATTGAGTGTTTCTCTGAAGTTCATTGTAAAGATAATCTGCTGGGCATTGGGCTTTTGATAGTACACACAACTGCTTTTGACAAGCATAACTGTTAGTGATGAAAGTTGTGTCAACATCTGGGTAGCTGGAGAATAGCAGTACCTAACTTCTAAGGGAAAATACAGAACTGACACACAGAGATAAGAAAGCCACTAGAAAGGGCACCCAAGTAAACGGGACTAAAATCCAATCTCCAGAATGTTCTCAGGCGAGGTGTAAGAGATTCCACTGTAATTGACAGAGAAAGGCTTTGCCAATATGAGAAGAGCCAGCAAGAACAATGGAAGTAACTCAACTAAGAAGTTGGGCATTCTGGGAAAGAGCAGAGGGTGGAGGCAGTTCACAGAGACCTCTGCCTAAGAGGCAGGGCATTCTGGGAAAGAGCAGAGGGTAGGGGCAGTACACAGGGTCCTCCGCCTTCTCTTTTATCGCTCTGCTACTTCTTGTCTCAAAAGTGGCTTCTGCATTTTTTCTTTTGTGTATCTTCATGTCACCCTGGTAAGATTTGAAAGTTAGATCCCAGCATCTGGATACTACTACAAACTCCTATTTGCATCCTTAAATTGAATGATTCTTACACCGAGGTCCCTGAGAGATTCTGAGGACAGAACTGCTTTGGGGGACTTGGGAAAGGACCAGTCTCTTTGATTTCCCGGGAAAGGCTACCACAACACAGCCCTCAAGGTCAAAGCTCAGTTTTACACTGAACAAGAAATTGCAAATTTTGACTTTTTGATGAGTTCACAGAGAGGTCACAAGGACTAGTTCCTACACACACTGCCAGTAACAACAGATCTGTTCACAATGCGGGGGAAAAGGAAAAGAAAGAAAAAAAAAATCTAGGATATTGTTTCACAGTCTGTACGGATGAATTTTAAAACTTGATGAAATGATTGATCAACTGGCTATAAAATGTGATCAGACTTGTCAAAGAACAGCGTGGCTTAGAGGGTAACCCTAAACTTAGAGCCTCAAGCACAGTAAGGCAAGACCAATGCTTGCAGCATCAAGCATCGAGTCTTGTTTTCAGAGTAGAGTTACAACTGTTTTAGGCTTTCCCCTGTGTCTGTTCTGTGCCTAGATGATGTCCTTCTGCACATTTGACTCTTGTTTACTCCTCTCTGCTACTTTAGACAATAGTCTGAGGGAACCTTGGAAACGAGGTCCTGGCCTGAACAGACTGTCTACAAAGCTCATAGAGCTGCTGAAAGACCAGGTCATCACTATTAAACACACCATCCTCTCTTGACCTGGCAGAACATTACAGATATCTGTATTTGGAGAACCAAGGTAGCCTGAAAGGCACCGTTGTCCATGTACAGCAGGTCGTCCAAATAGCTCTGCGTTCAGGGCTTGTACAGGGCTCTCCAGGCCTTTCCAACAACAAACTTTGTAGGAGAGGGTGTAAGCCTGGTCAGTGAACTGTTATTTCATCCAGCAAGGATTCCTTTATCATTAAAGACACTGGCTTGTATCAAGATAAAACTCAGTTGAAAGTCCATTTGGAATAGGAAGAGAAGACACTGTAGAAAAAGCGATAAAAATCCCTTTTTACCACCCAGTTACTATATTGTGAGGTGTGAGAAGAAAAAGCCTGCTTTTGATATACTGGGTTTCAGGACAGAGGCTTTATTGTTTGTAATGGAAACATCTCCACCATGTTGAAACTGTGAGTCTCCATAGCTGAGAGCTCCCCTTCGTACCAAATTAGGGACCATAGAGAGCCAGTCCTAGGTTCTGCTTTTTCTCATGGTGGAGGTGTAATGCACTATTCTCCAGAGCTGGACCTCAAGAGTGGGCCTGTTGAGCTCAGCGGCCGTTCTCTGGCTTTCTCAGAAAGCATGTCAGATAGCACAGCCTTGGACTGCTGCCTGAGAGCTCCAGAGCAGCCTGCTGAGAAAGCCCTTCTGACGGTCAGTTTGGAAGGAGTAATAAGAAAAAAAAAGGCGAGGGTTAATGACTCCCTTCGAGAGACTTGCTGGCAAGGGTGTTCACCTCAAATGGAAATTTCAGAAGTTTTTGTACGCTCACAAGAGCATTCCTGGAGTTGAGGAGTGGAGAGCTAGGCCAAGCATAATGTAGTGACTCTGCCGAACCCAGCTCTGTCTCCAGGAACCCATCATCATCATCAAATAGCATTTATTAAAAGCCCACACGCATATGGTGCAGAACAAACCACATTAAACAAGCAGAGTTGAGTTGCTGATCCTCTGGAGGGCCACAATTTAACACACTGAGAAAACAACCTTTGCTTCTGTTAGGCTACAGCCTCAGAGTCCTAGAACACTGGGAGAGGAGATTAATATGAGTATTAATGTAAATACATATTATCACACTAAAATATCAGCCAGTACAGACATTGTTTATTTAGACTTTCTCAGTGGGCGGTTCAGCATTATTTGCTGATGCTATTGCAAAATCAAATCTTATTTCCATGCTACGAAGTAGCATATGTGTGTGTGTGTGTGTGTGTGTGTACACACTGATGGAAGAAGCAACTTGATTTTGAGGTTTAGAGAAGTTAAATAATTTCCCCATAAAAACAAAGCTGCTTAATGGGAGCCAGAATTTGAACCCAGGCTTACTGAAATCCAAAGATCATGCTGGACCATATTGCTCTTTGGAGGTGTGGTGGCACATGCTTCCAATCCTAGCACTCAGGAGGCAGAGGCAGGTAAAACTCTGTGAATTTAAGGCTAGCCTGGTCCACAGAGCAAGTTCCAGGTCAGCTAGGGCTACACAGAAACCCTGTCTAGAAAGTCCAAAACCAATATAACAACAACAAAAAAATGAAATGACAGTTGGTTCCAGGTGATTAGTAGAATATTTACATTTATGATAATATTTTATATACTTCTATAGCGTGACTTTATGACTATAGTAAAGTTTATAAACCTTCTAATTTGGCTCTTTATTTGAAACAGTATCATTTTTTCCATTAATGCATGAAGCATTTACTTTGGCATGGTAGATAGAGTAGTGCGACTGGCAGCTTTCAGAAGTCTTGAACTAGAATAGTTTATATAGAAAAATGAATGAAGAAGAAAGTGAATCTAGGTGACTGAGCAGGATTACTTAAACAATAGAAATTCATGCTTTTTATAACAAGGTGTATTTGTTAATAACTCATTTCAAAGACATACAGCAAGGTTTGAAGAAGTTTCAAAAATATTCCTTTTACTAGCTTTTTCCTGTTAAGAAAGGAGTTTAGGGGACTGTAGAAAATGATATCTGTTTGAAGACTATGACCTTCCACCCTCAGTGGAGTCCCCTTTTTGTGAGAACTGAGTATGACATGGTACCTTGGGAGATAGAGAAGTGAATATTCACATAGGTAAAATTTTTATGGCAGTTCTGTTGGTTTTGGTCAACTTGATACAAATGAGTTATCTGACAGGGAACCTCGACTGAGAAAAATGCCTCCATCAGATTGGCCCATAGGAAATCTGTGGTGCATTTTTCTTGATTAATGATGCAGGAGGACCCATCCTATGGTAGTGTGATGGAAATACCCTTGGTTGGGTAGTCCTGGATTTTTTTTTTTTTTTAAATCAATAGTTGTAGAGTTCAATGAAGAATAAGCCAGCAAGGAGCTCCATGGTCCCTACTTCAGTTCCTGCCTCCAGGTTCCTGCTTCAAGTTCCCCCAAAGATGGAAGGTTACCTGGAAGTATAAGGTGAAATAAACACCTCCATTCTTCCAGTTGGTTTTGGTCAGTGTTTATCACAATAACAGAAGGTAACTCATACAAAAGCAAATCAACTTAAAAGTACAGAAAGATTCTTGTGTATAAGTAAGCTTAGTTCTTAGGTCTGTAAGCAAGGTTTAGTTACTCCATATTTTTATTCGCTAATGGCCATATGATATTTTTATTTCCTTAAATAATATTATAACTAAATATATTGTCCCATCTGCTTATTACTCTGTTTTTTAATGAACATCTTTCTTGATAACTCCAATCTTTAAACTGCTAGTTTGAGGAACTGAGAATATTCTTTCTCTATTATTTGATAGATAGTATTTGGTAGATATTATTTGCTGTCCTTCTTTGACTTTTATAGCCATGTTTGCCCAATATTTCAGGAAATAATATTTAAACTCCTTATTGCTGAAGTGTGTAGTAGATGTATGACCTTCTCCAGATGGTCCCTTCAGATCTGAGATACCTGTTTCTACATTCATGATGAGCATTGCTGAAGCTACCTCAACATGGAAGCTCTTTCAAGATTACTTAGGCAGAGGGTGCTGCTCTATCCACAAGTGCGCTTTCTCTTTTGAGCCAGCTTATGTCACATCATTGAAAACTAAGAGTGTTCAGAGATCTTGCTTCTCTGCCTCAATTCTAGAAACTTCTGAAGGATCAGTTTAGCTTTGAGGTTTCTCAGTAGGACCAGCTGAGACTCTGCTTATAACAACTGTACATTACAGTTCAACTTTTCCCTCTTCCTCGTCCTTAGTCTTTACTCTTGAGTGTTACTTCAGCTAAGAATTTGTTTCCCAGAGAACTCTGTGTAAATACCATTTAGAGTAATCTAATAAACAGCAACTTAAGTGGGAGGGGATACCAGAGCATCATCAAGCACTATCTGATGTGTAGAGAGTTTCTACAGAAGTAGGATTTTTTTTTTTGTATTTGAAAATGATTTCTTTTCTCATTCAATACAACTCAATTACAGTTCCCCTCCCCTGACTCCTTCCAGTTTCCCTGGAACCTTCTCTCTCCACCAGATCCACCCCCTCCATTTCCTCTTCAAAAAACAGTAGACGTCCAAGAGATGACAGTCAAATAGGAACAAACAAGATTCAATAAGATAAGGTGGAAGCTTCATATTGAGGCTAAAGCAACCCAATAGGAAGAAATGAGTGCCCAGAGCAGGAGTCAGGGGCACACCTTCTCCCACCATAAAGAGTCCCACAAAACCCACCAAGTCATAATATATATGCAGAGGACCTGATAAACTGCTGGTGAAGGCCCTGTGTTTTCTGCTTCAGTCTCTGTGAGCCCATACGAGCCCTGCTTATTAGGAATCATTCTGCCAGTAGAGTAAAATTGCTTTTACTAGCTGCCATAAATGTACTGGAGAAATACAAGGGATGGCTAAAAGTTGATTAATTACTATTTGATGAAAAGTTTGGAAGTCAAAATACTCACTTGATAAATTCGAAGCAAGCTTTATTTCCTATAACCACAAGGAAGAGTGAGCTATGGACCAACTTGCAGGGCTTCATGTTGGGGTAGTATAAACACAGAACAGGTCCAAAGTAGAAAGTTGTGTGGATCCCGAGACTTGCAGTGGTAACTTCTGGATTATTGTCCTCACAAATCTTGACTCATTAGATTTCCTTAAGTTCTCTGGGCCCAAGGGCCAGAAGGTATGTCTCACTCCACACTTCAAATGCTAGTACTTGGAAAGAAAACATGATTTTAGTGGCTATCCTTACTTCTGCCCCAGGACATCATAGAAATACATAGAATCAGTTCACAGCCCAGCCCAGCAACACATGTAATATTTCAAATACATAGTTTTCAGAACCTTCCAAAGACAATGTTAAAGTCTGGTGGAGATTGGATTTGTGAAGCTGTAAGTTAGTATAATTTTATTTTATTTCAGTTTTTAGGTAATGCATGGAATCAAATCTAGGGCCTTGCACATGCATAACACCACTGAGCAATAACCCTTGACTACTGTAACTTTTCAAACAATATTTTGGGAAATAGATCAGTGGTCTTAAATATACTTTTCTATTGATTCAGAAGTTCTTTTGATTTTGCTTATATATAATTTCTCTGGTAAAAAATAATAGAGGGTGGTAGGTGATGGCACAGAGCAGAACAAAACTGCCAAGTAAAACAAAACACAGGTACCCCAGGTATCTCCTTTGGCCTCAGCAGATTCTCAGGCCTCAGTGCATTGTATTTGCTTTCACCTTTCCTGGAATATGGGCATTTAAGATCCAGAGTCACTTATTGTGGTGGACCAGTCATCAAACAAAACCTTTTTGGGATAAAGAAAGATGCTTGAGCTGGCATAGTTTCTTACGCTGGCTTATACTCATGAATTCTATGCACTCTGCAAGAAGAAAGCACAGCTGACTGGCATTATTCATGTCACATTCACTGTAACTACAGAGAATTTGTAGCACTTTTCCCACTGAAATGTCATGATAATTTCAACAGTGAAAATTCATTACAGGCAGTTGCGCATACTACTTATTGCCCTCTTCAAATGCCAGAAGGGAGTGCCTATTCATGCCTCCATTATGTTCCTGATAGCTGGTAACACACACACACACACACACACACACACACACACACACACACACACACCATTTCTCATATACAACTCAGAACAATTATCTTAAAGGACAAATGTAATATATATTTAAAAATCCAACAGATAAAGACCTTCTATGCTTGCATATGGCTCCTAATATTTAAGGAAGCAAGTTATATGATATCAAATATGTTTTTCAGTTAGTGAGGAAGAGTTGGAACATGCCTTCAACAGAAGAACAAGATCCTTCAACATGTTTTTAAAAAGTCATTAGCAACTTGCTAATACCTACTTTTTATTTGAATCTGTCATGCTGAAGCTTAGAATTTATTCCATAGACCCAGCTTTATTTTCTTCTGAGGGATTTAAAGAGGTGATTTCAAGAAATTTGAAGCTTATGTAGTCTTTACAAACAGTTTCCTCCCCTAGAATGATATGTTCCGGTATATAGAATCCCAGTGTACACATTACCAAATGATTTCTTTAAAGGACCTCAAGCTAGATTTAGGTCCTTTGTGTTATATAGCATTTGCTTGCTTGTGGCCCAGTTTGCTACTAGAGTCAATGATTAAAAGATACTCTGCTTTTTAAAATATTTTCAAAATGAATTATCAAATTTGGAACTTGTCATGAGATAGAGTACAAGGTAAATGTAAAATTTTACTGTGCTGTACTAAACACTTCAAAAGAAAGGGAAGTTGTATAAGCTAGCAATTTTGTGATTTTTAAAAATATTTCTTGCTATTCTTGCACACAGAACTATGTTTGTGACACTGCAATTTATGTCTCTTCATTATCCTTTTAAAAGGTGATATATATGTAATACATATATACATATATATGTGTATATATGTGTGTATATGTATATATACATATACATATTTGAGACAGGTTCTAATGTATCTCTGGCTGGCCTTGAACTCACAATGTAGCTGAGGATGAATGATACTGCCTGGTCCTCCTGTCTCTATCTCCTGAGTACTGAGTTTTCAAAATAGTAGCATCCCACCATGTGTCTGTAGTACTGGGGATCTAACTCAGAGCTTTGTGCATTGGAGGCAAGCACTACAGCAAATGAACTATATATTTATCTTCTCAATATAAATTTTTGAGACAAAAATGGCCTCTCAATTTTGGAATAAAACCCACCATTTCCTAAGCATACACTGTTACCAACATTACTATGAAAATTAGTAACTTTTGAGTCTGAATCTAAAGGCTTTGACAGTATCTACAACACATCGGATCTTAAAAATTCAACCTCTGTTTTGACCTTTTGTTTTCCAGTTTCTTTCTGTAGGGCTGAGTAAGGCTGGAAAATCCCATTCCGACTCTTGATTTCTGTCGCCCTGTTGTTTCTGGTGTGTGTCTCTTTAATATAGAGAGTGTCTGATTCAGTCCTTAGTTGTTGTGGCTTACTCTCTCTTAAAGGGAGTGTGGCATTCTCTGTTATGACCCTTAAGGAGGCTGTAGGCCCCACTTCAGATCAGTCAGGGTGCTACTTACCCAGTGTTATATAGAAGGGGGAAAGACAGGTTTCCTTGGCTTCTTCATCCAGTATATAAATCTATATATGAATGAAGCTGAGTGTGTTTCAGAGGTTTACTGTCAGAATTGTCACCCAGCCCCAGCCGAGGTTATTTAGTTCTCTTGGCTTTTCATTTCATGCAGGCCAATTAGAAGGAGTTCCAGGAGTCAATTTCTTGTTTTTAAAAGCAGTTAGCTGTTTGTCAGAGTTGATCATACCCAGAGCAAGGACTTCTAAGGCAGCTCCAGCAAATGATTATAGGAAAAGGAATCTGGGAACACATGCTGTGTTGCTGGATTCAATCACTGAAAACTGCGAATCAAGGGTCTCTCCTTTCTGCCTTAACTTTTCCGTCTGGCACATGGGGATGTGGCAGAGTATGAGGATAGTGTTGTAATAAGTTATACATTTAAATTTTTGTAAAGTCTTGCCAGTTCCTTCACATCCCTTATAAAGAGATGCACATTTGATGATGCTACAGTTAATAGAACAAATATATATTTAAGAACATCGTCCTGCAAAAGCATGGTGGAAAGATATAAACCAATAAGCATGCCTGAAACATTACTACACAGACCAGAAACAAACTATACAATATGAATTTAGGTTTCTATGCACAAAGAAGAGATCTCATTGGAGCAGCCAAATTAGATGCCTGATGAACAGAGAAAATATCGGTGTGTTTGCACATTTAAAATCTAAGTATCCACACCTATAGAGTCTAAGGAAGGTACTTTTAGCTAAAATTTTCATTTATTTTTAGATTAAGATAACACAGAATTTCTATTTCTTAATTTTTCTAGCCAACCATGTGACTTTGATACAGACAGAGGTTTATTACATTTGAAAATAGAAAGCCAGGCCTTCTGCAGTACAGACTTCTCTGTTGGAGTTCAGATGGCCAGAGTCATGCCATCTTTCAGCTGTGTCCCTTGCATATGCTTTGATTTCATGATCCCTCCTGCTGCTTGATCTGACCCACATTAAACCGTCAGTCAATTTCTAGTGATGATTTGGAATATTTTCAGAATGAGCATATGGATTTTATAGTAAGTCTTTATAACACCGTTTTGACTCCTTGGTAACTTTTTCTCAACATAATATTATTTGCACTATATTGAATCATGTATATTTTGTTGGGCCAGGATGAGATTAGAGTGTAATATAGAGAACGTGTTTTAAAGCCATTTATGTAAAAATGAGAATCTGGAAGAATGCCACTGCCGTCTAGCTGTTGACTGGCAGGATATATAATGTACACCACTCGCACAGACCAGAATTTGAAATGATTTAGTAGAAAGAGTAAAATATCTTTGCTGAAACCTAAGGAACAAACATCTCACACATCTTCCTAGAATTTGAGCAGAGAGCATTAATATTTATGTCCATTATAATGAAATGCATATACCTTTGTCATATCATTGGATTTGGGCTCTCCAAAACCAATGTAAGAGAATGTATGGAACCGAGAATTCCTTACATTTTAAGAATCTGAATCAAGGCAATTATAACATCTCACCTGATGGTTTTTGTTTTTGTTTTTTGTTTTTTGTTTGTTTGTTTGCTTTGCTTTGTTTTTTGTTTGTTTGTTTGTAATCATTGAAAACAACTCTGGATTGTTAACTACCAGAAGATCTGTCAGGAAGTAGGCAGATACAGATTTGATTTGGTGTCGGTTTATTCTCAATTCCCCTGAAGTACAGGGCTGCAGCAAGGGACGCTCTGCCTGAGCACAGATTGATGGCTAGAACAAGACCACCCAACTGTTAGTGTGGTGAGTGGCGCTCATGCAGAGACCATCAAAGGAACCCAACTGACAGCTAATTCATCCAACACAACATCTTTCATGACAATTTAAAATTTATTAAATGATTTCCTACCATTTCCTCTTTTGAGCCTCACAAAGCCCCTTTTGTCTAAGTTAGGTATATAAAAATATTCCTATTTTATAGGTGGAGGAGTGCAGACTTGGAAAGAGGAGGAAACTTGCTCAATGTTATAAAGTGTAAGTGGTCACTGGTGTTCAGGCATGGTTCTAGGGGCTCTAACTCAGTGCTCAGTCTCTGGAGACCACAAGTGAAACGAAGCAGAGAGCAAGTCTACAAACAGTAGAGACTATGTCTTTGCTGGCATGTGCTTAATAGCAGGCTGAAGTGCTCCAGGGAATCTTTAATTTCTGAGCTATTCAGATGCTGAGAATTCTCTTTAATGGTGATTACTGATGTGGGCACTTATGTTTTTGTTTGAGGGAGTGAAAAATTCTTCACCATCCAAGCTGTTAAATAAACCAGATGTACTCAGAAAAAGCATGTGATAGATTTAAGTTGCAGAATACAATTCATCTCAGGTGAAAATAGCCCCAGTGTATTTTTATCTTTACTGAGAACTACAGCTTGTTGCATATAATAATGAGAAAAGCAGTCGAAATGGCAAACATTCTTTAAACCCCTTCCTCTGTTGCATCTCTCCAAGGGTGGGGACCAGGAAGCAAAACAGAAGTATGATTGGTGTTATGTGTGAAGTAAAAATGGCTTCCAAGATTGCCCCTTAAATTCTGATCAGTGCTGCCTAATTTTGAATAGTTTAACTACCCTGTTTAAAGAAAACAACTATGCCCAATGACTCCCATTTAACTGTAAAACACCATGCAGTGCAGGGAAATGCCCATCAAAGCTCAGCTATCCATAGAGGAATCTTTTTGCCCACCCTTGTCAATTAATGTTTTTCCTGCAACTATCTGCCACAGAAATGACTTTTTGACTTAAACTGGAAGGGAAATTTCTAACAAGGCTTCAGGTATGAATGGCAGCTATGGAAGAGAAAGATTTGTTTGTTTTTAAAGACTCTGTTATCCCCAAAGAAAAAGTTACCCGTTTACAATTCTGTTGTTACATTGATCATGTGGGTTCTGGAAACTGAAGCTTACACATCCATGTGTCTATTTTATAGGATATATCTACAAATTCTTGATATCTTTCTCTTATAATAATTAAGTCAACAGTCAGTTATCTTAGCATTTAAAAGTTGCCTGAAAATGAAAGTTATTGTTTATTTATCCAGAGCTACTGATTTTCATTACCTGTTTACTGGCTTCCTACTGAGCTCAAGCTGCTGCCCACTTTAGGGAAAAGGAGAAGATTTCTAATTCTTATTTTTAGGCAACAGCATTAAGATAAGAACAGTGCATTTAAAGCAAACTGGTATGATACGGTAAGAATGGGCAAGTGTATAAATATAGAAAAGGAGACAAGGCTTTCTGAGAAAATATAGGCGTTTTCCAAGTCATTGTGAACTTTCCAAAATGGACCAGGATCTGGGGCTGCAGCTCAGTAGTAGACTGGTTTCCTAAAACCCACAAGGCCCTGGGCTTGATCCCAACATTGAAATGATCAGAAACAGCTATTTTAGTCCCCTTACTCTGGCACAGATACTTTCTTATGTTCCGTTTATTTCCCATCATGAAATGCTCTCCAATGAAGTTAATTATTTGAGGTGTCTGGATCATAAAGTAGGGAGGATTATAACCCTCAGGTGAGTTTCTACATGTAAAAAAAAAGTAAGAAAGTATCCAAGAATCTGATGGCAGCCTCTCCTATGTTAAGTGTGAGAGCATCATGGGAATAGTGAGGAGATAAGGCTTAGAACTGATGTTTGGGTCCTTGTCAGAATTCATGCTGAGATTCTTAGAATTCATTAAATGCCAAAAGAGTAATAAATAAAGACATCTGGCCAAGTAATTTAGAAACTCTTAGAAAAGCAGATTTTCTCTATTAACCTCTTGCTTAAATTTTACAGACTGTTTCTAGAATAAGCCAGGGGCACCTTGCCAACTAGGAAGACATCTTAAAGGTTTTTGAGACTCCTCAGATAATAGTTTAGTAAGGTTTTTTTTGTTTTGTTTTGTTTTGTTTTGTTTTTTTTTTCCCACACTAAAGGTAAATCCTTCCAACTGCCAAGTAATCTAATTGCATAACTAGAAGCCACCAAAATATCCTGGTCCAATCCTCTTCATCTTTGCTCAAAAGGTAATAATCATGCACAAGTAGGAAGTGGCTGAAAAACAAGACGTCCATAACTAACAACTATAATGTAAGAAAATGGAAGAGAATTAAAATTGTCTTCTGTTTGTTAAATAGCTTTAACAAGGTCTATTTCAGAACTGAGTACAAATAGATCAACAATGAGTCTCTCTCTCTCTCTCTCTCTCTCTCTCTCTCTCTCTCTCTCTCTCTCTCTCTCTCTGTGTGTGTGTGTGTGTATCTTAAGCACTCCCCAGAGTTTCCCATGAGTGCATTATAAAGAAACTGGTCAAGTATCTATGTATAAAAACTTCAAGAAAAGAGGTGCTACTTTGGGTTGAGGGATGACACAGTAGTTTATTGTACAAATTAAGAGAATGCTCTGGAGACCAACAGTTGTGCTGCTACCATCATCTGCTTCCGAGGCAAGCGGGACTTCCTGAGTGCAAATATATTGTGTGGGAAGGAGGGTTCTGTTGGGGGAAAAGCAGTGGAAAGAATGGGATGCTTGGAAAATACATATTTTAAATTATTGGACAAGGACAGCTGGTTCATTTTTTTTCCTGCCAAGCCATTTCTACTTAAGATTAAGAAAACCACAGTTTGATATTGGATTTAGATCTAAGTTTGTAAAAAAAAAAAAAATACTGCCAGGAAACACGCATAGAATTCTCAGTGATAAAACACAAAAGGATGGTGGGAACTTTCAGGGATGTCTCTGATATATCAGGTAGGCAGCTGACAGGCTATCGTCATTCATATAAAAGCACAAGTGCTGGATTGCAATGATTCTAGCATGGATATTTCATTGACCTTGTTCTATCTCTTGTAGTAACTCATCATTGTGAAGGCAGGATAACTGTCAATTATAGTATATTCAAAACTACTACTTCAGTAAGACTGCTATGCTGTCTGTTGGTGGAGTCAGCCAGGAAGCATACATTGATGCAGGGTTGAACTAGCAAGAAAGGTTTAGGGGAAAAACCATTAAGCAAAAATGAGGATCGTACTGAGAAAGTCTTAGATTCTTGACATAGCAGACTGTGAAGGAAAGAAAGTGTCGCCAAGCTGAAGTTGCCTATCAGAGGGAGACCATATCTCCTAAGAAAAAACTTGACTTCCTTGAGTTCCTCTCACTGTCTTGAAGGAGCTGGAGAAAAGTGTGGCTTAAGAGACTAGGCAGTGAGGAGATTTGAAAGTGCAGTCCTTGAGGTTGGTGACTATTCTTCCTACAGAAGGAGAAGTAAGAGTCATTTCTCTATGGTAACTATAGAGTCTTTGGTCAAAGATGTGCATCCATCTAACAATAGGGAAAGGTTTCTTTCTTGGAAACATGGGTGGCTATAAAGATTCACTGACAAAATGCATAAATGGGCTTGGCACAGCACATCCTCTGGATTCTAGTCATTTTTCCTACTCTGTACAATCCATTGGTGGTGAGATCATTACTTGCCACTCTCTCTAGCTTAGTGTTTGTATATCCGCTAATGTTCGCGAATCATTCTTCATTGATACAATGTTTTTCGAGTTACCCTTCTTTGAGTATGCTTATCCTATTCTCCTCTTTAATTTCATATTCTCTTTCCATTATATAAATGTGCATTAGTTATTAAAAAGTAGCAAATTTGAATTAAGAATAGTTATTATAGAATAAAGAATTAGTTATTAAGAAGTAATGAGCACAGGAAAAGCAAAAGGGTGAAATGTTGCCATTTACAATCTAGTTCCAAGATGACTGATGTGATTTAAGAATAAGTTATAAATTCCTTTAAAGGACATGGATTTTGGAAACAGATATGCTAAGACCCAGAGTGAGGTATGTAGCAAAAAGTACCACCTGTGATTTCTGAAGCCCTGGATAATTTGGGAAGCATCTCTTTCTGACCTGTAGACCAGAGTATAGGCAAATAAGCAGCTGAAGCTATTTTGACTGTAACAATACTGGCCAAAAACTTTGTTTGTGGAAGGAGATTTCACTTTTTTGGTTTTTGGAAAGGTGCTTTAAAATTGTTGGGCCAAGGACAAATGGGGCAGCTGATTTTGTCTTCTCTGTGTGTGTGGGATTCTACTTGGAAGAATCTTCTAACTAAAATTGAGGATGTTTCCAGGCAAGACCACAGAGACTCCTGTTGGGATCTCAGAGGGTGGTGGGCAGGCAGAGAAGCCTAATGCCCAGGGAAGGTTTGCCTGTTTTTCCAGATGGTTAAGTCCAACATCCTCAGAATAAAATTGCTCAAAATCAACAGCCCCAGGTAGAAGAACACCATTAAACAATGAGTGGAAAATCAGACACCATTGGTGTGAATGCAAATGCTCTAGCCAGCTGACAATTCCAGATTTGCAGAGGACTTTTCAGATCCTTAGCGATCTCCTGTGTGTTTTGAGTCTCAAAGGCCAGATGTGCTGCCCAGATGATACCTGTAGAGTTGAGACAGACAACTGGTGCTCATTCCCAGCCTTTGGTATTGAGAAAAATAAGGAGTAGTCTCTCCTTGGGTGGGAGATATTTTCTTAATGGTTAAAAGAGAAGTTTTGGCTCCTGGTTAGGAAGTGGCCACAAACTACCCTGATTAATTGTGTTTTAAATGAGGTGAGCGAAACTACATATAAAGAAAGAGAAATTGTACTGGCTGTGCTTTCTATGAGGAGAGGAAATTCAAAGTACTCGGCAGCTGAAACAATAGATAGGAAGATTTAGAGAACAGAAAGCCAAGTTCCAAAGGCTGTGGTTGGGAGGGGGACACTCACTCCATATACCTGTGCCTGTTTCATCTGTGGTGTCTTTTGCAGGTCATCTAGTCACTCTCTGTGGCTTTCCTTCAGGGCCATTATCAATCTCCTTTTGAAAGGACTGTAAGGCCCCAAAGCACATGCTTAGGGCCACCAGTGCAGGTGTTCTCTTAAGATACCAGAAAAACTGAGCACAAGGTCCTCTTTGGATGAAGTTGGGGTGATTTTGAGAAAGCCATGTTGGTGGCAGAGGGTACAGAGTGACTCTCTTTTGGGGAAGATTGTAATAATAGCATAGAGAACAGCAGCCCGATCTGCTGAGCAGACTTTCTCATTCAATATTTAGAAGTGACACTTACTGGGCAAAGTACTACCTCTATGAGGCTCATTTGTAAGGTGGAAGTCTTTAAAAACTCACCTTGCATTATTGCTTCAAAGAATAAATGAATTTGTGCATGCAGATATGATTTTAAACTGGAATTGACTTCTGGGCAACTGCTCTATTTATATTTACTGAAGACCTGGGTTAAGCAAAGCTCGTGCTTTGGGCTATGGAAGCTATAATGGACAATAATATGGACTAAAGTCACAATACATATTCCTAAATATGTGAATGCAATCTATTGAGTTTATGTGATGTTAATCATGTGTATTTGATCTCAGGGCTGACCACTTGGGATTGGATAACCACTTTGGGCAGCTATTGCCTGAGGAAGGAAGGCAACAACATACATACTAATTTTAAGGAGAAGATCCCTCAATACCCAGTTCTAGACAAAGAGCCATAGGCAACTCAAGAGTGCCAGGAGCAGGTAACCTGGCTTTTCTTTTTCTTTTTCTTCATTCACCCTTAGGCCTAAGGGCTTCTCTTCCTACTGACGTCCAACAAGGCCCTCATTTGCCACATATGTGGCCAGCACCATGGGTCCCTCCATGAGTATTCTTCGGTTGTGGTCCAGTCTCTGAGAACTCCGGGGGGAGGGGGGGGGGGAGATCTGGCCAGTTGATACTGTTGCTCTCTCCATGGGGCTGACACCTGGCTTTTCATGTGAGTTCTTATGATCCAGACTTGAACCTTCATTCTCGTGCAGCAAGCCCATTACCCACTGAGACATCTCTAGACCTCTTATGTCTTCTTATCCTTCTTTCTGGAGTGTGATGATCAATTTCCTGATGTTTAATGATATGGAACATTTTTCTTATACTTATTATTTATACCTATTTTATTTTGAAAGGCATCTATTTAAATATACTGCTCATTTTTACTTGGATATATTTTTGTTTGGAGAGTATCTTCTATATTCTGCGTTTTAGTTCTTTATCAGATGAAGAGTTTGTGTTATATTTCCTTCAAATCAGTAGACTGTCTCTTCTCTCATGATTGTTTCTGTCACTGTGTGGATATGTTTACTTTGGTGTAATCCTCTTTGTTTGTTTTTGAGTTTTTTTCCTGTTCTTTGAGATCTTGTCTTTCTTTTCTATCTGGATGTCCCTGCAGCATTCCCCCTGTTCTTTCTCCTAGTAATTCCATTGTTATATGTTTTACATGTCAAAATGTCTTTAATCTGTTTTCAGTTTCTTTCTGTAATATGTGAGAAATAGGGTTTAGTTTCATTTTTTCTATATGTGAATATTCCAAGTAATATTTATTGAAGATGTTATGCTTTCTCTGCTGCATTTTCTGAGCACATATCCTTGGAATTTAGTTGGCTGTAGATGTATGGGTGTATGTTTAAAGCCTTCATTCTACTTTTCCATGCCTATGCCATACAGTTTTGATTACCACAGGTATGTAGTATATTTCAAAATCAAATACTATAACACTTCGTACTTTGCTCCATAGGCTTAAATTCTGAGTTCCTTAGGTTCTATGGCTTTGTAGTTCTAATACATTTCAGAATTTTTTCTGAATACATTTCAGAATTTTTTTTCTAGATTTTTAGGGAATGTAATTGATATTTTTATATGGGATTGCATTGACTCTATAAAGTCTGCTTTGGATAGTATGAACATTTTCACAACATTGATTCTTCTAATCCACAAATGTAGCTGTGTTTCTATTTTTGTGTTTTTTTTTTTACTTATTAATTATTTATTTAAATATTAGCTATTAATATTTTAATAGTTTGAATTATATATTAAAATGGGATTGCTTTCTTGATTTCTTTTTTGGAAAACTATTGGTATATAGCAATGCTACTGACTTTAAATGTTGCTTTTGTATTTTGACTTTGGTAAATTTATTTAGTATTTATAAAAGAAATTTTGTATTATTTGTGCTTCTCAATATGAGATCATGTCATGGCAATTCAATTTGCTCTTTTCCAATTTGGGCACTGTTTATTTTTGTCTCTTGCCTGATTGTTCTAGCTATAATATCTTTGTTGAATAAACATGTTGAAAATGAGTATATTTGATTTCCTCTTGATCTTAGGGGAAACTCTAGAAGCCTTTTATAGTTCAGTGTAAGGTTAGCTGTTGGCTTTTCATTTATGATCTTTAATATGTTAAAATATATTATTCTACATTTAGTTTGTTCAGTGTTTTCATTCTGGAAGGATATTGAACTTTATTAAATGCCTTTTATGCATCTATGAAGATGATAATTTTGGTTTTGCCTTTAACTCTCTTGTGTGGTATATCACATTTATTGATGTGCATATAATGAGCCATGTTTACATCCCTAGCATGAACTCTACTTGAACACAGTGAATCAGGTTTAATAGTGAATTGTTAGATTTAGTTTTCTAATATTTTCTTGAGTATGTCTGCATCAATATTCTTGAAGATATTGCTCTGTTGTTTTCATTTTTGTGGCATCTTTGTCCAGTTTTGATATTAGAGTAATGTGTGTCTTGTAGAGTTAATGTGAAAGAATTCTCAAATTTTAAAAGGAATTAGAATTAGTTGTTTAGATGTCTGAAACTCAATTTCATTATTTGTTACTGGTCTAGTCAGATTTTTCTGATTCTTTATGATTCAGCCTTGGCAAGCAAGGTGTGTGTTTCCAGATATGAACCACTTCCTGTAATCTGGGTTAACACATTTTTTGGGATATACTTACTCATAATATTCTCCACTGATCCTTTGTGATTTTTGTTGTGTTGGCCACCATGTCTCCATTTTCATCTTTTATTTTTCTTAATTTGAAAAACAGAGTTGGAGTTTATGAGCATATTTTTAAAGCACTAGAGTTAAGAGAAAGATGTTGAATAAAAAATGTAAGATGTACCTGAGAATGTGGGTGTGAGCTTTCAAAAAGCATCATCGTATTTAATCTGTCTTTCTTCCTTTTCTTAGTTAATTTAACTAAATATAATTAAATTCTGTTTGGTTCTCTTTTCCCCTTAAAGAAACAGCTCTTTAGATATTTGTTGAGGCTGTAGTTTTGTACCTCCATATTATCATTGCTCATTTTAGATTAAGGTAGCAGTTCTCAACCTGTGGGTTGTGGTCTCTTTGGGGGATGAATGATCCTTTCACAGGGGTCACCTAAAACTATCAGAAAACACAGACATATGTTTACATTTCAATTCATAACAGTAGCAAAATTATAGTTATGGTATAGCAATAAAAATAAGCTTATGGTTGGGGGTCACCACAACATAAGGAACTTCATTAAAGGGTCTCAGCATTAGGGAGGTTGAGACTCACTTCATTAAAGGATAGTGATGCCTGAGCTTGGCTTCCTCCCTTTGCATCTCTGGGTGAGGTACTCCAAGTCATTCAGTGTAACTCTCTGAGGTAGGATAAGCATGAGAGCATCTTTTAGAATAGTGTGAGAAGGTTAGGTTAGATGTAAAGACCTGAAATTCTCTGCAGAATTTTGTGAGTCTCGGGATCAAGACTGAGCTATGGCATTGGGTTAAATGAACACTACCCATTTTTCTGTCTTTGGTGCATTCTACTATATTTCAGAAGGCTTCTAACTTAATATTGGAATAAAAAAACCTTTTTATGTGTTTCTTATCTAGAAGTATAAAAAAATTGAAGTTGAAGGACATTAGTGTTCAGTAGGAGATAATGGGACCACACACAGAGTGACAATTGCTGTGAACTTGGAAGACAGCAATTCAGACCTGATGATGTGTTTTCAGGCATGACTCCATCCATAATGATGGCCACCTCACTCCTACAGTTCCTACTTAGTCAATAAATTCCATTTTTATTTAATTTTGGTTTAAATTACTCATGGGAGTTTTATATTACTTGAAACCAAATAGGTGGGCCCCCTTATGTTACTACTGTGAATATCTTCTGTACATGGCCCATGACAGTTGTAATTATATTTTGCAGTTATGAGGTTGCCAATGTCAGCTTTTACATTAAAATGAGGAACTGGTATTGGCTTATCAGGGCTGACCTAATCTACTCATATAAATGTTGAAAACAGAGTTTTGTTTCTGGCCAGTAACCAAAAGAGAGGTCAGGGATTTGAGGTACTTCCATTGGCCTAGAGATGAAGAGACTCACTGAATTTGGAGGAGAAATAATGGGTGGATAATTTGAGCCACACAGTTTGTGCTTATTTAATAAGAAAGAAATAAAAATGTAATACACAAACCAAATAACTCATTCAGTAGTTTCTGTGGAGCCTCTGTATTGTATGCAATTTCTGCTATTACACGAACACAAACACCAAACACCAAACAAATATTATGAATAATTGCATGAGAATCCTCTCTGGGGTTTTATGGCCTTTCTGTAAAGAATGCTTGCTATGCTACTGAGGATAATGTCTAATTTATCTCTTTGTTTTCCTGAGTCTTTCTGGCAAACAATAGTACTCCACTCCTATTTGTCTCACTAAATTGAGTGACTCTGTAGTACAGTTGACTTAGCAGCATGCTGTGGAGCAAAGAGCCAAAGATTTAATGTGGGTTGGAGTTTATGCTTTAGGAATGCTTTTGTCTGGTCTTGCTTTTAACTTATATTACATATGAAATAAAAACTAAAGCTTTTAGTGTTCAGTTTTTCTCTCTTCCCCTTCAAGTTTCTTGGTCTTGCATGATCTTCATAAGGATTCCTGTTGCATTTATTATGTGGAATAATTATGAGTCTTTATGTTTTATGATTTAAATGCTCCAATCATCAGCACATTTAATATCTGACACCTGAAACAGATTAAGTAATTATCAAATCAGTGTTCATATCTTCTCTGACAAATGTAATTTGATGGTGTGTGATTATAATTTTTTTCCTTGTTAATTCTCATGTCAGTATACAGTCTAATGACAAACCATTGGCTCTATAGCTGTTTTTGATTGGACAGGGCATTCTGGTCCCTTCCTTTTCATTGGTGAAGCACTTCTATATGCATGCCAACTCAATGTGTGAAATGTCTCCTGTACTTTGGTATCTGTTCTATAGACAACCTCTACTGCTCTCTTCTGAATGTAACTTCACAACAGAAAGGGGGCAACTAAGTAACACTTTGGATCCTTAACTGACACCATCTCTTGAGACGTGCTAATTGCTGCCATTATCTTGACAGTTCACAACATCATCCAGTTGGTATTTCAGCAATGTGATAATAAATGTGGAGAATGTCTCTTTTGCTCTAATTATTTCTGTCAGTATAAACTTGGCAAGAGATGATAGTAAAGAGACATTGGCATTTAGGCATGCTCATATTTACTTTTATGGCTTAGAACACGATGACATTGATGGGTGGTATCCTTACAATGACCCTGTCTAGTTTAGAAGTTCTGACATTGGCATTATTTCATTTTTCCTATCCCTGCACACAGAAGCAACAACATTCACCAAACATAGCAGTTTTGATTAGATGCAGCCCATAGCCATGGGACATTTTTATTTTGTATTAACCTACTGATATTTATGACTTGTAAGCTGGCTTTTTCTTTGCCTGGCAAACTTTGCTGTACAATTTTTTTCTCTTTTGTTTGTTTTGTTTTTTTCAACACTTTACTGTGCTTTGCATGATTAAGTTTATTGTTTTCAAACTTAAAATAAAGGAGCTGTTTCTCTTTTTCTGTCTTATTAGAGAGCCCTGGAACACATGCATGACTATGTTTTGTTTTTTGTGGTTCAAATTACTAGAATTCATAACACAGTCTTGGCATTCTATTAATAGGAAAATGGTGAAGAATTGTTTCCTTACAAAGCTTCCAACACTCCCCCCCATGTATAATTTTTTTTAATTAGGAAGAAAAACAATTTAGTCAGGCTAGGATAAGAAATTATTACAATAATTAGGTCACAGGCCCCGGGGAGAACTTAATAGTTTTATTCTGCTAGCTGGATATAGTAACAAACTGCCTCCCTAAATACTTATTTATTTGTTTATTTATACCCATAGATTAGTATAACTCTGAACCTTCAGTAGAGAAGCTCCTTTTCACAGTAGATCGAGATTCATGTAGGGACAATCAGCAGGTTAGTCTTCAGAGGATAAGACACACTGGAGGATTCATCTCTAAATGGGACATCTATATGGCATCCAGTTTCCCCAACGATCTGGAGTCATTGTGAAGGACAAGAGAGAAAGATTATAGGAATCAGAGGGAGTAAACTGTGGTAGTGAAACAGATGTGGTAGTGCAACTGCACACATGAACTCTCAACAGCTGGGGCTGCATGCTGAAGACCTGTACAAGATCACAGCAGCCAAGCCTTATATGAATCGGGAGGATTCATGAAGTCCTACCCCTATCTGGGGACTTATTGGCAACTGATGGCTCCTGGGAGAGGGACAGTTACTTTTCTTCCAGGATTATGGCCTCGGAAGCTAGCTACCTACACCTCAGCAGATGGTTCTACTCCTATACACACATCACATACAGAAAGCACAAAACGGACTCAGTAGATATTAAATGTGAGAGAGGAGGGGACTGAAAGAAGAATGAGTTGAGAACAACGGGAAATAGCTGGCAGAAATTGGAAGGGCTTGGATTGGATACAAACATTGTGCATAAATGTATATGAAGTAAAATATTTAATAAACTAAAATATAACAATTACTATTTAGTAATGAATGCATAGCTGGTATTTAATAACAAACACACATATACACACACACATATATAATATCAACATCAGTTTAATATTCAAAGATTCTATTATGTATTAAATACCTTCTTAAACCTACTTACTGAATGCTCCTAAAAATGGTATGTGATGAGCAGGCAATAAAATAAGCAACCATGCTTATTTTTAGATCATTAAAGACAGAAATCTAGAGAATTTTTCTAAAAATGTATAAACTAGCAGCTCTTCGTTTCAGGTTCTTCAAAGCATTAGGACAGGAAACAAAGACCACAGCGTGCTGAATCAAAGGTACTTTGCTGCAATCATAGAGACTGCCAAACATGTCACTCCCCTCCACTAAGGGATGATGGGTGTAAAATATGCAAGAGATTTAGGGATACAAAAGAGAAGCAAGATATCAGACTTAGGTTTTATTTCAGTTCCACAAGGAGATGGTGGCTGAGTGTAGCTGCAAGTTTGGCTAAACCACTTTGGTTCCCAGTAGGTCACATGCACACACCCACCGGGGAGCTTTTTGGATTTCCGAATGAAAGACACACAGACACACACAGATACACAAACACACACAGACACACAGACACACACACATCAGTTAATTTTTCACATGCATGACTAACTCAAAGGTTGGGCACTTCCTAAACCTTCCCCTGCTAACAAATGAACCTCTGTAGTATTCCTGAGACTCTTAAACATTCCCCTGCTACCCTAGGCCCAGTAGAGAAAGTAGCAGTAGCCACTTACCTGAATTCTTACATGGCTGGTTGGCTTTCTCTCCCACAGTTCTTACATCCCATCATTCTCCCATATCATGGCCACTCTGTCTTCCTTTCTCCCAGTTCCCACCCCCTGTAAATCTAAAGGGCCCGCCTCAGTCTAACTGCCTAGCTATTAGCCATTGGCTCTTTATTGATAGGCCAAAACCCAACTGGGGACAATATCCTTCAGCCTTTGGACACACAGATTCCCAATTTTGGGAACCTGATAGGTCAAAGCATTAGAAACAATTTTCAACATCTCACCTTTTCTGTCCAATTTTTTTTAAAAGGCTCATCTCTCAGACAAAAAAAAAATCGAGCAAAACTTAACAATTATGTAAATTACAAAGATGATATATATAATTAACATCCAGTCCAACATATTTGTCAATTAAAGTACTCTACCACCTATCCTAACTAAAGAGCTTATAATTCTATACCTGAATTATGTTCTGATTTAGCCTATAACATCATCTGAAAACCATCCTTTAAGCTCTATACTATCTCTCTCAATGCTAAACAACTTGAATTTGATTATGAGACTATAACTAGTCTTCAACCCCATCAGAAATCTGAGAACAAATTAAATATTACCAGAATATTTAAGAAGCACAAAACATAGCCTCCAAAACTTAAGCAAATTGTAGAGACATCTAACTACCTGCACAGTCTCCTATTCCTTAAAACATCAGAGCATCTGTCTTCAGCCTTCTGGCCCAGAGCCATCTGGCAGACCTTGAAATGAAGCAGGAATATGAAGGACTATTTTATTCTGTATTGCAGAGATTAGCAGTTGACTATCTCACATCTATTTGTCTTCTTTGTACAGTATTTTGTCTACAGATGAATAGGGAAATTTTTTTCAGTGGCTACCTTGCCATTACTGAAGCAACTGCATATGGAGGTTTTGAAGTGAAATTTCTTCTTTGGAAGAGAATGGGGAAGCTTTCAGGAGCATATATATCTCATTGTCAAAGGATCTTTAATAATAAAATAACATTAAATATCACATTATATAAATTTCTGATGTTTTTGAAGAATACATAAAGTATATTTGGACTGTTAAACCTTAACTACTCTTAGCCATATCTATTTGAGTAAATTGAAAACATTTTATTATAATTAAATCAAAATCTAACATAACTGTGCATTTACTATCTGGCCCTTAACTTGTGTTACTTAATCATCCTAAGCAGTTTGTAATAGCAGCTATTAGAAGGACTTTGTCAAAGCCTTGTATTCTTAAATGAGTGGCTCGGCACAATGTCCATCTAAGAGTAACAATATCAATTTCAAACTTTGTATCAATATGCAGATTTATACCAAAGAAAACTTTAATTCTACATTAATATATACATTCTATACAATTATAAGAAATTTTAACTTCAATTTTGCATTAATTATAAAGATTTCTATCAATCTAAGATTATGGCTAGCTATATAATGCTTTGTTCAAGAATAAATTTAGTAATATATCCCATCTATTTCCTCCCTGTTCAAAATTATGTCCATTTCCAAATTATCCCTTAAAATTACAATGTATGTATAATTTGTAAAATAACCCAAACCAGACACCCAAACTTAAGGAATCTGGCTGATGACTCTCCATGACTTCTTCCTGCTCAATAAGGATGATGAGAAATTTTGTAATGAGGTGGGGAAGGGTAGGAAAATTAGAAAAATTGGTTAAACTTAAGAAAGCTAGCTCTAGCATCTATTATCCAGTATCAGTATGGTTAGAAGGCTCAGGGCTTGACTGAAGTTCTGACTGGATCCATCTGAAAGGTTAGATGAAGCAAGATCATCTGGAATCAGCAACGATTCCCGAAGCTGTTCTAGAAGTCTCTGGACAGCATCAGGAAGTAGGAGGCTGACACAGCAGGTCAGTTGAGCATCTCCAAGGATGACTCTTGCCAAAGCTGTTCATTCTGTAATATATGAATCTCATAACCAAAATTTTAGTGCCATTAAGATATTTATATGAATTGTGCAAGGTGCAAAAATCAGTTAAGGATTAATTCTGCTCCTTCTTTGAGCAGGTGAAAGACAACTATCCTTTTATGAGTTAATTTGATCAATAACCAATTGTAATTCATCTTCATTCATGCCATATGAAGGAGGGTATGAAGAATCTTAAGGATTCCATAACCAACAAGATTTATTGTCTAATTTTAGCTGAAATTTTGCCTAGAGACATTTTTATGTCTAAGCCAGTTATTGGGCTGTGCCTATATTGAAGAATCAGCAGATTAAATTACTTGTCCTGTTTGATTTTCTCAAAATTTTCTTTAATGGAGCCAAGATCCTCAGGGGGGTCTTCCCCTGTCATATCAATCTGGAAGGGATCCAAAGACTTCGCCTTTCCTTTCAACACAAATACAGAGCCTCTCTCCCTCAAAATAGCATGTCCTTGGTTCAGTAACTGGAAATCATTAAAGGTATAGCTTGATATAGCTTGACCTCTCTCCCAGAAGAATTTTAATATAACCACCAAACTCATAACCACATGCATTTTGATCATTAAAGTAATTCAAAATATTTAAAGCAATCTGAACAAATATTAACAATTGAGATGGTGCTTCTTTACCATCTCCTACTTTTTGACCTATAATTTAAGATGAAAAGCCTCAATATTTTATACATCTATGTATATTTAAATCCTCTCTACTATGAAGAGTAATATCTCTCTGGATACACATGTAGTATGTCCCCTTTCTCTTTACATAATTCTTAAGGCCTACATTTCTACTGTGTAAGATAGGTTAGGCTCCCTATCCCCTGCTTTTTGATTTAATATTTAAGGATTGAAAGCCTCAATATTTGTTATCTATGTCTACTTACTGTATAAGCCTATTTCTAGGCTATGTTTTTGTCATAACAGGCTAAATAATCCCTGAAATCCCATGTGGACCATGTTCAAAGATTTTGGAAATTTGCCCTGGCAAGATTTTTAAATGTCTTCAAAGTATTTTTTCATTCACTCTCCCTCCCTCCTCCCTGCTGTGGAGCCTTGTTGCTATATACTCAAGAACATCTAAACAATAACCATTATATTCTCTTCTGCTCTTAAAAGGAATTATATCAAATTTTATAAATTTCTATCCTTTATCTGGTGGCTGGAGGCAGGCATCTTTTATTGTCTGCTTCTCACTGCCTTCCTCTTAGCACACTAGTCAGGGAACCAGCCAGCTTCTTTGCACAGCAGAGGCTCTCAGCATCTCTGTACTGAGGATCTTTCTGGTGGCTGTTTTCACTTGTTCTAGTTTCACAGCTTGCACAGGAACCATGTGACTCAGTTCTGCTCACCAAGAAACCCATTCTTCCCTCCTCCTAAACTTATCTCATGGTATGTGTGTATTCCATTCGGGAATATCTAAATTATTTTTAATAGTGGGTTCTTGCCTACCACGTTAAGGCCATCCATAGTGGTGAGTTTTCTGAATTGTCGAAAGACATAAAGTTTTAGATACACAAGTTCTTGTGAACTCACAGTGGGTCCATATAAAGATTACCCAGGAGAGTCTTTTCCTACAGAGACCTTTTAGTTAGATGGGCAGGGGTCTGCCATCCAGTCATCTTTCATTTTGTCCCTGTACAAAGTCTGAGGTTTTCCTTTATTGATTTTTAATGGTTGAGACTGATGATCTGAACTCCTCTTCATTTTAACTGGATTCACACTTCTCTCTTTAGCAAACTATGTTTTCCACATAATTCTGCATTTTTTCTCTTTAACATTTTATGGACAGTAAAATGTGCTAAATGTGGTAAGCAGTAACCATGCTATCAGGAAATGCTTCCATTTTCCCCAATTGTTGTAGTGTAACATTTCCCTCCTCCTATCTGCCATCATGGAGAAGTTGTAACCTTGGACAGGATAATTTTGACCCATAGTCATGACAATGAAATACATACAACATACAGTGTTGGCTAGGGCTGTGCTAATGGCAATGGGACTGTTAATGTGTCCTAATGGGAGAGGAGAAAGGGTCAATAGACCCTCACCTCAGATCCTACAGACCTCTCTTTCCTGCATACAGCTGTACTGCTCTGGAACCATGAACAAGTAAATAGGTAGAAGGTTAGCTGAAGGGGAGACTACATGATCCACTTTTCCTGAGGCTGTCATGAATAAATGGAAGAGGATCTTGAGATGGTGTAGCTATTTTGGTTCACCTATACTACTGTAAGGAACCCATCACCCATGCCCAATAAACTCATACCTCTGCCAAGCTAGATTTTGGTGACATTGTTGCTTTCATATGTTGTCTATGTGCTTTTGGGGTGAATAGACATTTGTTTATATTTCACCAGGAAAACTAACACAACATCCATTCAAATGTAATTTGCATGTTGAGCTCTAGCCTACAGCTTTTATTATACTGAGCAATGACCCATTTGTTCCTAGTTTATCCATAGCTTTTTTAAAAATAACTATTGAAGGTTGCTCAAGGCCTTTTTCTGCATCTAATGAAATGATCATGTGATTTCTGTCTCTGCATTTGTGTGTATTTCAGTAATATCTGCGGCAGTGTCTCTTATTCTCTCTCCAGTGTTTATTAATTCATACCTTCTCATTATTCTGGCTCAGTGTTTGCCGATTTTGTTGGTCTTTTCAAAGAACCAACTATTTGTTTCATTGACCAATCAAAGTTTTTTCTTGGTCGATTAGTCTTTGTTTTTCTTATCTTTAATCTACTCTTATCTTTATTATTTCATTCTGTCTTCTAATTTTGGATTTGGCTTCCATTTGTTTTTCAAAGACATTGAGACACATAATTTAGTTGAGTGTCAATATAGATACTCATAACTATGACCCTTTTCACAACTAATTGATTTTTCTGTATACTGTGTTTTTTTTCTTCTTTTTTTTTCATTCTAGGGTAGTTTTATCTTCTTCAATACTGTACTAATTAGTAATTCAGAATGTAATTTTAAAAATCAGCTTTTGTCTTTTTGTTTATAGTTTATCTTGATATTTTTAAATTTTATTCTTTTCTGACCTGATGAAATAGAAGAGACTATTTTGATTTTTATTTTTTTAATTTGTTAAGACTTGATTTGTAGTCTAAATGTGATCTATTTTGGAGAAAGTTTCATGGGCTTCTGAAAAAAGTCCTCATCTCTCAAGGGAATATCCTATAAATGCTTTGCAGGTCCATTTGATATGTGATGAAGTTTAGCTCTTGGTTCATACTTTTTTTCTTGTCCAGATGACCTATCCATTGATGAGACTTGGGTATTAAAGTGACCTAGTATCATTTTATCTGGACATACCTTCTGTGTCATTATGTCTCAAAGTCTTTGTTTTACAAATTGGGTGCATATATACTCACTATCATCATATGTTCTTGGTGGATTGTTCTCTTTATTAATATGTGTTGGCCTTCTTAATTCCATCTCATTAGAATTGGCTGGAGATGCTTCCTTAGATATGAATGTGGCTGCTGCTTGCTCCCCTAGTCATTGTGCTTTCTTCTTTCTCTTATCATCTGTGTACATCATTTCAGACAACATGTTTTTGATCCATTCGATCTGTCTTCATTTTTTAATTGGACAACTGAGACTGACTATATTTATGGTAATTGTGGGTATACTAATGCTCTCTCCCTCATCTTAGAGGTATCCTTGTTTACTGTGTTAATAGTTTCTGGCTCTGTGCTGTCACTCATTGCTTATACACTCAGTCTTTGGTGTGGTTTATTTATTCCTGAGCTCTTATGCTTGCATATTTCTTATTTGATTCTCCATATGAAGTGTTTCTTTAAGTAAAAGAAAGCAATACCAGAAAGAACATGGGAAGTTGTAAGAGAACAAGTGTTAAAACATGATCATTAAAAAGAGGAAGATATACAAATAATAGTAGATAAGAGTCAGAAGAATAAAAGGTAGAACAGAAATAATTTTAAAAATAAAATAAAAACAACCTTAAATATACTGAAAAGATTAAAACAAGAAGTACAACAGTCTCGAGTATTGGCAGAGCTGTCTTCCAGGGCCTCTAGTACTGGAACCTGCCCGGTCTGCTGTGGGAGGGCAGGAGATCATATCTGATGTTTATTGTAGTTCCTCTATGCTATATGTGTGCTGTCAGCAGCAAAGTAACCTTCATTATTTGCTCTTAAATTCTTTGCATGCCAAGTGTTGTTGTTGATCCTAGTAAGTAGGGCCGGAGAGGTTCCCGTTAACCTGGAGGCTTCCTAGTTTGTGAACCTAAGGGTAGAAAATGTCCCATCTTAAATGTCCCCTTAGTTCATGAGTGAGTTTGAGCAGTACATAGATTAATTAATTCTGCACTGCTGCATGGGTAGGGGTGGGTTGGGGGAGGAGAATAGAGGATGGGGAACAGGAAGTCTGTAACCTGCTTGGCAATCCCTCTGTCTTGAGATAGTGCTTAGTAGAAAACCTTACCTTGTAGGAGAGAGGAAGCTGAGGGAATCCAGCAGTTCATATACTCTCAGCCCAGCTATGCAACAAATCCCAAATGATGGGAGTTCTTACTGGGGCAGGGAAGTGGGCAGATAAGAAGATGTTGACATCAAAATTAATGAATTGGTGATGAAAATTCCCCTTCAATCTTAGGAATGAGGAAAGTTTTAAAACAAAAATGAAAGTAAAACAACCATTTTACAAGTATCAAAATATAAACTAAGTATAACTCTAATAAAGATGATAAAGACATTTTTGGAGAAAAATCATGTCATCTCTAGTTTCTACAAGAATTTGGCAAGGACTTTTAATACCATTACTTACCCATTAAAGAAGTAAAGATATTCACACAGATTTCGCAGTACTCTAGAAAAGATGCATGGATTTGTACGTAAGCATACTGAATTCTAAGGCCTTTGTTTTCCCCATTAGAGTAGATTTAGGGGCCTCCATCACTATATGTGACTCGGGTTTAGATGCCGCATTCCACCTTCTTGATAGAGAACACTGACAACTTACTGTTACTTCTATCATTCCTTCATGTCACGGTGTCTTTTTCTTCCTTGAAGTCTTAGGAGTCTTCTTTTTTTCATTGTTAGTGTCCCAGCAGTCTTGGTCAAAGCCTGACATGACTGAAAAAGAATGCCCAGAAGAACAGTGTGTCACAATCTGAAAGCAGGCAAGGAGATAAAATTACAGCCAAGGAGAGAGGTAGATGGGACAGTCATCTTGAAGTCAATAGCTTGACAACTTCCTCCACCCTCTAAAATATAATGGTGTTATGTGGATGTTCTTACAAGGCCCCTTCCTTGCAAATGAGCAAAGAGGTTTTGTGTGTGTGTGTGTGTGTGTGTGTGTGTGTGTGTTTGCATGTGTGTACATGGAGTAATTAGCTTATTAATGCTTCATCTTCTGCACGCTATTCATTTCCCTGACATATTTCTTTTCATTTTGTTCAGTTTTCTTTTTTGAGAAAAACTTCTGCAAAGCATTAAAGCTTTGTCTTGGGGTTTTCCCAGAATGAGGCATCTGCTAACTTTCAATTTCTTCAAAATCCAAATAGTGTTAGCAATTTCTGCAGCCACTTAAAGGTGCATTTTCATCGGTATCTCCAGTCACGATGAAGTAAAAGAGAAGAAAATACAAGAATGTACCTTATACAGTAAAGGTAAATACCATTTCCTTAAATGTGTGTGTGTGTGTGTGTGTGTGTGTGTGTGTGTGCGCGCGCGCATGTGCGCATGCATGCATGCACATAATCAGGTATTGTAATTTTAAATATTTATTTTACAGTGTCATGACCAAAAGGGCTTAGAAGCTCCTGCTCTAGGTGGCTACTTATAGCATGAATTCAGTTTTTAACTGTGACTTTTGCTTTAGCAATATAATGCCCTATTTGGAAAATGTAATGGCCTATTTCTGTACTTTAAGAAATATTTAAATACCACAAGAGCCCTCATGATTTTTGCTATATAGAAACAGTTTATATTTATTTAGCTGCTACGTAGCAGAAAGAATCATTTGCAATATTATTACTTTTGTCTGAAAAGTTAGACGTTACATCTTATTTACAAAAATATGGATGATTATCTAGTGGACATAGTATTATTCATTGGTGCTGAGATGTGTTTTACTTATATGCTTTGAAAGACAATGTTTGCATAGTCATTTATATTTTCTAGTAATGTTAGAAATTGATAATTTAAGCAGCTAACAGACTATGGATTTTATTTTTCTTAATGTTGCTTATATTTTTAAAAAATACTTTCACTTTACTAAGTGTATTGATTGATTGGGTCTCCTTTGAATATCCTGACTTGATGAATGCTGATTGGATAGAATATGGTGTTAGAGTGGTCATGGACTTACTCCTTTTAAAAGCTAACATTGAAAGCAAGTTTTAGCTTGCACTGCATGTACTGATTTAACCAGAAGATATTAACTGAACACAGCTGGTGAGTTGTACTTGGTTAAATATTCTGAGATAAAATACTCTGGCAAGACATTTGAAAGGGAATAACAAGTGAAGTTTGTGTAGGTACAGGGCAGTCTTGAAAAGATGGTCTAAAAATCAACTATGATTTTTAAAGAAATGATTGCTAGGTAAAGGCAGTCTCAATAGACATAGTAGACGCTATTCAAAATTCAAGGACATCATTGCCAAATCCCTAATGAATTCCTGTTAATTTTGTAGCTGCTCCTAAGTAGCCAACAGATAGACCCAGCTTTCTCACTTGGTAGTCATAATATAATCATTTCTACAGTTGCTGCCAAACTGTTTAAGAGTTTAATCTGGAAATCTCTGGAGAGAAATTCTAAGTTCATGCTGTGTCCACCCAGATGGTCAGATCATTAAAGCCTGGCAAAGACTGAGAAAGCCTGCTCTTCCTTCCACTATATAATTGTACAGTAACTAGCGATTACCACTGTGTCCAAAAAGTAATTGATTTGTAAAGTGCTTTCAACATTTAGTAATGCACAAGTAGTCATATACTCAGTGAATTTAAATATTAATGTCTAAGAAGAAAGACAAACAGTTTTGTACTTATAGAGAGAGCTATTTCTTGGGGAATTCACTGGAGAAGAGATTTAGTGTAATGTCCAATCTTGCTCTACAGACAGTAGGAAAGCCGGGTATCATGTGAAGGTCATATATTTTACATAGAGCAGATCTGCTGGTCACGTCTGTGTCTGTGCAGAAATCCCACTGGGGTCATTTGGCTAACTTTTTGTAAGATATTAATTCACTTTCCTGTGTTCATCTTCATTGTCATAATTATTCAACATTTCTCATTAGAGGCTATAGTTTATCTCCTGACCTAGGGTTGACCACAGACTTGTTTCTGACCATGAACTCACAGTCAAGTCTATTCCAGTTCTGAACTTCAATCATAGAGATTCTATAAATCCAACTTCTTTTTAATATTTCTGCTATAGCTAGTAGCATTGCTAGTCTGCTAGTTTCAAAAGAATATATAGAGACATGAGAGAATCATCTACTAGAACCCAATCTGGATTAGTTAATGAAGATCACATTAGTTCTGCAGCACATTAGCTGAATAAATGCTGATCACAATATGTCTCTAATGCTTTGTTAGTGTTTATTTTAAAGAATTATAATAACTGATAGGTATTGTAAATCTATTTATAATTTTCAGAAAGTTCTTAGCCCTGTCATATCTTTAGAAGCTGATATTCACATTTTAGATTAGATATGGAATAAATAGATGCTCTGAGGTTATTCTTGAGCTAAAGCTCCTTTATTGTTTCTGGGACTCATAGGAATTTCTAACAAAAGACAGGCCTGTGAGAACATTACCTGACCTGTATACAGTGAACCTATAAGTTCATTGACTTTGACCAATGTCTTATCTGTAATAAGTTTCCATAAACTATACATCCACTAATAATTGTCCTTCCTCATCTTGTCTGAGGATGCAGGAAACTCTGTATTAGAACTCAACTGAGTTATAGAAGCATGTAACGTCACCTTCATCTTCACTCCAAGTAAAGAGACCTTTGCTTCAAGTAAGTTTGACACAGATTGAAAAGTTCATATTATCTATCTCTTCAAGTAAATTTGGCATAGATACAAAAGTTTAAGAAATCCCTTCAACATACACTTTTTAAATTACTTTCTTGAGTTCAAACAGACACCTGAGTATTCTCAGGGAATGATGTTATTCTTCCCAAAGAGGAAACCTAGAAAGAACTAAGCTAGCTGGCTGTACTAATTTTCTATGGAGATCAATTCATCTATGTCCTTTGTTATGGGTTTAGACAGCTTGTTTACATCTGTGGAAAGATTAGTTCAGTAGTTCTCAACCTGTAAACTGTTATAGCAATCACAACTAAAATGTGATAATGAAATTAGGGTTAAAATCTTACATTAAGAGATTATTAAATCAGAATTCTGGAAAAAAATGTTCGTTTAAAAATGTTCTCTATGTGATGCTGATGTTCATAAAATACCCTATGAAATAGGCCTCATGTGACTCCTTTGTTCATATCTACCAAGTTAATGGGAGTCATTGAATTGTGTGTTGGTGTGCCATGGTAACCAACTAATAAATACTCCTGAGCACATAGAAAATGCCCACTGTGTATTAAATTCTAAATCTTATAGGCAAATTCCTCCCCTCAAGGAACTTACATTGTTGTGTAAATATTCTTGATCTACCACAGCTCTTCTCCTTCTCAAAGAGAACATATTTAGCTTGGTCAAAAGTCCAGTTGTAATTCCCTTAGTATTGTAGAGGTTGATAAAACACCTCTTTCCTAGAGATGGCCAAGGAAAACCCACTCTTCAGGTTAATTTGTTCCACTGGTGGCTTGAGTTTTTAAATATATAACTACACTTACTTAGTTCTCTTGAATTTAGCCTATGACTTCTCCTAAACATGTTATTGAGATAAAATTGTGCGCTCAGCTCAACACACTTGAGTTTGAGAAGGTTTTAGTTTCCTTAGCCTAGAAAGTCTACACCACCTGTGCTCTAGATATTTTTCTCTCCTAAATATATGTACAATGAGCTGCCAGGAAGCAACCTAAGAATCCCAGATTCTTTATTACTCTGATAATGTATCAAAGATTATATGCTTGTCACATTGCTGAAATTTTTTTTATCAAATCTGTGAGACTGAGCAAGTAAGTTGAAGAATTGAATTACTATTCTGTAGTAACTCCATATTGTTTGATCCTGCTAATTAAGGTTGCAGTCTACCATTACCTGGATAGCTCTCTGAGCTCTCCGCAAAATGGGGAATTTCATTTACCAGTGGGGCTTCCCCTGTTCTGACCTTGACTGGGGAGCCTGAACCCCCACACTCTCTACCTTGGTAAGGTGCAGTAGTCCTTGGCAGACCTACAAGTTCAACTTCTTCCTTCCCTTAAGAACCCACCCAACAAGTACCTGGGATTCCTGGGATTCCTCTCCCTGAAAATGAGGCATTCATAGGACTTTAAACCTCTAGCCAATGATTTTCATTGACCCTGAAAACTCCTTCTCACTTTCCAAGGTCCATAAATGGTCCCTGGTTCACTCTGAATAAATGTATACATACAAGCCAAACCCACATAAAGGTATATACACAACTAAGATTGTCTCAGAGAGATGTTTCATTGAAGATCATCAGAGAAGGCCTTCATGTAAGAGAGCTGTAACACTAAGATCCTCAGAGAAGACCGTCTCTCCCCTCCTCCTCCTATCCCCCAACACTCACTCTCAGCTGGACCAGGATCCTCCAGAACCCCATCTGCTCAGCACTCTGCTTTATCTTTCCTGTGTAGTGGCATCTGAACACCCAGAGGAAGAGGAAGCAGGGGACTTGGAACCACAGCTGGACTCCAAAATGCAATCACACAATATTATGTGTGAACTCTGGAAGACTACCACTTTCAAACCAGAGAATATTACTTTGGGTTGCCACAAAGCATAAAGCACTATTAACCTGCTGGTTGCAACTCATTTGAGAGTCGAATGACCCTTTCCCGAAGTTACATTTCAGATATCCTGTATATCAGATATTTACATTATGATTCCTAACAGTAGCAAAATTACACTTATGAAGTAGTAATGGAAATAACTTTATGGTTGGGGGTCACTACAACATGAAGAACTGTATTAAAAGCATTAGGAAGGTTGAGAATCACTTCCATAAAGGATCTTATTTGAGTTCCCATGTTCTTCTGTGGAACATTGATTACTTAAAATTAACAATCCTTTCAAACACATCCCCAACTCAGATCATTGTTGGTGTGCCATATAAATCTTAAATTGATATCCAAGAGATTGCCTAAGATATTGGATTATGCGCTGACACATGTCCAAATTATGCTAGAAATGCCTATTTGAACTTTTAAGGTCCATCTGCATAGTTCTGGGACACATGAAAGTTTGTGGATACACAACAAAAATTTCAAGACACAATAGACCATGGATAGCTCAGGATTCTAGCCAAGCAAGGTCTACTACCAGACCTTGAAGATTCTGAAAATATTACAGCAGAAAAAAAATTAATGGTTCAGTCTGATTCTGATATTAAAAGCCTCAATAAGAATTGGAAGTTAGGGAACCTCCTAGCTACTAACATTAGTTCTACAGTAAAACCACAACTGGGAACCAGGATGGGAAGCCCTGGGGAAAGGAGCTGTCCCCAGTCATGGTGCTGACTCACTACTGCTTGTTTGCCTGTTAGTAAACAGTGTCTGTAAAAAGTCTAGTGGTTCCCACAGATCTCACCTAGATCAACTGTAGAAAGCAGAGAAGAGAAGAGAAGAGAAGAGAAGAGAAGAGAAGAGAAGAGAAGAGAAGGGAAAGGAAAAGGAGGGGAGGGGAGGGGAGGGAAGGGAAGAGAGGCAAGACACAGTTAGAGAGGAGGGAAGAATAACAGATGTCAATATAAATTGGGTAAAAATGCCCAATTTGATTGGCTGTGTTTTTTCTAGAGTTTTTTAGTAATCAAAGAAGGATGTGTTAATTAAATTTTTATTGTTGTAACCAAAGCACCTGGAAAAAATAACTTAAGGGAGGAACGATTTATTTTTGCTTGTGGAGGGTTTCAGGAGTGTCAGCCTGTTATGGTGGGGAGGATATGGCAGGGTGGAGGAGAATTGTAGTATCTTACTAGATTTCAATGCTTGTCTTTATTTTAGCTTTGTAAAAATTAACCTTTTCTCTTTTTTCCATTGGTATACAAAATAGTAGGCTTTGGTATGACACCATCTTTTCACACACACACACACACACACACACACACATACACACACATGAGTCACAACTTTTATTTGCTGCCAACTATTCTCTCTGTCATTTCTCCATCTTCCACTGATTCTCTTACTACCTTTAAGCAAATAGCAACTCTTCCACTATAATATGTCATGCCATGCATGCATGTGCATATGTATATATGTTTCCATATACATATGTATGAATATTTCAATCTAAATATACATGTGAAAGAAAGAAACCTTCTTTCCCCTTTGCTAGTCCCTCTGGGCTTTCCAGCTGACAGTTTGGGGCCTGGAATACTCAGGGTTGGATTTACTTCCTAGGTTAATCCTCTATCAACTAACACTCTTATAAGCTAGCTCAGAGATGTGCCCACAAATCCAATTTCTTGATCCAATCAAAGGGAAGATGGATTAACTGATGAAGATTAACTCTGACAAAGGCTTTCCTTTCTTAATTGTCAGTGAGGAAATGCAGTTTCAACCTGGCCTCATGATTGTTTTACCGTTTTCTCAATAGTTCACTGAAGGAAGTAACTTGTCAAGGTATCAAAACCAAAGCAAATGAGTTTATTTATAGTTTTGCAACTTTAAACTACTAGCCAGTGTAAGGTGAGGAGTTGGAAATCTGTAAAAGGATATTGGATCTCCAAGGTTTAAGAAAAAGGAGTATCTGACCAGAATAATCTCTCCTGCCTCATCTGGAGTTGCAAGGCATGCTTCTGTCAAGCAGAATCAACTGAGTATATGTACACTAAAATTCAGTATGTACATCTCTGTAATAGTCTCCAACTGTTGCAAAAAGAAGGTTCTTTGATCAGAGGCAAGAAATATGCTTTTCTGTGAGTATAAGGACAAGTATTTAGAAAACAAATATGTAACAAAGAAAACGAGGTCGTGAATTAGGGGGGGGCATAGGCAGGACATGGGAAGAAATGAATGAGGTAGAAAGAGCAGTGTAAATAAGTGACGATGGGGAGCTGGAGCCATGGGAGCATGTCCCTGGAAATCCTGTCCTGAGATTGGCAGGAGTAAGTTTGCTTCCCCTCTGGTCCAGGGTGGCATGTCCTGGTGCATGTAACCCTGAACACCCCTCCCCCCTGCTTCCAACCAGAGGAGATCCTATATATAGCCCAGTAGCCAGGTTAAACTTCCTCTCCTCTTATAAGGTCATATCCAGCAGCACCTGGAATTCCTCCATATGAAAATGAGGAATCCTCAGTGCCCTGATCCAGGTCACTCATCCCTAAGCCCCTACACACTATCCAAATGTCCAAACATTTAAGTAGCCTTTGTTCCTCTCCATTAAACAAGCTGTCTCACTGAAGGATCCTGTGAAAGTCTGGTCTCATCAAGTCACAGCTACTTGAGGTCTCTAAAGCTCCTGGCTATTTCTGCCTTGTTTCCTCTCACAGGATCCACCTGGTCATGCTTAAATAGCACAAATGATGTATAAACAGGACACACATACAAAATTCTCAAACGATAAAACATTTAAATTTTAAAAGATCAGATGTTTATTTCTCACACTTTTCAAGGTTTGGAAATCCAAGGTTGGGGAGGAGCCTGCATCTAGCAAGGGCCTTCTTGGTGCATCAGCCTATGGTAGAAAGTGTGAAATCAAGACAGGGAGGAAGAAGAAGAAAGGAAGAGATGAGTCAGAGAACGAAGATAGAAGTCAGGGATGGGGAGAGGGAAGAGGAGATGGAGAGGAGGGTGGAGGGAGGGAAAGAGAGAGAAAGAGGAAGAGAGAGAATATGAAAGACTCTCCAATATCTTGTTCCATAGATAATGGCATTAATCTATTGTAGCACATCCTTGTGAACTAATGATCTCTTAGAGTTCCTACCTCTCAGTCTCACACTGGGGATCTAGCTTTCAGCACATGAATTTTGTAGAACACATTCAAACTGTATCTCCTGCTGTCTGCTTTGTCTTTGCTCTGACATGCCACATGCTGTAGCAAATATTACTCAGTCCTAATGGCACTATCGACTCTGCTTGTCAAATTCACTAAGCAATCTAATCATGGTGATACTTCCATTTCAACTGAATTTCAAAACAACTACAATAAACTTTGAGAGGCAATACTATGTAGTGACTAGGAGGACAGTTTCTACAGCCATATTGCCTGGGTTCAGATTTTTTTATCTCTTACTACAAAATACGTTAATTAAATTACATTAATTAAATAACGTAATTTAATTATGTTAATTAAATTAATTTTAATCTCTGTCTACAGAATAAAACAATAATTATAAAATAGCTGACCTTACTGAAACTTTAAACATTAACTGAGATATAAACTTGTCTATAACAAGTCTTTATAGCTTGTCTACAAATGTTTCCTAACTAAAGATTAATATGTACCCTAGCAGGTAAGTGCCTTGTGTCTTCATCTGTTCTATGCTGCTGTAACATAATGATGTAGACTAAATACTTTATAATGAATAGAAGTTTATTTTATAGTTTTATGAGGTGAATGGGAAGACCAGGTTTGAGCATTGAGCATCAGGTGAGGGACTTCTTGCATCTTTCCATGAAAGAGCAACAGGGGACACTGGGAAGCTGAGCTCACTTTTCTATAAAAACATCTATTCACCAAGAGCAAGGGAACCTCCTGGTGTAAACCTTTTTATAGTAATATCTTATTATAATTCTCTTGCAACTAAAATTGCACTTTAATGAGTTTGGGTGGGACAACCATCCAAAGAAAGCATCTCACATGCACTCTATCTTTACACTCTTATGATTCCTGAGCTAGAGCCATTTTGCCCAATTTTTTATTTTAAATCAAATAGAAGCAGCTTGTCAAAAAGAAAACATCCAAAACAGGTCTGATTCTAAAGTCTAGGCTTCAAACATTTTTATTTTACTTTTGGAGTCCGCATATAAGGTAACGGGGTGTCATTACTGCATCTTAGTTTGTGTCACTGTGCTATGTTCTCATTCATGTCTAAACTTCATTTGTTTGACATTGAATAAGCTACTTGCTTTAGTCCAGAGCCATATTTGCAACTTAGGGGCTTCTGACTCTTTATCATCTATTGACTGGACTTAGGGGTTTTCCATCAGCACTCAGATTATACAAATTATCCAAGTATAGTAACTTGGATAGCAGCTCTAATGGCAGCCAGAATGAATATGAAATAGACCCTTTGACCCTTTATCTCAAGGTCAGTCCCAGTTTTGACTGTATAGAGGCAAGAAGGCTTGACTTCACTCAAAGGAATACACATGAATGCATGCAGGTGTCATCTTGTATCACAGTGTGAATCCTCCAGAAACTCTCTGCATGTGGCTTAGGGATATATGGGGGGAATGAAAGCATCATTTTCTTCTGAAATTTGGGAAGAATTTTAGAAATTTAGAAAATGTTGAATGGATTTTAGATCATTCTGCTAAGACCCAAGTCAGATGCCTCAATGAAAAAGTTTTATTCAGAATAAAGATAAAAGAAAAACAATTATGAGAGGAATTTGTGACAATGAAGTCTAAAAGTCAGGCAGACTCGCCCTATATCCATTTGAACTAGAAAAAAAAAAAACCTGTAAATGTGTGTGTGTGTGTGTGTGTGTGTGCACACGCGCGCGCACACACACACACACACACACACACACGCTTGCTTTTGTGTCAAATGTGTGTTTTATAAAGCTTCCACCCACAACAGAGTTATGTGAAGAACTTTCTTGGAAAATAATGACAGGATCCCTGCAGCTCCCAGAGCTCCCAGCATTTCTACAAGACTTTACACTGATTTTCTTTGGATCTCCTACATGAAATTCTTATGCATTACAAGTGCTGGAGGAAAGAGGAAACTAAAACTACTTGGAGATTTGAATCTCACTCTTATCTAAAATGTAGTTAAGAGATTTCTAAAACAGCAGAAGGAATTAATTAAAACTTTTCATAGAAAAGCCTCAAGCAGCTAAAAATAAAAGGTACTACAGAGAACAAATAATAGAAGTCTTCAAATTAATGAGTAAGTCTTTCCAACTCCTACACTATAAAACACCCTGAAGGAACATATAACTATATCCTGATTACTATTATTACTGTTAATAATGGCTCCAACTTAACAAGCCATTAATCTTTTGATCTATATTGTGTAATTAAATGTCATAATATTCATGGACTCTACATTTCACAATTGCTGGTTTGTAGTGTGACTCATCTTCCCTTTTAAAATTTTTAATTATTCATGAAGAACTATTACTTTAAATGGCAAATATTTTCATCTTTCATTCAGAAAAATATCTTATTAGTGACCAACATTTGCATCCCAGTGAAAGCCTATCTTGACCCTTTCTACTTTGAGGTGATCCGTGAGATTATTGGAATAGGTGAGCATCCTCTGAAACTCTTCCTGTTTCCTCTTTCTGTACCTCATTTAGAGCTATACCTGACTCTGAAGATTGCTCTTCACTTACTGACTTCACCTGATGTTCTCTAATACCACTCTGCTTCATATTGGTGCTGTTCAGAGTATCTTACTGGTCCTCAATCTCTGACAGCTGTTTCCCCACCTTCTTTTTCTTTTAATCTGAGACACTCTCTTCCTCCCATTGTTCTGAGCTGCTGACTTTTTTTTTTTCTCTTACTAGAAAAACTAAAGATTTTCTGTCTTTCTATAACCACATCAATCACCTCTACACTGTGATCTTTTTCTTTTCCATGTTATCTGGACCTGCTCCTTCTTAAACTGAGTCTGCTACTTGTTTTCTAGATCCCATTCCCTTTGTTTAGCTTGAAATTGAAACTTGGTCTTGAAATTACATTCATTTCATGAAATCTTACATTTCTTTCTGTATCCTTCTAGAAGTATATAAACATATGGCAATGTTTCACTTGAAATAATACACATCCATACATGTGTGTGCATGCATTCATGCTTTGATCCCCCTTTCTCTTCCAGCTTTCCCTACCTTTTGACTTTTTTTCTTTTAATATAAAACAAGTTTCCTGGAAAGATTGCCAATTCTCGTGGTCTCCATTTTTTTTCTTATTTCTTCATGGAGTCATTCTAAAGAGGGGTTAGCTGTCCTCACCACTAAAGTGCTTGTTGGTGTTACCATAACGTTTGTGTTTTAGAATCCTGCGATCCTCTCAGGTAATTTTGAAATATTTTTTCAACACTTGTATTCCAGACACCATAGTTTCTGGTGTTCTTTTCAGTCTTCTCTGCTTGCCGTTGTTGTTGTTGGTGGTGGTTGTGTAAAAGCCATGTTGGTTCTTCATCTTCTACTGGTCATTGCACTGAAATGCTCCAAGGTTTCTTGGATCTCCTCCCAACTGTCTAGCACAATTAATCTTGGGAGGTGATTTGATTGTGTATATATGGTTTGAACACTGTCCATTTGTATCTCTGAGCTTCACTTCTTTGAACTCCAGACACAGGTATCAACTACTTCCCCAAATTCCATTTGAAAGACCCATATATGGCTTCCTTGTAACATGATTGAGATAGGACCTCTGATCCTCCCACTTGCAGTCAGCTGCTCCCTGAATAGCAGAAGTCTCAATTTTCACCTAGGATGGTTTACCAAGGCATTCCTTTCTAAAGAATCTCATTTAATTTTGAACTTGATACTTCTTTTAAAATGTTCCCCTAGTTGAAACATTTCTCTTAGTTTCTAACATCATTGTCATTATCCTATTTCAATCTCCAATGGGCTTTCTCTTTAATGTCACTCTTCATATATCTATTCATACAGCAAGCACCTAAGAGGCCTTGTACCTGTGACTCTTCTTGTGTAAGTTGTACACTGGAGAACAAGCTGGGAAAACCCTTTGCTTCAATACTGCTCTAGAGAGATGTTTCCTTAGATGCCTCCCTGGCTGGCTTTTTCTCACTCTCCACTTTCCTGTCCATTCTTTAACAAGAATCTTTTGAAAAACCCAAGCAAGGGCACATTACTTGTGTGTTCAAAGCCCTTTAGTGGCTTTTCTGATCTCCACACTTGCCTTCATTTATTCCAGCCACACACAAACATGCTCCACTCCTTCCAGCTTCCTGGACTTTGTACACACTGTTCTGTTGGCTTAGAAAGCTCTTCCCATCATTTCTGTCACTTGAACTGTTATTTCATTAGGATTCTATTTAAATGCCTTGCCAGAGTGTCCCCAATCACTCTTCCTTTAAAAGCTGTCAACATTCTGTATCTCTTGACTTTCACTTGTAGTAGTTGACCCTTATCTACAAAGAACACATTCCAGGACATCCACAACCCCTTCCCCAGTGAATGCTTTAAACTCCACACAGTACTAATCCATACAAATACTTTTTTTCTACATGCCAGTGGTAGAGATTAGTCTATAAATTAAGCATGGCAAAGGATTGACAAATACTGCTAATTTGAATAGAACAATTATACTAACTCCCCACAATGAAAAATGGAGAGGGATTTTCACTTATTCAGGTTTTATTTTCTGCACATTGAGAAGTAGATAGTGAGACTTACAGTTGTAATTCTTGTGTATGTAATATCTTCTTACTAGCCATACTCCATTTGATCAAAACAAGACTAATATCTACACATCCTGCTCCACCAACTAAAGGGAAGTAGATGAGAGAATTTTCTTTTCTCTATATTCTGTCAATGCTGAGTCCCCCCACCCCCACCCCCTGCCAGGAGGAGAGGGAATCACAACATTTGCATCTGCACAAACATTTGAGTCACGAACTTTCCTGAGGTGCCTACTGAAAGGAAGAAATGGGAAATATCATGAGGGAAGAGATTCAATGGGTGCTTTGATCAGGAAGTTCATTACATTTGTTTTAGATCTTAATGCATATCCACTTAGGTCTGCAATCACTTATAATAGTTAGGCAAAAATCCTAGTGGGAAAAAAATAGCATGTGTGCACAACTCCATCTGTCTGAGCCTTTGCCAGAAACATTTATGAATCACTTGTCTCCTGATAGACAACTTGCTTTCTTAGTTTGCAATCATATTTCTCACAGATGTTGCTTTGAATTAACCATTGTCTCAAAGTTCTGAATATTTTCTTGACTTGAGACTGTAATATAAGTAAATCCCACCTACCATTACGACTGGTAATAATGGTCCAACAAGGAGGAAAGGGATATTTGAAGCAGGCCGAAGAGGGATCCAGGATTAGGGACAAACACTTCTGTACAAGTTTGGAGTTTGGTATTTCTCAAGTTCTGGCATCAGGCGTGTTTACTTGCAGGTTATGCAAAGTCTCAGCTTGGGTTCTGGAAAAAATGAGCTAAAAACCTTGCCTAAAAGGAGTTTCTTGCTAATTTCTGAAGACATCTTGCTTTTATTAGGACATAGCTGTTGTCACATGCTCTGTCCTGAGAACTGACAATGTCATTCCCAGTACAGAACTCATACCTAATTTGGCTTTTATTGTCTAGCAATTGACATTCTCCTATGCATTAAACCAACTGTTACTCATACTGTTTATGCCTAAGATGTGGGTAAGAATTGTAAGAATGTGAGTAGGTTTTCTTCTGGCCATATTTGGAAGTTATCATACTGTACATGCAGAAATATTTTTACTTTTCTTTTATGGAGTCCTTTCACTGATTGGCTTTTAATTTATTAATCATTTATCAACCTCAAGTAGAGTTTCTCTTTTTTCTCTTAAGAGATAAAATATTTATTTCAAGTATTTGTAAGCTAAATTTTGTTGCTTAATGATACCATATCTGGAGGACCAACAGCATCTCTCAATTCAGCTACATGAACTTGGAGTCAAATGCAATATTTAATTTCCTTTCTAAAGGAGCTGGTGAAAGCCCATTGTGAAAAGGTTATGAGAAAAAGCTTATCTCGGAATTGCAGCCAAGATTCAAGTCATTTAAGACATGAAGCGTTTGGCAACAGAAAGACGGCTGTCATTAAGAAAGGAAGCCCACTGCATTAGCTCTGGGTTAAGATAAAAATAATTTCACTGTCATTGTTTCTTAAAGGAGCAACACAGGAAGATAAAAGAAATTTGAAAAAGATTAGTTTTACCTCAAGTAGTAGGGTATATTTTCCTCCCACGTACTTGGATAGTAATTAGCATTTAGCCAAGTCTGTTCTTCTTTAATACATTTGAGTGTGAGAATTGTATAGAACATTTTTATAGTTGTAGGAAGACCAGAATTGTCTTTTCTTACCATAGTATTAGCAGATGTCTCCAGGTCCACAACTTAATGAAATCATTCCCAAATCTGTATTCTATACTATGCTCGTTTTTGGAAAAATGGGTTAGAGTGAGGTCACAATCATCATGGCTGGGCTTCCTTAAGAGTTGCTGGAGATGTGTATAGGTAAGTATTACAAGACCGTTATTTTTTGAGGTTGTAAAAGCCTTCCAAATAGTTCTACCACCTGCCCTTCCCCAGTATCCATCAACATTCTAGATGATCAGAAAGTCTGGTTCCTCATCTCTTTTCAGTGTGATGTTGTTTCTCTTGGTATTCAAGAAAAATAGATAAACCCCAAAGTCACCCTTAAACTTTCTCTCTAACACATTATCTCATAAGCACCCCCTTTTGATTATGCCTTTCTTTCTGTCTTTAATGGTGGGATATTTGCTTAGAAAAAAAAGTTTTTCACCTTTGGATATGAGAAAAGGGGTTGCACATTCAGTTTAGGTTTCCAAGGAGAGATTAAGAGAAGCCCACATTCAAGGTTATAGGCAGGGTTAACAGAAACCAGTCAGGTGGTAACATATATCAGTTTCCTGGGGGTTTCATCTCCTGACTTTCTAGAACCTCTTCCTTCAATTATAAACTGAGATACCTTCTTCATGAGAGCAGTCCAAAGACCAGTGTGTATCTCTGTAAGGAAACAGAAAGCACTTAGTCACCAGTGGGAATACACTCATTTCCCCCTTTCCAGCATATTTGTGGTGAGTCCTTATCCTGCAAGTTGACATCTTGAGCATTTCCAAGCTGATGCTTATGTGATTGTTTAAGTGAACTAGGGATTGGTACTCTGACACTTAAAGAAAAAGGATACTTCTAGTATACTTGCTTCTCACCCACAGCAATAACAACACTAATAACACAGGGATGTAAATCAGCTAAACTGTATGGCCTTCCATGTGACATACAGTGTGCTATAAATGAATCTGGATAATGTGCTGAGAATTCCTCATGCCAGAAACAGGCAATCATAAGAAGTCATCGGGATACTGTGGTTGTATTTTTAGAGTGTCTTTCCTATACTCTGCACTTATCCATCATCATCTTCTTTTTTCTTTCATGTCCTTTTGAACTCCCCTGGTACAGAGGAAATCAGGACCACAAGTGGCTGAGATACCCCTGCTGTTTTGTTTGTTTTGTTTTTTCTCCTCCTGGAATAACAGCTAGGTTCCTGTAAGTGTAGAGACTCTCAGCTGAGTGAGGGGAGCGTTTTGATGATGTCATTGCCTGTTTCCTCTAAAACCACCACCCTGTGAATAGATGATACAAATCTTAGTCATCTCAGAGAGGACATGGATTTCTCCCAAGCTGAACATCCTGTAACTCTTACAACACCTTTTTGTCAGACTAGTGATGTTCCTTCAGGTTTCTGACATGCCATTTTCTTCCCAGGAAATTTTCTGTTTATTTCTAAGCCCAAAGAAAAGAATGTCTATTGTAACAGTTACTAAACATGTTATTCTCTGTGTCTGTCTTGGTATTTAGACCATGAAATATTTCAAAATGGCAGGAAAACACAGTCTTTGTCATCTCCATTTTCCTTAATAGTATTCTTTCAGTAAGCACTCACTAAAGATTTGACATAGACGAAGACTTACTGGGTTATAACCAGGGTAGTTTAGAAGCCAAGAGTCTTATCTGTCATGGAAAGCTACCCGACATTGGCAGACTTTATGACAAAGGATTTTAGAAAATGACATTTTCTGATCAGTAGCAGGTTTGGAAATAGATGTTGTGCATTTAGCTTCAAGCCTAGAAAGATGACAGCCTTGGTGCAGTTTGCATAATGCCAAAAGATTTGCAAGTATTTTGGCCTTTTGCATATTTGCTTTATTCTGGGAAGGGGCTGCAAATGGAGCTTTCTTTTCATGGTCTCTTTCTTGCCTTATTTCTGTCTAGAGGAAGCTGATATGAAATGAACTGGAAACTTTAGCATTCCCTTTGTTCTTTGTTAACTCTATTATTAAAACAATATGGAAAGAACTCTAGGCTTGGACTCACAACTCTGTGATTCTAGTCTCCCATCAACCACATTCTCTCATTTTTAAAACAGAAACAATATTAGTTACATCGGTGGTCCTGAGGATTAAAGGAAATGATCCACATCAAACCTTTGGTGGAGACAGGACTTTTGAAATGCTAAGTGACCACAAGTGGGGATGAAGATAGGGAGGGTAGTAGTCTAGAAAAATACTGTGACACTTAGTATGTCTTAGTAGTTTCTGTTCCATCTACATTGAAGAATTACTGGAAAGCTCATGAAGACAGGAGAAAATATGCAAAAGTCTTTGCAAGCTACCTAATGTGTGATATTAATGATAGTATTGATGGTAGCGGCCAGTAGGGGTAAACCTAGGTGTATGTCAATTTAATCCCTCCAAAGCAACACTCAGATCTGAGTAATACCATGCTCCTCTTTGCTGTCTGTTTTCTTGTATGGCGTCCGGTGTGTCGTGTTGTAGAATAGAGTTTAAGTAAGCTAGCAAAACAATCAAGTAGTTTATTTTCCTAACCTTGGAGGATCACTTTCAAAACCTGAGAATTTCATTCCACATTTCAGACTCTTTTACCTACTGAGTCAAGAGTGCCAAGAAAGTTGTTGATTTAACTTTCTGTTTGTGAAAAGAAACACCCAGAGTGGGCACAAGCAAACACTCCTGAAGTGAACTAGATAAGCCTGCTGCAAACTTGCAAGTCACTGCTTCCGGGTTTGCTTTGTTTTAAAAACACAAGACTCTCAGCTGGTTTATTCTTATCACAGGCAGCAGGGAGCTTCTAGGCTGCTGTGTTGGATCCCTAACAAATTCATTCTATTCTGCTAGCCCTCTGCTCAGAGGTGCTTTTTTTTTCAAGGAATCTTCAGGCTTAGAAGGATTCAAACCTCAATTAACCTTTCCTGCTTAATTCCGATGAAGAAAGATGCTGCAGAGATGTTGATAGGCAGGGAATTTCTGTGGATGATCCCAGAGCTTTGCTCTTCTGTTACGTCAGATTTGACTTAATTGAATTCCTCTTTCTTTCCATTTCCATTAGCAGCACTTATACAAAATGAGTCCATGGAAAAAGTCAGGGGGTAAAAGGTAAGAACAGCATGGTTTTAGTCTTTGGATTACTTAGGATTGATTACCAGTCTCCTAAGGCTTTGCAGCCTCTTTCTGAATGCTTGTCAGCTGATTAGTCACAAGGTACCAGCTCTGCAAAGAGCCTGGAAGACACTAAGTTAGCCTTAGTGGCTTGCCAAGGAGGGAGCAGATAATTCAGTCAGTGGTGTCCATTCTGCATAAGTGTTGTGCTGACTGAGATTTTCTGTAGCTCCCTTGTTAGGTCTGAGCAGAAAACACTTGCCAGCAATCAGTATAATCAGTGTTGGCAAAACACAGATGTTAATGCCTTTTAATCAGCTAGGCTTTTAGAGAACTTGGGCTGAAGCCTGGAATAATCCTGCTTAGCCCTACAACGAATGAATGGTGTACAAGCTTTAAGAATGTTCGTTTTAATTAATGACGGTGATAGAAATGGCAGTCTCGTTCACAGCGATAGAAGAAACCACAAAGTCATGTGTTGTGCGGGCATGTGGGAGTGTGTCTTGACCTCCCCACATGCTTCACATTCTCAACTGGCTTATTATATTTCCTTCTAGCTTCTGTATTATTTAGCAATAAGCCTGGGGCAAGACAATGCTACCAAATGTAAGTGGAGCAAATAAATCATACCACTGTGAAAAATGAGTTATTAATATTTCCTTCATACACGAGGGAAGTCTGCACTTCCTAGACAACCTTGTGTGAATCAAATTGACTAAGTCCCTTCCATAACACTGGCCCCTTTGGCTGTGGGCCAAGAATCATTCCTTCCCTTCCCTTTCACTGCTTCCTGGTAGGAACTATGGGTAGGATGCTCTGAAATAGAAGGTGAAGATACTCCTACTGCTAACGTATCTAGGTCAGAAGTAGTTAAACCTTGCAATGTAGTCATCTAGGAAAAAATGAATGCTACCACTTAGTCTCTTGACTCTGAAAAAAAGTTTGTCTAGTGATTAATGAAGAAAAGTCTGTCTAGTGATTAAAGTGAATGATAAAAGAAATTTATTTGATGTAAAGCGTTAAATAACTGTGACATTTAAAGAACCATGCTTAGCTAAAACAAAAATGTTTAATGAGTATATTTGAAAAATTGGAATCTCTCTGAATAAATGATAGTGAGTACCTTAAAAACACTTTCCATGGACAGGAGACAGTGATAATGAAATGGCTGTGAAGAAATTGGTTTCACTGCAATATTTCAGTTCAGTTTTTGCTTATGCACTGTTGCTGCCTGGCATCTTCCCTCCACGCCCCTGCAGACTCTCTGCATGTCAAGAGAAATATCACCTCTTCCCACTGAGTTGTCTTGCTGGTCCTGTTGTTCCTACTTCTAACTTTAACATATAAAAATAGTGGTACTATAATATGATTTATTGCTGAGTCTCTTGGTGTTTTTCTTCTTAGTAGAGATTCAATATTTTGTCTCTTGTTCAGGATGTTGTAGTTTTTTGAATGTCTCCATTTGAAACTGACCATTGAGTTTCCCGGGTTATATACATATATTTCAAATCGACCATTTCTCAGGTAATGTCAGTTCCTGGTTATTAGGATTTTAACCAATGATATATATTACATATACATTTATATTTAGTATATATTTCATTATATTTAGCATATATACACTATATACACATATGTAATTTACCTATGTACTATAAGAGGTTACTATATTAATTGTGTGACATGACTTATATCCTGGAGCTTTAAGCATATCTCATCTATAAAATGAGTATAGTATCAGAGACAACATTCTGTAGAGTGGAAATAAAGTGAGGGATCTCACACAAAGGGTGTAGTGTGAGACTTAGCACACTCCGTCAATGGTAGACATTATATTTAATAAGTAATTTTAGACCATTAATAATAAAAGCCTAATTGCTCTTTTACTGTAGTCAATGCGACTCTTCTTCAACCTCAAATCAGGTTGGGGTTCAGCCTATGTAGAGAAACTCTGGAATGTCTGTTTTGACTCAGGATGAGGTGATGGTTAATGTTTCAGAGGTGTTTCTAACACCTACTGCCTTACTTATAGACTGGTGCTAAGCAAGCTAGAAACTTAAAAGCAAACTACTCAGCTAAAGGATTGACAACTGTTAAACAATCTACAGAGCACTCATGGAAAAGGACATGAAATTCCACAAAGTACTCTATTACAAAAGTTTGGAGAAGCACTTCTTATAATTAACAGCAATTATAACGTGAAATTGACTGCAAAACTCATACATTTATAGAACAAGCTATGATTAATGTTATTTTAGAAAATTAGAAATTAATGGTCTTTCCTAATAGTTAATATAACAATAATTAGAAGAGAAAAATAAAAAATGTTTTTCTTTATTACTGAATTATAATATGCAAAGCTTTGAAAATATTACACAAAGACATCATCCATGGCACCCAATCTCTCTTACTAATAATTTTTATTCTATGAAACTGGACTTTCCATTAAGATACAATAGGTAAATGTGCTTAGACTACTTAACTTACAGTAATAAAATTGGTATCTTCATGACTCACAGGCTTTTGTCTACTGATTTCTCACAACTTGATTGAAACCTATGAGAACCAGGTACTGTATCTTCTTTGGGATGTGGGATGTCAGATGGGCATGACTGTGAAAGGATTTGTTGAGTGAAAGCATGCATCAGTGTGAACTGGTATTAGGATCAGTTTCCATAAAACTGTGCCCCAGAGCTTAAGCAAAATAAAAAATCATGGTGAGTGGGTAGATTTTAATTGAACTACGGATCTTAGAAGAACTCTTCTTATTACAAGAAAGCACAAAATAAACGGCTACATGTCCATACAGGCTGTCACAAATCAATGGCACAATTACAAGGAAACAAACTCTCATAAAATTTTCAAGGTCCCATGCTGAGCTGTGCTAGTGTAAAATACACAGAGCCCAGGGCACATGATACCTGCTTCTCAGGCACTGTATTTGCATCTTTAAACAGAATCAGTTCTAGAGCTATTATCAAATGCTGGGACAATGCAGTCTTGCTACCGGACAACACAGGATGCTGGGAAATGACTAGCTACACACAGAAGCTAATAAAAAAAAAAATTAGTCTCAACTTTGTCTTTCAATAGTTTTGTATGGTTTTGGCTAAATATTTTGCATTCTTTCCTATGCCAATGTCTTGATTTGAGAAACCAGTTGAAGGGCCCAGATTTGAGAAAACTGTGTAAGGGCCACCTTTAATTCTAAAAATAGGATTTGCTAGTTTTCACAGGCAATCTTGACCTTCTTTGTTTCTGCCTCTGTCTTCTTCTTTCTCACTCTTTTGTCAGACAGACACCTAAGCTTTCACTGGTAAAGTGTTTTAAAACATGATGCTTTCTGTTATTTTGTGCATATCTGCTTTTATTTAGTCAATGAAAAAACACTGTTGTCCCTCAAACCAAGCAGTTGATAGATATGGTGTCCATATTTCTTGAAGCTGTAGTTTTGTAGGAATAAACTGGGTTGCAGTTGTTTGTGTTGTTGGTGTTGTTTGTTTGTTTGTTTGTTTGTTACACAGTAATAGGGCACAAGAACACTCAGCCCAATTGCCAGAATTTTTGACTTTCATTGAATTCATACTTTTCTAGTTTTTTTTTTCTATCTTAAACTACCCTTCTGTAAAAATGTAATTTGGAGCAAATATCATTTCCAAAGATGAGGTATATTTAATTAGTTTTCTTCTAGATGAAAGACCCTGGTACATTTTTTACTCTTTGGTGCAGTGTTCAGTAGGTGTGGTTGTACTGCTTAATAGGCTGTATTTTTTCGAAGCAGTATTGTCAGTAAGAATGATATCACAAAATATATCCATCAAAAACATTAATAATAAATAGTTGGTCTTGTTGACTCCTGTGGTACAGCAGAGCTGAGGCTGTATAAGATGAGGACCTCTGTATCCTCAGAGGATGACTGTGTTTCTATCCTTGGATCCTAGAAAGAGAAAGTAGGTATTTACAGATTCTAGCATGGACAACAACTGGTACAAAGAAGTCAGATGCACTCAATTCGAACCTTTTAAATGCCTCATCATGGGGAATGTGTGGAAGGCAATATGACCTAATGTTAGCTAAGAATCGAAAACTGACGTAAGCCTATGTGGGTTCAAGATGCACTTGTACAATTTTCTATTTCTGGAACATATGCTATTCCTCTTTTCTGTTACAGTAGAGACGATACTGGTATCTATGAGACTGATTAATTGTGGCTCTGTGGGGAGTTGAATGAACTAATACACATAAAATTTAGAATAGTGTTTGGCATGGATGTAGCAGGACACTCAGGAAATGTTATATACTTTTGCATGTAATAAAAATTTCACCCAAGACAAACATATTCAGGAAGAATTACCTTATATTTCTGTTAAAGTAAAATATTTCATTTTTTTTTCCTTTTGGAGTTGAATTGAACCTTTGTCAAGGGTAAAAACCATGATCTAATTTTGGTAAGCAATAAGATGGAGACTGCTTTAAAGACTTCCCTGGATTGGTCACCTTTGTCCTGTGGGCTTCAGGTTCCTTGTGCAAAACAGTACAGAACAGATATTGTAAGGCTGAACTAATGGTGTTCCAGAACACCAAAGGCCTCAACTGGTGCTTCCAGAGATTTTCTCCAGTAAGTGCCAAGATTGAATGGGCCAAGACAGGGAATTATGGCTCTCTGAAAACCCAGGAGGAGCAGTTCTCAGTCTGCACTTGACATGTCTGAGAGCTTAGAAGACTGTTTTGTGGTACAGCTGAATCCCCAGCGTGCTGTGTTCCCAGGGAAGAAAACCAATAACAACATATCTCGCAACTCTACTGTTTGCTAAATGGGCTTTCTCACAAGTGGGGCTCTGGGAGGAATCTCACAATTTCCTGCCACTTTGACTCCAATGGTCAAGTGAGGAGAGCTGTTCGCACTCTGGCTTCTTTTCCTTTTCACAGACCATGGGGCTGTGTGTGTGCTTTTCATTTTTGCTTCTGTTCGAGAGCTTTCTTCTAGGCAGTGTAGCTGTGTGCTCTCAAGCTTCTGATAAAATTTAAGCTGAACCTTAAGTGTCACCTGTTTGGGGGTTTGTCATCAAGCATCTCTCACCTGTCTCATTGCTAAAGCAGTTGGGATGTGGAGGGCTATGGTAACAAATGAAACCAGGTGTGCTGTCTGCACTCGGTGTTGTGTTGGAGCATGATACTCCAGTGCTACATACCCAGCTCCACAGATTGGTGCCTGAGCTTACTAACATCATTCCTTTTCTCTTTAGTAGATTTCCAGTAGACTCAATAGAAGTAGAAGTACCTAAGATGAATGATAGTCAGGCAGTCTTTAGGGACAAGACAGCAGTTTCTGTTAGGGTTTTGTAATCAAGTCTTTGAAGATGTTCTGACTGATAAATACTGGTGTTCTAGTGACTTGTCTTCACATTTTTGAAGATCAAACTAGCCAAGGTTTCATCCTCCAAAATGCAGTAATTCATGTTCGATAATCCCTTTAGTCTCACTAGTTCATCTTTGATGTTGGATTCAATAGTTTTAGGTCTCATTCATCATTAGACTGGATCCCTGTGGCTTGTCAGCTTACCCAGCAGGAGAAAGGCCTGGAAACAGAAAGACTTGTATTAATGATTTTCTTGGCTTTGAGAGTGTAATATCATGATTTGGGTATTCTTACCTATTGGGTACCTAATGTTCTCTTTTCTCTAATCCGTTAAACAGTGTCTGAGCTCTCATATATAAGATGTCATGACTGTAATGCACTCATAACTGAGATTGGGGGGAATTATTACTCCATATCACCAAAAAAAAAGTGAAAAAATGATGCTGATTGTGAATTTCTCCTCAAAAAAGGTGATGAAATTTGAGTCAAAAGAGATTTTTTAAATGATATCCATGAGTTTTAATTCTTTGATTTAAAATTATCTAACATCTACTACCTAGCATCCATTTGTCTGTGTCTGTCTGTCTATCTATCTGTCTACCTTTCTATCTACTTACCTACTACCTACCTACCTATCTATACACATAAGGTATAGGAGTTCAGAGATAACCAAAAGAGATATTTGTTTTAGTGAGATAAGGAGTATTTAAAGAAAATATTTATAAGAAAAATAAGGAGATAATTCTTTTAATAAAGTCATCAAAGTATAATAGAAGAGATAGGGAAAGAATGGGCAAGGTTACATGTTGGGTACTGTGTCATAAAGCCAATTAATGATCGTAAACCAATCCTATTGATTGCTAAAATGTGGGTGATCAATACATATTTGCTCCTTTCCTCTTGTTTTGCCATTGTATATACCATTGAATAGTTCCTGCTTCTTACACACACACACACACACACACACACACACACACACACACACAATTATATATACCAGGGACTGTGCTTCTTACACACATACTCAGTAATGTTAGTCAGGGGAGAAGGGATGGGGGACAGGCAGATTGGATAAAGAAGGTATTGAGAATGACATGAACACTGAGATTGAAAACCTCAGGCTGTGTATAAGAATCACGTTGCCAGTGGGCAGGGAAAGGGGGAGACAGAACTGAGAAAAGACAGCCACTTCCTGCATAGATTGCAAAATAAATTAAATCTTCCTTTTGGTTCCAGAAGCCCAGAGCATAGAACTATGAAAAGTCTGTGGTTTCTCTGGGACTATGTTATCTACATACTTCATGGATGAGATTCCATTAACACTGTTAAACACTGTGAAAATGTAGACCTCTCCATGTGGGTTTGGGTCCACCCTGTTCATTCATTAACCTTCATGTCTCAGAGAAAAAAAAAAGCACAAATAGCTGAGTTTCTGTTTATTTTAATATGGTGTGAACAGAGTATAACTCTAGTGTCATTTTGCACACTGGTGCATTGAAGATTGAAATGTAGAGAATGTTTGAGTTACAGCTGTTGCTGGTGGTTCTTTTCCAGTTTCCTCTCTGTTAACGTGTGATCAATGAATGTACTGTGATGAAACACATGGTTCTGTAGTTTAGTGTGGTTTCTTCATATTAAAGAGACCAAGGTGTTTGAATATGGCTAAAACTCTGTGACACACCCTCCCCCACCCTTCATTCCTGCCCCGCCTTCTGCTATATATACAAATACAGGTCTGGAAAGCATACCAAGTGTCTTGCTGTTCGATCCACTCATACCTCAGTACCTCTGCACATGCTATTCTTTGCTTCTGGAATGCCCTTTCTCTCTTGAACAACTGGAATCCTACAGAATTGATTCAAAAATTATGCAGAAGCATCCCAGACTTTCTTGGGGTGAATTGAGAATTGTTCCTTGGGGATCATAATTCTGCATCCTCGTGGCCTTTAAAAAGTCTTCATAAGTCAGGAATATGCCAGCAAAATCTTTAATATCTTCTAGAACACTTCATTTAGTATACAGATGATTTCAAACGAAGAATAGCTTACTATTCATTGTAAATTCCCTTGCCTTTTTATTCCAACATTTCCCAAAGTTGAGCCTATACTTTTCACACATCCAGAGTAATAATCCTTCAAGGTTACTCTTGATCTTGGGTAGTGGTGTCTGAAGGCACGAGAGCTCACTGTCTTTCATAACCTGTGTTAGCAATCTAGGTAGTCTCATTTTTTAAGCTTATTGAACAATTTTAGTATGCTGAAGAATACCAGAGGTTTGAAGTCACCTCTTTGAATAAAATTTTGGTTTGTTTTATCCTTCATTATAATATGTGTTGTTTAACATTTAAAAAAAAAAAAAACCAAACAGCAAAGATTCTCTGACAGCTTTGACAAATTCAGAATTTGCCTTTTCATCAGGAACAGCGTATTTCTACTAAGATCTCTTCATTTTGAATATTTCATAATCATGTCTAAAATTTGACACATTGTCCTACCTTAAGTCTGCAATTTTTCATGTCATTCCTGTTGACTGTTTGCAGAACCTTTGCTCATCATTTACATTTTAAAATTTTGTCAGTGATGCACCCTGATTACTCTCTGATCCCATTTGCTCTCATTCCCTCCCATCTCTATCAAACCCACTTTCCTGCTTCCAATTCCTTTCCAATATTCATTACACTTAGTTTGGTTTTATCACTGGTTTCGTTTAACAGGGTTATCAGTGTAGCCATTGGATTAGAAACTACCCACTGGAACCTGGTAGGTCACCAGAGGGCACATTGGCAATGTACTCCCCTTTCCCCCTGAATCTGTCTGTTGCAAATAGTTTAGCGCTAAGGAATGAAGTTTACAGAGATGCTCTTGCATTCATGTCTGACAGTTGATGGTCCATTCATGTGCAGACCCAAGGCAAGCATCTGAAGTTGTTTAGGATTCATAACTGCAATGGCTTTGTCTTGTCCAGAGATGGTGCTTCTCAATCCTATTCCCTGTCTTCTGGCTTTTACATTCTGCATACTTTTTGTAATATACCCTGAGCCTTCAAAGAGATGCTATAAATGTGTTGTTTAGGACTCATCTCTCTCATCTGTCACTAACTCTCAGCACTTTGCACATCTCTGAGTCTTTACACTCACCACTGTTAACGGGAAAGAGGCAGATCTTGTCCGGCAGGTTGGTCTTGCAGCTCATAGCTGGGTAAGACTACTGATTCTTTTTCTCCTCTAGCAGCCTGGGACTGTGAAAGCTAGCCAGACATTAAAAGTAATGGAAGTCTAAATTTATAATGTGTCATTGTGTTCATTTTTTAATACTTTCTTTTGTCATTATCTTTCTGGGAAGAGAAGTGAGGAACCTCTCTCTAATTCTTCACAAGAATCAAGGAGAAACAAGGATCAGGTAATGTTTTTCTTCCCAGCGATCTTTCCCCTTATTTTTGAGACTTCCCTCGCCAAAGATAGAATGACTGGGATTGCTTTTGTCCTTCAAAATGTAACCACAAAACACGAGAAGAGCAGACGTGTTGAATTTTAAAGGGCAGGAGAGATTAAAATGCCACTTCGTTTTGTATATGTTAAGAAATCCAAGGATGTCAGAAGTCAGAGGACGAATGTAAGATCATCTATCTGTTACCTCAAAAGCTCTTTGGAGGCAAGTGGGTTGTCCTGGCTGAAACAGAAAGGATCAGGATCTATTTATTTATGGCCTCCTAAGAACATTGGTATGTACATTTGCCTCAGGGCAAAGATGCACATGTTGGCTACATCTGCATGACTCTCTGAACATTCCCATACATGTGGATATGAATTATAAATAACATTGATTATGAGATATAAGTGGAATGAGCTCCATAGTTTAGTGTCTTACTTCTAATTCCCATATTTCACTTAGGCCCTGCTTTTAGCTATATTGCCTCCAGCCTAACACATGCAAACTGAATACCAAAAATGGAAAAAAGACAGAGGACAAGCCGTTTTATAAGCATTCCTTCATATTTTTACTGTACTGGTATTCTGGTTTGGTTGTTTATGTTTTTGGCTTGGTTTTTTTTTGTCAACTTGACAAAATCTAGCATCATTTGGGAAGAGGGGATCCCAAGTGAGAATATGCTCTCATAAGGTTAGCTTTTAGGCAAGTTTGTCAAGCATTATCTTGATTAATGATTGATGTGGGAGTTCTCAGATCAATATGGCAAGTGCCACCTCTGAGTAGGTGATCTTGGGTTGCATAGAATGCAAGCTTAGTAAGCTATTAGGAGCAAGCCCAAGGCCTCAACTTTAGTGCCTGCATCCAGGCTTCTTCCTTGAGTTTTTCCCTGAATTCCTTCTATGATGGACTGTAATGTGGAAGTGTAATCATTGTCTATAAAAGTTGTTTTTTATTATTTTTATTATTATTACAGCAATAGAATTTTAAGACAATTGGCTTTAACAGCAAAAAATCTGAAAGTATCCTATCTGTTCATCAAATGGAGACTTTTTCCCCTAAATGGAGAGCAAAGAAAATTAAATTATAACAAGCATACAACATATATCTATAGTAAAAGAGAAGACAAAAACTGATGCTTCTATCCCTTCTACCCCCACATAATGTTCGCCAGTGTAAAAACATTCATTTTGAGGGGCTAGGCAGATGGCTCAGCTAGTGAGAACACTTGCGGGTCTTGTGGAGGACTGAGGTTTGGTTCCTAACATCTACATGGAGCCTCACAGTCATCTGTGACTCCAGCTCCAGGGTTTCAGATTTCTTAACAAACAAAGTGCCATTTAAAACAATCCTACCCTTTAAAATTCAACCGGTCTTCTCTTCTCCTGTTTTGTGGTTACATTTTGAAGGACAAAGACAACTGCAGTCATTTCATTTTTAGTGAATACAGTTTCAGAATTCTGGCCTCTGTGGACACTGTGCCTGTGGACATGAATGCATACATATATGAAAGCAAACATTCACATAAAATGAAATAAATATATCTTTAAAATATACATTAACTTTGGTCATGACAATTTTTTAGAAATAAGCAAAAAGTAAATGGAGGTAGTTACTTTTATAGAGAGCAATTGAGATTACAAAATGAATGGGAACCTCATCTTTTATTATGTATCATTTATGTACAATATTTCTGTCCTATCTGTGACATATACATATCTCATTAAAGTGTTGTAAGTGACATAAAAACAAAGCTATTTCTCTTCTTGAACTTTCTTTCCTCGTCTTATTATTGCATTAGTACTTCTTTGTCCCTTGGATTTCAGATCTAATTCCCTTCCTCTGTAGCTGTCATGGTAGGAGCATGCAAACTGTAGTCGTATGGGTCCTTGCCACTTGTCTTCTATTTAAGTTTGCCTGTGGGAAAACCTTTAAGGATAATGGAGGTCAGAGCTGGGCAGAAACTTGGGAAAGTGTCTTCGCCTTTGCTGCTAGGGAACTGCTCTGGTTGCTTCTACTCAGTTCCTCCAGTTCCAACCATGGCTAGGCTTCCAACAGGCAACCCTGTCTGCCCTCTAGCACCCTTGGTGAGTGCAGTTCTTGTCTCACTGAAGGCAAGAATATCATCTCTTCTTTTGACCTCATGTCTCAAATGTATCATCAGCTTTCTGCCTTTTAGTATTTTTAGGTTAACATTTTCTTGTTTGATCCTTTGGGTTATTCTAGCACCTCCTAATTATTTTCTCTACCATGATATAAGTCTTTGTATTTTCTTGTATGTTAGGATTCTGTTCTGTTAACCAGGCATCAGTTGATCAGTTCACTATGAGATGGCTTAGCTGTTTAGAGTACTTGGCCTGTCTTGCCCAGGAATGACAGATCGCCACCACCACTTCTCAGTTAGTAGCTACAAGCACAGAAATTATGCCTGATGAGCCAGTGGGCACCCAGCACTGATGACAGGGGCTGGTCCTGACCCCATCAGTGGGCTCATATATATATATGGAGGGGGGGGGACTGGAAACAAGAAGGCAGTGTCAGGTGTGAGAGGGGGCTATGGTAGTCAGGGGAACACATTGCTGCTGAATAGGGCAGACAGGGTAGTGTGCAGCAGCTTAGAGCTGGCATAGACTCAGACCCTGAACACTCTGCCCAGCCTCATAACTACCCTGGTTCTGAACAACGACAGTACGTCTAAGATGAGGAATGTTTCATTTCCAGGATTGGACCTCTTAGAAAGACCTCTATGATCAGTACTGCCCCTGGAGACCACTTTGGTATCTGTAGTCTGCTGCCCCAGGTCACATTAAGTCTGAGATTCATGTAGTTATTCATGGTCCTATAGAAGCTGGATGCCATGTTGATGTCCCTGGCCCAAGTTACCACCAAAGGCCATGTTGGTGCCCATGGTCTGTGCTGCAGACTGAAGCCATGATGATGTCACTGGGCTGTGTTTCTGCAGAAGGCCATGTTAGTGTCCATGGTCCTACTTCAGCTGAGGGCCATGTTGATATCCATGACCCATGTTACTACCAAAGGCCACACAGATGTCTGTGTCTGTACTGCATGTTGATATCAGGGGGCCATGCTGCTGTCCGGGGCCATATTGATATGAGTGGCCTGTGCTGCTACATGAGGCCATGTTGATATCCTTGGCTTGTGTTGCCACCGAGGGCTCTGGTGGTATCTATGGTCCTTGCAGTGGCAAAAACCTATATACTTCCACTGGAGACCATGTTCATGTCTGTGGTTCATGCTATCACCAGATCCATAATCCTGATGACTATAAAGAACAAGGAATCTACTTTTACCATGGGATTGATGATTGCAGACTCACGGTTGAGAAAGAGAGGCATAGAAGGCTTCTGTGGTAGCTCCTAACCCTTCCTCCCCCACAAAAAGTAACAGCCTAGACAGAAAGCCATTGAAGAAAATTGTAGTAAGAATGTTGAAGTGTAGCTCTTCACAGAGGAAGACTTCTGTTTGGGGTTAGGGTGGGGAAAGACTCAGTTTTCTTTAAGGTGCAGGCCACCAGGAGATTGATGATGCTCCAGTAAATATATGGGCAACACAAATTGGACTTTTTTCTTCTTTTGGGGGGGGCAGGGAAGTCACAGAGTTGGGGGTGGACCTGGGAGGATTGGGAAGTGAGGGTGATTGGGATTCATGATGTGAAATCCCGAAATAATCGATAAAACTATTATGAAAAATATAATTGAAAGTATTGGAGGCAATCGTACATTTAATCTGCAATTGTTCCATGTAGTTTCGTGTGTCACTTAAATTACTTTGTCCATCTCATGGTTGTGTACGTACTATTTTATATCCACTCCTCTCTGAACTTTCTGTCATCTGTAAACAAGGCTATTCTCCTAGAGATAGCTATTTGCTGAACAACAGTCTGAGAAAGTGGTTGGGAAAGCAAGTGTGGGCAGCACAAATCTTTGTTATGATTGTGCTTCAATTTCCTTTCTAAAATTTCTGTCAGGAGACAGTTTTATTTATTTCCCTCATGGATAGGCTTATCAGTTTATTTGTCTTGTATAGCAATGTCTTGGGAAATAAATGCTATTTAATCTTACTTCACCTGCTTTGAACTGTAACTTTAAAACAGCAACTGACTGTTACCACCATCTCTCCTTCCTACAGACCAGTTCACTAGTTTTAACTATGATCTGTCTGCTTCATTGCTCTTCTGGCCCTATGTTGACTGCCACTCTGCACAACTTGCTATTTCAAACAAGGAATCAAGTGATTCCTGCACCTTAGGGAAGTGTTCTCTTCCTTTGTAGAATTCCATTCTCTGCCTGAGGTCTGTTAAGGTATGCATCTATTATACTTGGTTGAAACCAAGTCTCACGATATTCCTCGTTGGTTCAAATTTGCTACTGTAGTAGCTAATACAACTCAATGGAAAATCTCCTTGTTTTTATTCAGTTTTAGAGGGTGAATACAAGATAGGAACACCTTTACTTTTCAAGCTTTAACTGGAAGTTTAGGACATTCCTTATCAAACTTATAGTGCAGATTTGGGCTGCACCCCCATGGTTTTTGACTTAGGAAGTCTAGAGTAGTTGGACTTTAGAGTTTTAACTGATACACATTTTGGGGCAGTGTTAACATACTTTGGTATGGAACTTCACGTGCAGACTGCATTTAATAACACAGCCATCTCTGGACTTCCCTAAGCAGACAATAGATTTAAATCTCCACTCATAGATACCCTTTAAAATTGTGCTTAGGAAACCTGGCATGTTTTGTGGCGTTGCTGTGTAAAGACTTTCCAAAAATCTAGTACCAATGTTTATGAGTGCTGCCACAAGGGGAAAAGCAGGATTCATTTTTTCCCCTCAGATAACGAATTACACGAGTCGATTCACCTTTCCCAACTTTGCAATCAGCCTCAGGTTTTTCTATACGTAATTAACACACAGTCTTTGCATATTCATGATGTCCATGAGCAGGCACAGCTTTGCATAAATATTTGAAGATATGAATAGCTTTCCCAAAAGCGTGAAGAGAAGGACATGGTGATCATTTCAGTTCTTGCAAGCTTTTCTCTTCAAAGTCCTTATCTAACAGACTGAGCTCATGACTGTTTAGACAACTATAAACGTCCTACAGATCCACCCCTCATGATCAAGAAGAAAATGAATCAGAATCAAGTGGGAAAAGTGCCTTAAAAATCAGCTAAAACAATCGAAGACCACCATAGTCAAATAGCAAGATGACAACACCCAGCATTTCAGTGTCTCACTGTTAATCGGGGGCTTGATCCCTGGGGTTGCTGGCAACTTTGATGGAGGTGCTACAGTTTGCTGCCCTGAATGCACTCCACAGCCTGGCTAGCCATTGCAGCCTCCATCCCTTACATGGAAGGAGCATTTTCTTCATTATCTGGTATAACACTTCAGATCAAATCAGAGCCTTATTCAGTGATGTGACTGTCATGCAGCTTGCAAGTACAGAACCTTTCTGGTATGCACATGTCACTTCAGTAGTGTGATGTTTGAGTTTCCAGGAAGGAATACAGACTCTCACACACGGGACTACAGAATTCTGTTGGATACATCCAGTGGATGGTGGGGTGTATCTCTGTTACAGTCACACCTGGATATTTTCTGTTTGTAAACTTTAGTTTGCTTCATTTTTTGACACTTTCAGACATATAGGAAGTCCATTGTAACTACCATTAATCTTCACTCCTTAACTTCCTTCCACATCTCCTCCCTGCAAATCCCTTTCCCAGATTCATGTCCTGTTTGTGAAGCCCACTGAGTTTAACAGGGTTGTTTGTGCATCTGTGGGACCCTAGCTTCATGATTTGTTTTTCTCATGTTCTGTTGTGTTACAGAAGTCTGCCTATTATTCTCACTCAGAACATGAGGATCTGAACAGTGATGACTGCTGTTTTACTGACAGATTATGTTTATCATAGTGCTACTATAGAGAAGGCCTTGATATCTGCATGCCATAGATCAGAGACTCAACTTTAAACCCAAGATTTTCTAATTAGTGTGTGGAGATGCCAGTATTCAAAATTATGTTTCTCTGTCTTTAAACCTACAGTCTCTTTTCTGCATCGCTTTATGATATTTTACTTTATTCTTCGTTAGACATGCAAAGTAGAAGCAGAAATTGCTTTTACTTTGCATGTCTAATGTTCTACTGTGGCCTTTGGCCATGCCTCTTGGGGTACCAGAGTGTTTTATTACTTTCAAGGGACCAAAGCAAGTAAAGGACAGCTACCTGCAGAGTTGAAAAGTTATGTATAGTTTGCTGGTATGATTTGTCAAGCCAAGTGATGGAGATTGTGCCCACATAAATCTAGCTGACACAAAGCTGCCCACAGCTTAGGGGCCTGATCTTGCACAAGTGAACTTAAAGCTTAGGATAAAGACATCTGACTCCACATAGGGGCTGATCAGTTGAAAACGCCTGCTGTTTTTCACAAATCTCAGAGATTTGATCGGGGAAACAGCAAGCGGATTTAGCTTGGCATGCGAAGCTTCACAGTGAAAGCATTCCAAGTATGCAACCTAGACTTGTTTTTCCCCAAAAGAGGACCACTATGGAAATCGTGGCTCATAGACACCCCTCCTGAAGTTCTTCACATTATTATGAATGCCATTTTTTCTCATAATCTAAATGTACATGCAGTGCAGTTAATAAAATATTCTAGATATGTGTTTATTAAAAGTCAAAGTCAGGCTTATGCTATAATTTAACAGTATCAATGGTAGTAAGAGCAAAGTTCACTGAGGCAGAGCACACACATGAGAACTAGCCTGTGAGTGCTAAGTCTCAAGATTAATGACTCTTCAGAAACTAGAACCAAATCCCTTTACCAAGACTGTCTGTCACATTGCTGAACATTTTTTTTTAACCCTCTACTTGTTCTTTGTGAATTTCGGATCATGCACCCCAGTCCCACTCATTTCCCCCTCCTCTTATACCAACACTACAACCTTGCGGCCTCCCCCACAACAGAGACAAAAGATCTCATTGTGGAAGCTGTAGTGTGTCACAGTTGCCCCACAGTACACCCGCTTGTCCACACTTCTTTGCTTGCTAACATTTATTGCAATAACTCATTGGTCTGGTCCAAGGCCCCTGGTTTCTGCTATTCTAGCAATACTGGAACCTCACTAGGAGTACTCTCTGATAGGATGTCCTGGGTTGCCCTGTGTCATGGAGAACCTGTAGTTTTCCGTCTGTAGGCCCAGCCCCTTATGCATTCTAGCAGTTCGTCCATGAGGTAAAAGTTGGGTGGACCAGTTCAAAGCCCTGGATATGGGCCTGAGAATTAGCTGAGCTGGCTCTCCCACTTTTATGCCCACAGGGCCAGCTCACCATCAACCCTCATAATCAGAGCCAGCTCTATCCTGCTGCCCAGGCAAGGTGCTCGGCCAACTTTGAGTGTTTCAGTCGGTGAGGGACAAGGCCAGTTCTCCCACTCTCATGACCCTGGGGTCAGCTCTCCAGCCTGCCACAGATAGTAAGGGACAGACAAGAGTGGGGCAGAGGGCTCCCTAAGTCTACATTACCACCCAGCAGACAACAGGCAAGGCCTGCTCTTCTGCACGCATGGCCTTGGGGCTGGCTCATCTGCAACCCCCACATCCAGGGTCAGCTCTATTCTGTTGGTCAGGTGAGGTGCAGGACCTGCTCTCTTGCTCTCATGACCCAGGGACAGGTCTCCCACCTGCCTTCGGTGGTGAAGGGAGAGTGGGGAGGAAGGTATTTCTCCTTTGTCCACAACACTGCAAGGGAGACGAGTGGTAGGGCCAACTATCCCGTGCTCATATCCTGGAACTGACTCACTCACCATTTCCACAACGCGCAGGGCCCATTCTCGCTGCAGCTGGCTAAGGGTGGGGTCAGGTTTCCTGCTCTCACTTCCCCAGGGTCAGCTCTTCCAGGATGTCCAAGTGAAGGGTAAGGCCAGTTCTGCACAGCCCTCAGACATCAACATGTTCCTGGGTGGCAGCCTAGACCAGGGACATCTGGGACCCAGACATGGTGCCCAGTTGCAGCACAGGCCAGGACCCTACAGGTAGCATCACCAGCCACTCACATCAGGCTGTTTCTTAGTACCTTTGAATCTCCAGTTCTGTTTCTCTTCCTTGTGCCCACAGCCATTTGTTTCTTTTTCTTTTCCATTTCTCCACCACCTACTTGCTCTTCTTAGTGGCACCTGGGGGTCTCTGAGTATCTGCGGTGGTCTTAGGAGTGGTCTCAGGAATGCTATACTCTGCTTATGCATTATGGCTCAGGGAAGGGGCCATCTCGGAAGTGGTCTACCCACCAAGGTCTGCAAGGTGCCATACTGGTAGTCATCTCAAGCTAACTGCTTGTCCGGGCCCCATAGCACTTGTCTGGTGGTTTTCTTAGGCTTGCTCCTCAGCAGGCTTGCCCAAGTGGCCCCTTTTTGAGGGTCTGCTGTATCCCTCTCACTCCCACTCGAGGTCCACGGTCCCAGACCAGGTTATCCTGGTCTTAAGTTTGCTCCCCATTCTGGGATCCTGTCTGGGCCTGCCTGGTGATGGACTGGAGGTCCCAGGTTTGCTTTTTCAGGAAATGTTAGGCTATTAATCATTCGGATGTTCATAAGGCGGAGCCCTGACAGTAAACATAGCCTTTCTTCTCTCTGTCACCTACTGATGCACATGTGAAACGGCAGCCACATCTGCAATGCCTTTAGTGGCAGGCACGTTGTTGTTCTTAATCAATATAGTCCAGAGTTAATTGTTAAGTATTGAGTCCACTAGGACAAAGGGAACCAGAGCCTTTTATGAAAGCAGTGTAAAATATAAATATAAAATTAACTTCTGAGCTTATAAAAATCAGACTTAAACACTTCTCTTTTATAATATGAATTTTTTTCAGTGACATTTATTTACAATAAATATATCCAGAGTGTTCTTGCAGATTATTTAGGACCAATGAAGAGAAACAACAAAGATCCGAAGGGCAGGGAGAATAAAGTTACTGAAGGTTTTGAGTCTGTGAGTGCAACAGAGTGATTATCCATGCTTCCCACCCCCACCCTCATTCATATGCCAGAATCCTAAATCCCTATGTGATGTCTCAGGTTTGACACTGATTGTCTCTGAATCCTCAATTTTATAGTCCATCTGACTGGTCAATGGTGTGGGTAGAGACCTATTCTTGTTGATCCTCTATAGGTCTGTTTCTTTTCCTTCCAAGTTGTTCTATGGCATATTGTCTGTAGAACTAAACTAGCATGTGCCACTTGTATCTGCAGGTTTGTCTCTCTGGGTGTGCAAAAATATAGAAAGGCCAGAGGCCCCTTCTCTATAACTTCCTTACTTGTCACCAAGAACATTTGTGTATATTGATATTGCCTGATGCATTGTCGTCACCAAGAACATTTGTGTATATTGATATTGCCTGATGTATTGTTTGGCTCTAGGGTGGAAGAAAGGGCAGACCAAGGGGCCGAGAAAGCAGAAAAAAAGAATAGTTGACTCCCCTTTGTTTCAAGGGACTTTTTAAGTTTTCTTTTTTTATTGAAGAGAAGGAGTGGGCTCTTCAAGAGACTTTTGGAGATTACGGCTGGCAGGGCTTCAAGCAGGCTCTTTGGGATGATAGGGAAGAGGTGGAGAAAGTCTGCTGTTGCAGCATTTAGTTTGGATGCTGGAGCTTTGAGAAGCAGATCTAGTCTGGCATGTTGGGTTTCCCAGGGTCAAAGATGTAAGATAGCCTTTTGGGTTTGAAGCTATATTCCTGAAGGTACTGTGTGGCAGCTCTAAGGCACCAAACTTCTTTCTGGAAGTTCATGGCCATCTCAGGCTCTGACCAGTCAACAGATTAAAGCATGGATAGTGTCTGATTCAGAACATCAGGTGGATCAAAAACCCTGTACTATTCCTATCTTTACTGTGAAAAGTTGCCTTCTAGTAGGGACTAGGTTAGGGGCTGGACTGTTCTAATTACAGAAAAAAATCGAAACTATCTGTAGCAGAGGCAAGGAGTGCTATAGCTGATGTTAGCCAGATTTACTTTCATTTTGGAGTGAATGATGAAGAAATAAAAAGATCCAGATTGCAACCTATTCGGAGAACAGCATGGGATGTCTAGGGGCTGAACCTCAGATGACATGTGAGAAGAGAGAGAGCCCTGTCAGTGTGAGAGATAATACAGCATGCTATTATTTGAAACTATTTGCATTATTCATGATCCACCTCTCCCCCCCAAAAAAGGCAAACTATCTAACAGATTAATAACAGAGGGGATTTCATAGGGGAACTTCATTATACTAACAATAGAAGTCTTGAGAAACCAATAGAACACCAGAGAAGCAACAGCAGAAGAGACCAAAGGGGAACACTTTTTGTGGGATTCCTAATGACAGCTGGCCTCTCTTGTGGTTGAGCCCTAGGTAAGCAGAGTTAGAAGTATTCAGGCCTTTTCAGTGTTAGCACTCATTACCTAATGCTATAAATGCACTGGAAACTTGGGGGGAGGGGGTGGATAGCCTGCCAGGGTCAGTATCTCTGACTCTTGTCATAGAACAGAATAGGGGCAGGAGAAAGACAGAGTGATGAATCCTGTCCCTTAGCCCTCTGGGCAGTATGATAGAGGAAAATTCTGTGTGTGCGTGTGTGCGTGTGTGCGTGTGTGCGTGTGTGCGTGTGTGCGTGTGTGCGTGTGTGTGTGTGTGTGTGTGTGTGTTCGCATGCGCGAGCGCCGTGCACTGTGGAGCAGTGATTGGGAGGGTGCAGGGTACATGGAACTGAGAGAAATTCTTAACTTCTCTTCCAGAAGAGCTTAAGTTTATGCTGGCTTGATACTCAACATTCAGACCAAGGGATCATATTCAATGTGAATGCATTTCACAGACTTTAAGAAACACTAGGCTCTAATGTTCTAATGTTCATCTAAGTTCAGATGGGCTTATCTCAGACTACTCCAGATGAGCAGTAGCAAATAGATTTTTATCCTAAAATGTGCCAGATAATTGAATTAAGAGGTGCTTCATTTTTAAATGGAAATGTTAGTACTTGGTTTTGTATTATAGCAATCAAAGAATTAATCCCAGAGAAAGCAGATGTATGTTGTTTAATTTAATCATGATGTTGTCACCAGGAATATAGATAAACTTGTTCACCCAGAATACAAATTGGCTTAAAGGTTTACTGTGAAATCAACTATTAAGAGTTGAAAATGCTTAATTAGCCTTCTCCCCCTTTTCATTTCTGTCTCTTACTTTCTCTCTTTTCGGCCAAGAGAAACAGTACTGAAATGTCATTAAAAAAAATGTTGATTTTGCAGTATTTCTTTGCCCTTGAGAACAGGAAATACCTAAAATTCTGTGAGTAAGATGGCGCTTATGAAATTTCTCATGTAATTTCTGTAATGAAGTGGATTAAATATGTTTGGGTGAGTATCCATCCCTGGACACTTTGTCACTCCAAAGCACCAGACCCATTGTCATTTCCTCGAAATGTTCTGTCTCCCATATGTTGGACAATTACACATAAGGTCAAGAAATGAGAATAATTGAGTCTGTGCTGGTTTTGGATTTCATACTCCTTATGAATGTGAAACAGATTAAATAGAGGACACTCGAGAAGTAATGAATTCCAACAATAATATCAATTGTTGTAACAAAAAGGCCACGCAAGTTACTTCTCAACAGCATTAAAGTGGTAGCCACATTTTTTTTTCTCACTCTTTTGAAGGAGAGACACTGGGCTAGATAGAAACAACAGTGATCTTTTTGACGACCTCCTAAGCTACCTAAACAGCCTGGCTTACATGGGGAACCCTGGTCACAGGAATCATGGAATGAGTTTAACAATAATTCACTGAATAATGTTGCATAGAGGCCCAACATGAAGTCTACCGTTCCTGTGCTATCTTTATACAGTTGGGGACAGTATAGCCTAACTTCTTGGTGGTTAGTTACTTGAGAGCCATGCTTGATGTTCACACTCATCCTCCCCAGCTACAGATAACTAACTTGTTTTATTCTAGTCACCGTGTGAAGGAAGTGTTTAGTAATGTCTAGGAGGAAGAAGATTCATTATCCAGTGGACAGATGATGGCGATCTCTGCCATAGTTATAGGCAAGTGTCAACCATGGATGGGAGTGATACACGAGGCATCATGGATTAGTGGTGTCAGTATAGACATTAGAGTCAAGGGAGTCATTGTGTGCCTATTCTCAACCTGTATCTCTCCTCTCTGTGATATACATAAGCTACTCTGTAAATGACTCCCTGGGCTTCCTTAAGATAACCAGATTTTTTTTATTTATTTTATTTTATTTTATTTTATTTTATTTTTTACTGAAACTTGCACTAGAGGTAGTGCCAGGTGACAGAGGGTGGGAAACACCATTTAGGATTTGTACCTCAACCTCTACTATAGGGGCAGCCAGTGACTGTTTCTAGTGTAGTGGTCTAGCTCCTCCTAGTCTGTTCTTTTATAGCCCAGACTCCCACTGTCTGAGACTGAGACACTGCCTGCCAGTTTCTACCTTCTTTCTAGTGACGACTCATTCCTTTTTCTATCCAGCTCTGGAGATCACACAAGTCTCTTCCAGTTAGATTCCACAGTTGGCTGCTTCCCTTCTGATGACTGTTTTTGGGCTCTTGTAACATACTTGTGAGGAATATCCCATTATAAACGGTGTCTGTGGCATTATTAGGTACAGCCACTGTATTCTTTTCTGTGCTGTTGAGGACATGGAGTCTGATGGGTGTGAGTTAATGTCTATGTTCGACTTTGATGGGCAAGGCATTTGTGCCCTTAAAGCTGTCCAAGGATATGTCCTCACCCATATAGTAGGGTTGCTCCTGACCTCCAACATGTGTAATGGAGCTTAAATAATGTTCCTATCATGCTAACGGGCACATTGAAAGCATGCAATAAATCTTAGCTTTTAAGCTTATAAGTAAAAAAAAAAAATAACAAAACAAAGCTGGGCACAGCTCTCTAGACTTTCTAATACAGAGACTCCTAGGGAAAGAAGAAAATCATCATTATTCCATGAGTAAAACATCCATTTAAGAGGGTGTGTGGGTTGTTGGAAAGGTCACAGAATACAAATTGGAGTTGTTTGGACATACTGTCTATGGTGAAGAGCAGATTGTCTGGGACAAAAAGATGAGACAAGGGATTCCAGGGAAACGGTCAACGGGGAGACATAAGTAAGTGTTGGCTGAAGGGCCGTAAGGCGTGCCTGTGGAATAAGTAGAGGAGGCAGAAGTGGTTAGAAAAGCTGAGGGCACAGAAGGATAGCTTCTGGCTGTGGGAACCGTCAGCAGATTAATGCAAACCCAGAATACCCAGGGAGAAAAGTCCCGTGTGCAAAAGAAAGCATTCTTGCTGGTCCTCCGTTTGCTATGCAGTTTTGCTAATACATTTCCAACGTGCACCCAGAACTTTTCTATGACTGGAGACTGACAACAGAGTCAACAGGAAAACCATGAAGCTCATCCCTGTGTTTAGAACCACAGCCAAAGGGAATATTTGATCATTGTCCAAATTTTAATTGATTTCTTATATGTTAACTGCATCTATTTGTTAGAAATGTCATACAGTGCTTTCATTGGTGCAATAGGATTTGTATGATATGATGAAGCCATTTGCATAAGGTCCTGGTGGAAAAACACTTGGGGAAGAGTGGTTACAATGTGACATGAACTTGAAAAGTAGTATGTTTGCAGTTATTGCTCATTAAATAAAATGTGTAGTGAATCAACACATTGGCAGCATGAAATGACACATTTTTCAAAAGTTTAACAAGATAAATACACAGAAACAACAGGCTGCATTATGAAATAATGAATTTAAAACTGTGGAATGTGATACTAACATTTGATAATATTTTTTATTCTAAAAGTACTTTAAGAACCATATCAAGAGTTGACATTAAGTCATGACTCATAATTTTAATTTTATAAAAAAGGGAGTGTCAGGCATTTGTTTCTTTGATTTGTATCTCAGTAAATTATGGTGTACTCAATGAGGCTGGAAAATAAAAATCCAGAGCAGACTTCAATCTGCCTTTGATGATGGAGAAATTTGGTTGGAATGTAAACATCAAAGTTTACAGGTCTTAGTGAATACATCATTTTCTGTGCAATAACAGATACAGGTTTGCTCTTTTCTTGGCTACAGAGAAAAAAGGACCACCTTTACCTCATGGTGTGTCATTTTCTCTTCATCTGTAGACTGCCTTGGTACACCATGTGAAGTTGCTCAGAAGTAAAACTAGACAGAGGACACCCCACATTCAGAGGACACTCCACATTTTGTATGTAGAGATAGTACTTTAGTCAGCTTCTGTAAATCTTGCTGCCTTGGCTTTGAGGAAAGACTTGATAAAAACCTCTCTCTTATAACAGTATATTCATGATTCATAATGATACAAATGTTGCAGTAATATTTGATTTACCATCATTTCATGAGCTCTCCTTTCAGAGAGCTTACATTATTTTTTAGAACCCTTGTGCTAATTTTCTCCACCTCGGTGTTTTCAATATTCAAGAAAAAGTTCCCTAAAAAAGTGGAAAATTAAACATGTGCATAGACAAAGCTGCTGCTTCTTATGGGATAAACCAAGGCAGAAGGCCATAACTGAAAACAGAACAAGCCTCTTCTCAATATGCCAGCACACTGGCATTTGGGTTGTCAGCGATTACCCCGGGAAAGTAAATTCAATTTCAAATGGCTTCCCTGAGTATCCTAAAAGGCTGAAATACATTTGGCACCACTGATTCAAAAATTAATTTGTGGCTTATTCAAATTACTGTACATGAGGAGAAAATACTTGAGTAAATGAGTGTAAACCAATTTTCTAATGTTTCTCATTTGCCTAATTGCTTTCCCAAAGAATAAATGTAAACAAACATAAAGTTGATGGAAGATATAAAACCTACCTATGATTATAGCATTTCCTCCCAGGATTTCATAGGGTAATTGCTTCTTTCTTGAATCCCCTATAATGCTCTGCTATCTGTAAGTGTACAACACAACAGCCTCCCATTCTCAGTGTTTCTCCGCTCTTTTTCCTCAAATCCCCCTTTGCTCACCCCTTCGTCCACATCCTCCCCTCCTTCTTTGACTTCACTCCTCTGCCTTTCCTAGCTGAACAAAACAACCTTTATTTCCTTCATACACCATATTGTGGGTTCAAAGGTAGGCTTTAACCAGAAGACCCAGGGAATAAAATAGCCTTTTGACATTAGAGTTCATAGCAGAGTTAGATGGAGAATGTTGAAGAAACAATAAATCTATTAGTCTGGCTGAGTGAAAAGAAAGAGGAAAGAAAGAAGGGAAGGTATTGGTCAGACTCTGAAAGCCCACATGTTCTGGGTTGGCCTTTCATTTTGGCTGCAGTGGAGAACTATCAGTGGTCTGTAAATCACAACACATGCTTTAGGGTAATTTGGAAACATAAACATGAATTAAATTATAGGTTCATCTGGACTAACAGACACCAACAATAAAAGTGACTTAAATAAGATTAAAGTTTATTTCTCAGTTTAGTGACAATTAAGTCTTAAGCAGCACAGACTAGTGGCTTGGCTCCACAGAGTCTGGGCTCCATACTCTTCTAGTTTGTTGCTTCTTCATTCTTAGACAATGTCCTTGTCCACACAGACCACAATAGTTGGCTTTTACTTCCACATGTCTGCTGCAGAAAAGTGGGGCAGAAAGGACAAGGTCTCAGTTGAAATATAGATTTCTATTAGGATAAAACAGAATATTAAAGATCAAAGATTAACTGGAAAGTAGTCTGCAAAGTGCTGGTGTGCGTTACAGTAGAGCATCTGGCTTTATCGATGTAAATCCCCTATCTTAGCACCGGTTCACACCTGCAGGGTTCTGAGCTGCATGTTCCCCAGCCCTAAGGGACAAAGTTAGATGTAAAGATGCAAGATAATGGAGCTGTAGTGTACATGGGGTCAAGAGAATGGGGTTAAAATTTCAGCATACAGATTCTCAGTACTGTGGTATGGTTTGCATATGAAATGTACCCACTCCCTAAAAATATAAGGCTTAACACTGAAAGCTTAGTTTCTAGCTGATAGAGTTATCTGAGGAAGTTCTATACACTCTAGGAGATATGGCCTGGCTGAAGGAGTAGGTCAGGAGGGGTAGGTCCTTAAGAGTGACTGTTACTCTTTCTCTCTTCTCCCTTCACCTCCACTTCCCTTTCCCCTCTGCTCTCCCCCTCCTCCCTCCTCTCCTCTTCTATCCTCTGATTTTTCTGCTTTTCTTTCCTCCTCTACTCTTCTCTTCCCTCCCCTCCCCTCTTCCCTTCTCTCCTCTCCTCTTTTCTCTTTTTCCTTCATAAGCTGAAGAAATTACTGTGTACCTGCTTCCACTTAAGTGGTTACGGCTTAGCAACCATAGAGTGATTCCCCTGAAACCATGACCCCAAAGAAAGCCTTCCTCCTTTGTCAGGCTTTGTTTATTGTTCATGATGATAAATAAACTAACACCCACAGCTCACCTAAATCTGCTGAGTGTTGGTTGTATTATTGTCGATGAGGTTATGTATAACAGTTGTTAAGCATAAGAATTTAAAAGGCAAAAGGTGCTCTCTTTGTCTTGCTGCTAAAATCACCTACATCAAGGTGCATATTCTGTAAATACATTGATATCTTGGTAAAATAATAGACTGTGTAAGTAGGGAATATGTGTTGAAGGTTAGAATTGTGATCTTGGTTTACATCTTTCTAGCCAGTGCCCGGAATATGATAGGCCCAACACATTTTGGCTTGGTTTATATTTTATCTAACAAGTTTTACCTCAAACCACCACTTTCAAATGTTTTGAGGGTAATTCTTTCTGTTAGTTGGAGTTTTTCCAAAACGTTCTCATCTCATTTTTCTTAACTCGCATGGTGGCTACATGGTAGAGGATGAAACACAGGTTTAAATAAAACTCATGTTTCTCCATCGTCAGGAAGAAATCTGGAAGCTCAGTTCTTTAAATGTGTAGGTTTTTTATGTGTATCTATTTAATCTGTTGCAGTTTTTGTTCTTTCTAATTCGTTGTGACACAGACTATTCAGTGATGGGTTTTGCCAAGAGAACGAGTATCGAGATGACTAGAATACTATAATGGCCTTCAAATGTAGTTTTCTTGAAAAGGAAGGGAATTTACTTCTCATTGTAAGTATATGAAAACAAGCTGGCCAGACTTTCTTTGGAGTGTTTTATTGGAAGTCATCAATTAGTAATCTAGAATCAGTTTTGAGGACATTTCTTTTTCTTTTTCTTTTTTTAAAAGATTTATTTATTTATTATATGTATATGAGAACACCATCGTTGTCTTCAGACACACCAGAAGAGGGCACCAGATCCCATTACAGATGGTTGTGAGCCACCATGTGGTTGCTGGGAGTTGAGCTCAGGACCTCTGGAAGAGCAGTCAGTGCAGCCATCTCTGAAGCCCTTGAGGACATTTCTAATCAGGGGCCCTTAGATCTCTGACATGGTTTGTTTTCTTTTCCCACAGAGAGAGGAGGAAGGTAGGAACATGGAAACAAGCTGGATCTTACTTGACTTGTTTTCTTCTCTAACCCAAAGGACCCAAACTTGGAGTAGGGATCAAAAATGCCTGACTGTCTTGGGAAAGCTGTTGGGGTCTGGGGCTTGCTCTTTGATTCTCAGATGGGGCTTGGCTGCCAGCTCCTCACAGCCACACCCCATCAAGTCCTTGGGCTACTGGGGTAGCCAGTCAACTGGCTGAGGCTTTGAAATAACTTTATGTCAGGACCCAAAGGCAATATCTCTGCCGCTAGGCTGAATACAACCTTCAGAATCACCATGTGCCTATATACTTCAAGAAGGATGTATCAAGGCACTACATTTGGAAAAGGAGGCAACAGAAGTTATGAAGCTTCTTGGTGACAGGTACCAGTTTCTTCCCAGCAGATATAGTGGACAGATCCCTGAGGGCTAGATGAGATCAGCTGTCATAGGCTCCAGAGAGAATAAAGATCAACAAGGTGGCTTCTTTAGAACAGGGAATAGGAAGGGAAAATATTAAAAAGAAGCAAGAAACTTTGACTTGAAAGAAATGGCTTTCATTTGAAATGGAGATCTTAGTTCTCTGCCCTAATGGTGATCCTGTAGAAAGGCAACAGGCAATGCACAAGGGGTTGTTAGGTAAACATTTCAGGGTTGTTATAAGAGTTTATATGTCTGCCACTAGCCCAGAGCAAATACTGGTGTTCGTTGGTTCTTAAACTATATGTTATTTAGGCCAAAGGATTCATAATCACAAATTCTATTTTGCAGAAAGGAATTCACAATTACTCCTGTAATTTGTGAAATTTTCCACAACTTGAGGAATTTTTTTTCTACCAGGTAAGGATAGAGAATTTAAACTCTCTAAGAGAAATTCAACTACATGAACACTTCTCAAAAAAGTTGGAAGCTACTGAAGAGGTCAGTGAACATTCTGTGCAAGGAACAGAAAATGCCTACTGCCAACCAAAGGTAGAGCCTGGAGGGAGAGCCAGGCCGCTGGCTCCATCTGCTTTGTGCCCGCTGTTTAGTTTGGCAAAGGCTGGCTCCTTTGCAGGAGGGAAATGGTTTCTACATTGGTCTGCAAAGTCAGAGGATGTGGACTCAGAAGGAGAACTGAGCTGTTCTGGCTAAATACATTTGCTTTATTTCCGTGGGACCTCCCCAAACACATTGATATTTTTGTAAGAATGAAATAAAGGCAGCAGTGACAAAGACAACATTATCACGGCTGCCCGAGTTGGCATACTGTGCAGTGTTTATTTGGTAATGAATAAGAAAAGTTCCACATAAGTCATTTAGCAAATCTCCCTGACACAGAATCATCTCTTTCTATTCATTAGCAGAGTGTGTAATGCATTTTACATCTACATTATTAGGAAAGAGTAATTCCATATGGCCTAGAGGTGCGACTTTGGCGGAACAGCTTTGCCCTGTAATTAAATGTATATGTAAATGGCTCATAATGTAGAGAAGTGGCCAGGAATATGGATTTACAACATCTACTTCAGCATTTAGTCGCCCATGTATTAACAGTGCTGTTAAACATCACCATGGCCTAGCACTGAGAGTGATTGGGTCTTTCAGTACATGGTTGTCTTACTAGCATGGATAAGTTGAACAATGCATTACAATGGGGAAAATGTCAACATAAGAGCTAACCGAACCTAAACGTGGCCTAAGGAATAATGGCTAGGAATCTACTTTGGTGAATGGGAAGAGGGAAGTGAAATCTGAGGATGTCTCAGGCAAAACTACATGGACCATCTCCATTATGGAGCTAGTGCTTTGGAAAATAGACAGTTTTGGAGTTATTATTTTTACATTTATATGTTAGTTTAAGAGTTGAAAAATTAAACTACTAAATCAACCCTCTAAACCCCATTAGCCCTCCTCCAGTTTCTTCTCTATCCACCCCCACACACTACTTACCTTCATATGACTTTTAAAAAGCATATCTTAGTGCTGCTAGTATGGGTATAAGTATAGGACCATTCACCAGACTGTGGATTGCCTATCAGAGGAAGCAACCATGAGGATGAAATCTCCTTCTAGCAGCCATCAGTTACTCATAGCTCATCACAAGGCAGAAGGTTGTGACTCCCTCCCCTATCCAATGCATCATTTTTGTTTGGTTGTGATGGTCTTATGTATGCTGTCAAGCCACTGTGAGTTCATATGTTTAATGGCTCTTTCATACAGAAAACACTGTTTCTCTGTATTCATCTTCCATGATAATCCCTAAGCTTTGGGAGGAGGGGATATTATACAGATGTTCCATTTAGGGCTGAGCACTCTTCAGTCTCTTATTTTGTGTACTTTGACAGGTTGTAGGGCTTTGTACGAATAGCTATCTGCTGCAATAAGCTTCTCTAATAAGAAGAGAGATAAGCAGTAATCCATGGATATAAATATAAGTATTTAGCAGACATTTTTAACACTATGTTCATAATAGTAGTAACTTCTCCCTTAAAACCTATCATCTATCCAGTCATCAGTCTTTGGTCTAGTTTAACAGTTTTAGACATGAGTTCTGTATTGTAGAGTAGGTTTTAAAATCAATTAGAAAATGGTTGGTTATTTCTATAACATTCATGCCACTATTAGTAGGGTTGATAAGTGGGCAAGACTATTAATTACTTTTCTACCCTGATAAGATGCATACCAGTTTCCTGAACCATGGAAGCTAGCAAGTAAAGATGAAGTTTCCATCCCACTATCAGACTGATTTCTTGCAGTTGTCCTTATATGTACATGTACATGGATTCAGTGTGTATGTACACAGATATACATATATGTGTCTGTTATATCAACCAACATACTGTGTTAAGTGATGGTGGCTGTGTATCTAAGAGTCATGGAGAAAGTCTGAAAACAGTTAATTTTATGTATGCTTTTCTTCTTTTTGTTTCTGGTATTGTTATTTTCTACCCTAAAAGAACACGAACACTTTAGCTTTCTAATTCTTTTTTTCTAAAGCAACCAGGCTCTGTGATCCCAGAGAAGACTGATATTACCAGAAGAACCTAGTGCCAACACATGCAATTAACTACTGCTATCAAGGTTTTAATATGTTTCTGCTTTCTACCATTTAGTTCCATGCATCCCCTTGTTAATTATTTGTAGCATTATGAATTTGCCTTTCTAGTCTAGTACCTTGTATTATTTACAAGCTATTAAGACAATTGTAGTCTATTTTAATTCTGCATGATTATTCTAAAAATTTCCCTACACTGATCAATATTGAGCAAAGCTATTCAGTATCTCCCTTCCTTTTCACAATTTATTTCATTTTAATTCACACAGTTTCACTAAACCCCTAGACAGATTCTCCTGTAACTAAGAGTAAATTCTTTCTTTAAATTTAACATTGTTTTTCTTGCTCTCTTTTCAAGTGCTCATGATTTCCTATGAATGTCAAGTGGACAGAACAATGTCAAAAATTTTAATATCTCTCCAACTCATAAAGTTGTAAAATCTAATTTTCAGTTTGACACAAAATTCAAAAAACAACTCAAACTATCGAAATGCAACTTCTTGGAACTATTTCTAAATGGACTCCAAATTCTCTTTTGTAGTTGTGGGTCTCATTTCCCTCCACATATTTGTTAATTTTGTTCTTTCCCCTCCCATGTTACAGGAAAGTGAGAGCTCAAATGAATTCCACATGACCATGGAATCCCACAAGCGTCAGGTTGGACCCAACTGTTTGCGTTCTTTCTTTCTCTATTCATTGCACTTAAACCTGTCTTTTATCTATCAGTTCTCCAAGAAATGACTTTTTTTCCTGAACATTTTCTAAAAGAGGATGATTCCTGTATTTGTTACTTTTTTCATTCCTGTGACAAAATACCTAATCAAAGCAACTTAAGGGAAACAGGCATTATCTTGGCTCACAATTTGAGCATCTAGTTCATTATGGTCAGGTCAAGGCAACAATAGCTGGATGTAGCAGGTCAGATTGCCAGATAATTGCAAATCTAACTAAATTGCCCATCAAAATTAACCCTCACAATTATTAGCTTTCAAATAACATATTTCATATTAGACCAAATGTGTTAGAATTCGATGCTTCTAGTTCCTTCCTTTTCTTGATCATTTCTGGAATTATCTTCTAACCCCTTGGAAATTACATGGAACAGGCCTGTTTCTGGTTTCATTTGTGTTACTGTGATTCCTGACCACAGGCAACAAAAGGGTGATACAGATTTGTTATTCAGCCTACAGTTTCAAATTTAAGTCCATCATTGAGAGGAAATCAAACATCCCAATCCCAGTCAAGAGCAGACATTTGAACACACTATGCTGCTTGCTTGATCCTTTCATCTAACACTTTCCCATCTCCCATGGTTTAGGATGCCCTGCCTAGGGAATGGTAACCCATGATAGCCTGAGCAAATTAATAATCAAGATAATCACAGACATGCTCATTAAGTCAACCTAATCTAGACAATTGCTCAACTGAGACTTTGTCTGGTGATCCTAGGTTATGACCAGCCAGTGTTGAAAACCAATACTGACATCTAATTATCATTTTTACAAAATGCTTTCATCATTTCATGTCAACAACTATAGGCTTTCAAAGTCTCTCCTTCTAGGTCATTATTATTTTTTTCCAGTCATGGTTTACAATATATGGCTAACTCTTGCTTTCCTAACTTACTCAGTTTCGAAGTTTCCTAGACTGTTGTGACACAGAACTCTAGGTGCAGTCTAATAAAGCTATCATTATTTACTCTAAAATGACAAATTTCACCAACATATCTCAAGATTGCATATTAGGAATATCAGGCACTACATTTAATTATTGACTTAAAACAGCCTCAGTTTGACTAAACTGTAAGCCATACATTAATGCATTGTACTTCCTGCCCTCCACTACCCAGAACTAAAACTGATTTTGGACTTCAGTAAAGGAATTCTAATGATCTACTCCAATTATCCTCTTATCATTCAGCCTTGTTTGGAGATATGTTGTATGTCTTTAGTGGATTCTAAACACCATGATTATTTCTAATTCATTGAAGTAGTTTTGTATCATTCTCTTCCATATTTTGTTGTGAATTATTGATAAAAAATATTTGCTGTGAGAGAGTTAAAACCCCTTCTTTTCAGGTTGCAAATAATCCACTTATAATTATAAAACATTAAAAAATGAAACTAAGTGAGTGGTTCATTTGCTCCATTATTTCACATCATTAGTTCAGTTCTTTAGAGAGATTGTAAGATATAAACATCTTATGTTTTGTGCCTCCTACATTTTTTAGGCCTGTGAAAGCAGGGAAAATATGTCCACTTATATTGCCTGTTAGTGAACTCATGATAATTTCTCATAGAACTGTCGAGTCTTCTCAGAGTATTGACCAGTTCTGACTAGCATTGCTGTCTTTCTTCTGTTGTTGACTTCAAAGGCATCCTACAGCCCTGGCATTCACTGTTAAGAAAAGATAAATACCATCTGTGAAAAAAATCATAACATCAAACATATTATAAAGGAATTAGATTTAGAGGACAGAAGAATAAAAAAAGCAATATTAAATAGAAAATCAGGTTTTAAAAGTAGTTAAAAGAAAAAGACCTGAACACTTTGCCAATGAAATCTGATAATGAGCATGTAAAATGACACTCAGCATCACCAATCATAATGAAAGGCAAGTGAAATCCATGTGAGATCACGAAGGCAGATATAGGTGATATACTTAAAGAAATAGATGGCTTCTATCAAATATGGAGAAGAATATAGCATTTCATAATATTGCTGGTGGATTATTGAAGGGCACCACCATTTTGGAAAACAATTTGGCAGTTTCTTAGCCTCTAAGTCTAGCATTCACTCTAAGAATTTTCTTTGGGAAATGGAAACATACATTCACAGAAAAGCCTAAATGTTTTCATAGAAGGTTTCTTTGTAATTACCACAAGAAACTGTACACGTGTCTATCAAATGTAAAATAACTGTATACTAGAACAGTGCACAGTTATATAAATTAGAAAGCTACTGAAACATGGGAAAGAATAGATGAGCTTCATATATATTATGCTAGTGAGATAAACCAAGCTTAAAAAGCTATAATTCCATCTAAATGACATTAAATCAAGGAGAAGCTATAGGCTATAAAATAGGTAGGTGTACCCAGTTGTAAGCATAAATACAGACATACACAGACATACTATACACATGTGTACCCATGTAAAACAAAACAACAACAATATAAACAAAGATTAAGCAGATCTTATATGTGGTCAGGGTCTGCTTCTTCACACTAGAGTTCATTCTCTTTTTTTTGGTAGGAGAACCAACTCCATTCATAAATTCTTTATCTGAACAACTTAACCAAGCCCCAAAGGCCTTCCCTCCTAATTCCATCACCCTGGAAGAGAGGATTTCAGCGTATGAATCTGGGATCAGGACATCAGCATTTATTCCTTGTGCAAACTGACAATTCTTGTCTCTTTCAACTGTCAACTCGCAAAGACTTCTCTCCCCCATGTTGTTCTCCAACACAGAGCTTCACTTAAATTGCAGAATTATAGACACCTGTTGCGAGGAGAACAGCTCTCACCCTGACTCCTTCTGCCATGTATTTAGTATAGCCCAATGGTCAGAATTTTTTTCCATGATTATTTTTCACACATCCTTGAACCCCAGCCCCATGTTTGCACTTGGAAAGTGCTCAGCAATGATGAAATGCACATAAGTGAAATATGTCTGGTAAGACCACACTTTCTGGATGCTTTATAGAATCATGAGGTTTTAAAAACCACCAGTTGGGATCAGATTTTCCTTGTTTGTTGATGAATATGGAATGTTCGAGCTGGAAGACTCTTAGAGTTCCTCTGGTCCAATTCTTTATTTTACAGAGACAAAAGCTTCATTGCCTGCTGGCCATTATCTGGTAACTTCAGGCACTCTCTGATCTTACATTCCTTGGGCTCCATCCAGACCCAGGTCTAAGATATGATGTGCTCCTAGAGAAATGCATTCCACTTGGATAAAGCAAAACAAAACAAGAACTTAGCCACCTATTCGACTAGCAGACAGGAGTATAAATATGCAGTTTGGAGGATACATCAGACATCAGCTATGCTGCGGTTCAGAAAAATGATGCAGATTTAAGCGGCTCTTGGGTTTTCCTCTAAAGGTCATGCAGTATTTGGGTTACTTCAAGGTTTCTGGCAGCCTAGTAATAAGGACTTTTGATTATCTATTTCATGTATTTAGATATTAAAATATAGCTGCAATTCAGGCTGAAGCTTTGTTTTTGAAAGCAAAACCCAGCTACTTTCAAGGTTGTTCTTCTTCATTTCTCCTTAGAACAATGCTATTGAGAGAGCTTGGGCTCTCTGCAAGAGGCTGCCCTTGGATTGTCAATCAGAAGGTTCACCTCAAAATCTTAAACCTCTAAATCTGGGAGGGTTTCATTACTGAGGGCAGATGGAGGTGTTTGAAGACAGGCTTAGGTAAAGAGAGGATCAGGGTTGCCAAGCTCAGTGGCTCAGTTACTTGGAGAAGCTTCTGGACCTTCAGTTAATCTGTCCTTGAGATTACTCTCATACAGTAGCATCTCTTAGGCAAGGACTTGTCACTTTTCATTTTCATTCAACTGAGCCAAACATGGAACTTGGTCCCATTCATGCACCTTTGCATCTTGGGAAATCATCAAGGAAGACTATTTCGGTCCCACAAATTTCTCTTTGAATTAATTGGCTAAAAATTAGGTGCATATGACTCCTCTAAAATCTTGCTATCTTTGCCTCTAGGGTACACAGAAGAGCTAAGACATTAGAGAGTTAGTTCACTGTTCCTCCCCTGCCCTCCCTTCCCTTCCTTTGCCCTCCCCTCCCCTTCCTTTCTTATCTCCCTCTGGGTGTATATCTATCTATACATCAAATTTGCACTGAAGGGATTCTCAGGGCATGGAGGAGGGCTGGGTAGGACTTCCTGGAAATGCATCTGTACCATCAGCTGTGGTCTCGGTTTCTCAGTTCTTCCAAAAGGACTGTTTGATCTGACAAGTAAATATGAGGCAAGGGACTCCTGTAGATCTTAACAGAAAAAAATCAGAGATGGTCAAATCCACTCTTGCCTGACAAACAGAGGGTCTTGAAAGACACTGCCAGGGTGCCTTGTTTGCACAGTTGGCTCTTAGGTGCCTGCATTCTGATTCTAGAATTGTGAAGTTTAGACATGTCCTCGGGCTGAACGCGATGTTTGTTTTCACTCAGCCTCAGTGTCTATCCCTCACATCTCATCATCCTGGGCCTCTCTGGGCAGGAGCACTTCTGTTTAACATTGCATTGGATAAGTCTCCTAAGTCACAAAACAGGAACAAACGCCCATTAAAGAAACAAGTATTGCCAATGTTTAGCCAGTTCCCCAAACCCTTTGGAATAAATGCTGGTTTATCCTTAGGAAAAACAAGAGTAGAACAAGAAGTTATTTATGAAACATTAAAATCATGGAAATGGTTAAAGGGCAGCCATTCATTAATGTGTTCACCTCCTTGTCCACCTCTCAAAGGGTACCATTTATACTCTGCAGGATTAGCTTGGTGTAAAGAAGACTATCTAATGAAAATCCCATGCAACAGGCTGAGCTGGAGGGAGCAGTGTGAGGGCTCAGGCCCAGGCCTTCAAGGCAGGGGTCAGACACTGTGGTACTTGGTTTGCGGTGGAATATCTGGAAAAAGCATTGGTTACATTTTTGTAACCCTGGCTAATGAGTCCCAGTCGGCAAAGCTGAGCTGCACACCACACAGGCAGCAGACCATCAGCTAGCTTCCCATGAATGCAAAGATGTCATGGAAACAGGTCTTGCCTTTTCATGTAACCTGGCAGCTAATTTCCCCCTTAATTAGTCACAATACTATTTACGTAAAGACAAACAAAATATTGTTATTTTCTTAAACAAAAGTGAATCAGAACTTGAGACTTTATTTTCCAAGTATGTGATATTTTCTTTCAAAGGAAAACTTGAAGGTCAGGGAGTTTTTTGGTTGTCTATTAACTATTGTTGTCAGGGTTTCTTTTAGGAAGTGCTCTAGAGAGAATGTGCTTCACCTGGCTGGTTTGGTTCTGCTCTAAGAAGCTAAGAAGCTCTAAGAAGTCTTTAGTGTTTTGAACTTTGCAAAACGTTTGGACATCCAGTATTTCAAGTAGAAGTCCTTTCATGGATTAGACAGGGATGAAAGGGATTAGGAATAAATCCTGTCAGGATACTGCAGCTTGGAAGGGCTTCCTGGTCATCTGTAGTGTCTACCACCCTGTCTCAAATTGTGTGGCATGGAATTCCAAATCAAGTCAGCCTGAAATGTGGACCACTGTTTTGCCTGTTGGCACAGCACATCATAGTGAAGTGTAGGCTCCTGGAGTTCAGGAATGAAAAAATAGCTTTATTTCAATGAAGATTTTTCAACTTTTGTTTATGCAATATCTTCCCTATTTAAAAATAACTTAAGAAAGCTGATGTATTACAAAATAGCTATTGAGCAGCAAATGTGTGTCCCAGGTCTCAGCTCCAGGTGCTTCTATGACATACCAAGGTCAGCAACGTGTTGCCATTGTAACTCATCTGAGGGCTTGTGGAGCATCGACTAGGGGTGTGCCTGTGCTTCCTAAGAGTTTGGTTTGACAAGTCATTCTCCTGAATCTAGACATTTTGGAGTGACTAGATTCTCTACCCTTAGGAATCTGTGATTGAAACGGAGAAAGAACCCCTGAACACCACAGTATGTTCAAGTCTCTGCATGTGTGTCTAAAGGGATGCTTGGTCTTTTTTTCCCCACAGATTAACAATTAGCAGTTACAGTCAAGATCAGTTCCCTTGAGCCATGTGAGAGGTGAACAGCGTCTCTATGCCTTAAGAACATTACATTTACTCCAGAAGAATTAAGGTCAGAGAACAGGTTGGGGGAGAAGTCTCTCTTCCATCCCTGGGACCAAACACAAGTCATCAGGCTTGGCAGCAAGTGTCTTTCCCCCTGAGCTATCTTGCGAGCTACCCTTGATTTGTTTTATTTTGTGTTTTAAACCCTGATTCATCTAAAGCCAATCTTTCACATCTTTGGTAGTTAAACAAAATTTATTCTTATTTTACGTGTATGGCTGTTTTGCCTGTATGCACGTCTGTGCACTGCACATGTTTCTGGTACCTGTGGAGGCCAGAAGAGCATGTTGAATCCTCTGAATCTGGAGTGACAGACCAATTTAAGTATTGGAAATCACCAATGGATCTTCTGGAAGAGCAGCCAAGTGCCCCAAACACCTGAGCCATCTCCCCAGACTCTATACCGTGTTTTTTGTTTTTGTTTGTTTGTTTGTTTGTTTGTTTTTTAAATAAGACTTTCCTTGGACATCTTTTATCTTTAATATTAATATTTGATAACTATAGTTGAATTATTTCTTACTTCTAAGTGATTTATATTCCATCCTAAACTACATGCTAAAGAAATAAAACCCTAGCCGGGCAGTGGTGGTGCAAGCCTTCAATCCCAGCACTTGGGAGGCAGAGACAGGCGGATTTCTGAGTTCGAGGCCAGCCTGGTCTACAGAGTGAGTTCCAGGACAGCCAAGGCTACACAGAGAACCCTGTCTCAACCCCCCCCCCCCCCCCCCCAAAAAAAAAAGAAAGAGAGAAAAGAAATAAAACCCTGACAGCAGCTACGGTCACCTAAACTAAGACCTGTATAAAATCAAGGCAGTCTGTAATAATTCTGTAATGGATGCAGGAAAGGGAAGGGTATCACAAGGCTTAAGTCCTAGATGATGGCTGCAGGAAGAGGGGCAGCCATTCTTCTTTGGGGGTGTTGTCACTGGTAGGTTGTCTGTGCTCCAGCAAGTGGCAGTAGTTAGACTCAGTGTGTTATAAAGAAGGAGAAAGAAGAAGAGGAAACAGAGGAGGCAGAAGAGATTGAAGATAGAAGGTGTATGTGTTTGGGAGGTCTGGTAAGAGGACAAGGAGGAGCTATATAAATATAAAATACATATAATGTGTGGGCATAAATAAATATATACATATATGTTTGTATGAAATATATGGGCATTGATAAATATATACAAATGTATTTGTATAATATATGTGTGTGTGATACATATATATATATATATATATATATATATGTATGTCAATATATATGAAAGAGTACGCATCTTTAGGCATGAGAGAGCAGGAGAATTTATAGGAATACTAAATCAGATAGATTCATATCTTTTTCATGTTTGAATAAGGAGAGTCTGGGCTCCACATTATATGTATAGTTCAGTCAAATATAATACATGTGTGAACATATTATTTAAGATGTTTCACTGGGTGGTGGTGGTGCACACCTTTAATCTGCCTCTTGGGTGGCAGAGGCAGGCAGATCTCTGATTTTGAGGTCAGATTAGTCTACAGAATGAGTTGCAGGACAGCCAAGGATACGCAGTCGAGAGAGAGAGAGAGAGAGAGAGAGAGAGAGAGAGAGAGAGAGATTTTCAGATGACATCTCTTTACATTGTGTCCTAGAGATGAGTACCCTCTTGTTACTTCATAGGCTGTATGCTTCTGCTTCTCAAGGAAGGCGGGGCACCCACAAGTCTGCTTGGCCATGTATACCTATTAGCTCCTTGATAATAGTTCCCATGTGGCTGATCCAGGGAAACAGATACCTGGGTGGTAGTTTTGAACCTCAAAAAGTTGACTTTTGAAAGAAGACATATGTAAGGAGTGGGTCTCATGCTAAGGTTCTGTTCCCCAATTGGTTCTTGATCCATCAATAAAGATGCTAGTGGTCAATGAGTTGGGTGGGATTTCTGGGTCTCCGCAGGCAAGCTAGCAGATGCAGGAAAACTGGGGGAAGAAGGAGGAGGCAGGAGCAGCAGGAAAAAAGCCCACCAGCCATGTGTGTTTTCGGTTGGAGTGGCCAATGGCCACTCTATCAGATTATGCCTGTGGTGGCAGGGGAGGTTTAGGAGTGCCCAGTCATTGAGTTAGCAAAGGCATCTTAAGATTGACTGTCGTGTGTGTGTGTGTGTGTGTGTGTGTGTGTTGTTGTTGTTGTTGTTGTTGTCATCGTCGTTTTTCTCTGTGGATCTAAGTGCATCTGGGTGGGAGCTGGTAGCAAGGTCCACCCAGAGCTTAAAGCTGGGTAGCAAAAACTATACGCTACAGACATTTTAAAATACATATACACAGATAATGATTACTTGATTGTTTCTGCATTCTTGTAGGAACAAATACAAGAAATATATTTCCTGTAAAGGCTTTTGAACTACTTTGATAAGTTAATATCTGACTAGGGCTTATGTGGAAATCAATTTCTTTTTTGTTTGCTATTCTTCAGGCTCTGAATTTAGGCCGATGTCTTGGGTGGTACTTAAATCACACTTGAGTTGCCTGCATAAAGTGGTATGTATAATATATAAAAGCAGAAAAGATAAAAGAAGAGAAACCTTTTGTGATACCACTTCTCCAAGTCCTCTCTTCCCTTACTAGCAGAAATAATGTAAACTTTTTTGCTTTTGTTTTTATTGTTGTTGTTTTTCTTTTTGTTGTTCTGTTTCATTTTTTGTTTATTTGTTTATTTTGAGACAGGGTTTCTCTGTGTAGCCCTGGCTGGACTGGGACTCACTTTGTTAGATCAGACTGACCTTGAACTTAGAGATCCATCTGCATCTGCCTCTGCCTCCCCAGTGCTGAGATCAAAGGATTGTGCCACCACCGCCCAGCCTTGAAATAGTATAAGCTTTTAAGGTGACCTTAGTTAGGTTAATTTAAAGCCTTCAATTGTTAGAGAGGGGTATCCCACTATTTCAGGAAAAGCTGGATTCTTAAAGCTCTTGCAAATTTGTTCAGCACCTAGAAACACTAACAACATGAAATAGAAAAGAAAGACTTACTTCCTTTTATTTATGTATTTATTTTTAAGCAGAGGGATGGCACTTTACCAGACAATGAGGCCCTGGCGTCTCAGTTACCTGCTTCTAAATCCTCTACCTAGTACTGTTTCCAGTATGTCTATGAAGCATATCATCATCCATTGATGGGGAAAGTCATCTTGACTTCTTTTGCAGGGACTCTGATGGTCACTTCAGTGCTGCAAAATCCTTCAGAAGAGTAGTCAATGTGTGAGCCCATGGTAGGCATCAGGTTGAGTGAGTACCCCACTTATGAAAAGTCTGCTTTCCTGTGTTACTCTCTGCTTCCAACTGACATTGTTGCAGTCATTAAAAGTAATTTGTAATTGGATAGGAAAGGAAGGTCAACAACAGTCAGAATTAATTCTTTCTGAAGGTCAGCAGAGGTCAGAATTAATTCATTTAGCCATGGGATTTATGCAAGAGAGCTTTATACTTTAAATCACCTTTAAACATTCTCAGAGAAAAGTTCCATTTGATCTTCCTCAGTTACTTCTCCCATTTGTATCATGGCAGACTCTTCGTATGCATTTTGATAGTTTGACTATTGAGATTGGAGCTGTTAGTCTTAACATTCTGCTTCTCCAGTCCTGTAGAACTAAACTACAATGGCTTACACCTGTAACTTAGCCAAGACCCTTCCTTTCACTGTTTATGTCTGCAAGCCTCCTCTCTTCTGGTTAACTATTTTCCTAGCAATCATTGCTTAAGAATCTTCTAGAGATAGCAGTGGTGGGAGCTTGAGCTTTTTGACTGTTTAATTCCCTCAAGCCTTAGCTCATGGATGGAGAGCAGAAATACGAAAGCCAAGACTCTGGTCAGGACAACTTCCAAATGAAGTTTATTTTGCAGAGATCCTTGGAACTCTGTGGCTGGTTACCTTTGCTTGACTGATTGTTTCTGTGAATCTTTGTGGGAGGGAGCCCTCGTCTCAGCATCTGCGTCCGTAACTTCCAGCCTAACAATGCAGGTGGACTTGTAGTGACCATTTCCAGATTTCCTTCCTTTTGCCGCAATGTTGAGTCAGTGAAGAGAAGCCTGGTCTGTAAGTTTCATCTGGACAAGAGTATTTTCTCTTACAGTGGTTCACCCCCTCTGACGAGCCCTTGCCACTGATGGAATCAGGACAGGAAAGAGCCACAGTGCTGAGTTCACTCAAGTCTGGGGAGAAAATGTCTGTCATGAGTCTGGCACTAGCTCAGGGGCAGAACAATTGCCTACCTTATGTGAGGCCCTAGTGTGATTTCTAGCATCACCAATAAGCAAAGCAAAGGAAAAAAAATTAATGACCTGCTACATGAAGGTGGTAGGTTTTACTTTCTCCACAGTGTCAGATATACCTTTTTTTAAATTTATAGCACATTTTAGCATATGGAAAGCTTTAAAGGGATATACTTTATTATAATTATCAAGTCTATTTCTCAGTCGTTTTCCTTGTCTTTAGGGTGGGAAAGAATTGGTTTTTAATCTGAAATCAAATGCATAAAAGCTTACTTCAAGTCAGTACATGCTTCTACTATGTCCTAATCCAGTTTCTCCTTCTGATTCTCAGATTTAATGATTTTGTTTTCTTTTCTTTTCTTTTCTTTTCCTTTCTTCTTTCTTTCTTTCTTTCTTTTTTTGTAACCATGAGAAGGGAGAACTAACACTCAGGGCTATTCGAAGGATCATATGGAAACCAACTATTATAATACATCATAAAATGTAGAAATATGTAAAAAAGATCTAAATGGAATAACCAAGTAACAAGGGAGATAATGCTACAGTGAGACACTCCTCACCAACAAATAAAACCTCCAGTGCCAGAATAGGATTATATATAGTTGGATTGTTGGCCAAATGGGCCCCATGGAAACTCAGGCTGTTGCCAAGGCTGTTGATTGCTCTCCACAAACTGATTGTGAGACCCTATTGCTGAAGATAACATCTAGATATTTTATTGAACACAGAAGTTAATCTGGTGCCTACCTAGAGCCTTCATTCCTACTGAGTAGTGTTCTTGATGCTAGAAAGTACTATGAATAACTGTCATAGGAAAATGGTAATGACTACCTAGCTACCTACAACCTGCCTGTGATCTATAAGAGTAACCTACCTGCAAGATACTCTGGTGCAATAATGGCACAAATACCGTGTGAGTAACCAACTACTCTCTGATGGGGTTTTAAGGCCTGCTCCATGGGGTGGAATTCATGCCTGACACTGCTCAGATGGCCAAGAACCAATAGACCATGGACTAAGAGAAAACCATATGCTATTATTCTGCTCAAGAAACATGGAATACAGCAATAAAATGATATTCTGTTATACCCATAGATCAGTATATTGCTCAGCCATCATCAGAGACGCTTCCTCTTGAAGTAAATGGGAACTAACACAGAGAGACCCACTACTGGAACATGTGCAGAGAACAAGAGACTTCAAAACACTCATTCCTAAATGAGATATATTCTTTAAGTTCCTCTCTCGGGGTTCTGAGAGCTATGGGAAAGGGGAAAGAGAAACGTTGTAAAATCACAGGGTATAGTTGACTCTAAGGAAACAATGTCTTCCAGAAACAACAACACTGAGGCACATATGAACCTAGAGACTCTGTGGCAGCATGACCAGGGACAATACAGATTCAAGCTAGATAAGGTCCCAGAGCTGAGATAGAAAACTGGACACAGGCTTCCACCCCTGATCGGGAAGGTATCTGCTATTGACATCAGTTTCAGAGGAAAACTTAGTTTTCTCCAATAAAGTTTCTCAGGGTATATTAACCACACTTAAGTGTAGGCTCCCTGACCAGCTAGCACAAAACAAACTCCTCAACATATTTTTGTAGATTTTCTCATTGTTTTGCTTGAGCAGATTTTGTCTTATTGGTTTTTTGCTTGTATTATAGTTTCTGATTTTCTGTGTGTGTGTGTGTGTGTGTGTGTGTGTGTGTGTGTGTGTGTAGGTGCTCACATGCGTGGACATGCGCTCGGGTGCGTGCGTGCAAGTATTTCTTGTGTTTTTCTCTTTTATTTCTTGTTTCTTTGCCTGTTTGTTTTCTAAAGGAAGAGATAAAGAGAGGGTATGGAACTGAGTGGATGGGAGGTGGGGAGGATCTGGGAGGAAGTGGGGAAAGAGAAAACATGATCAGAATGTTATATAAAAGTTATTTTTCAATTAAACAAAGACCAAAGTAAAGACCAAAACACTTGGTTGCCTTCTTCATATCTTTTCTGTGGCTGCTGCAGCATCCTCACCTACTGCGCTCTGCAGCATCCCCACCTACTGCCCTCTGCAGCATCCTCACCTACTGCCCTCTGCAGCATCCCCACCTACTGCCCTCTGCAGCATCCTCACCTACTGCCCTCTGCAGCATCCCACCTACTGTCATTGCATTAGTACTGATTTCCTCAGAAATCTCTGTCAATATTCCATGGGCTATTTGTTAGCTTCATGTAAGTAAATGCAGGAAGTGTTAAACTTACAAAAAAGAAGCTTTATTTGACACATGATTCTGGAGGTTTCAGTCTAAGATTTGCAACTTTGTTATTTAGGCCTCTAGGAAGGGTGCTGAATGCCAACAACAGGGGATATATGGTTCTAAGAAAACCACTTATATCACGATCCAGAAAGGAGGGAAAGAGAGGGAGGTGGTAGGTAGACCAGGGTTCCATAATTCCCCACACCCCCATTACCTAATAATCTTCCACTAGCTCTCATTTTGTCTAAGTCCACAGCATATCTCAGTATACAACCCTGCAGACCAAACTTTACAAATGGACTTTTGTGGGACACTCATCCAAACACAGTACTGAGGAAATATGATATTCCAACCTTTATTTACTCAGCAGCCAAGAGCACACACCCTGCAGCCTGTGGATGTGTCCAAATGTTATCAGTTGCATTCACTTATAGTAAATATTATATAGTTGATGTTCTTGGAGAAACCAAAGTCTGATTCAATAAATTCTACTCACAAGGTTCAAGTTAAAGGCCCAACCCTATGCACTGGTTCAAATGTTCTTCATTTTCAGCTTGCTCTTCTCAGAAAGCTGTGTGTGAATAGAACAAGTTCCTTTCTACCCATGCCCTTGGCTTTCCTTTTGGGATGTCAATGAGTTTCATAGAAAGGATTGCTCTTCTTTGGTTTTATCATGAATCCTGGAATGACAGCCAGCTGCCAGTAGGCTTTTATGCCTGCTCAGAAAAATCATCAGTCTTCAATAGCTCCATTCAACACCCTTTCTTTTGCTTGGAAAAAAAAATATTGAAGAACCAATATAAAGATTAAAGTTTGTCCTCAGAGCCAAAACATCTAGTATCTGGTTGGAAGTCTTTTTAACGATTTATTTTGTACTTTTATTTATGTATATGTGTGTGTACCTTCATGGATTTATTTGTACTGTGTGCATGCAGGGCCAGAGGATGTCAAATACCCTATAACCGAAATTATAGACAGTTGTGAGCTGCCTGATATGGGTACTGGGAAACAAACTCTGGTCTTCTGCAAATCAGTAAGCATTCTTCACCTCCATGCTGTCTCACCCGATTCTGGCATGAGTTCTTATGTGACTTTCCATTGAGGAGTTTCTCTTGAATAAAAATGCCTTCTGGAGGACTGGAGGACTGCTGGGTAAAAACATCCTCATTTGTCAAAGAGGAATTTCTCATCTATCACGATGACTAAAAACATTACTGGAATTGAGGGAGATGAAAGAAAGAGTTGGCATGTTTGCCTGACATGTGCAAAGTCCTGGGTTCTGTCATCAGCTTCATATAAAATCACATGGTGGCTCATGCCTGTAATCCCAGCATAAGAGAAGTAGAGGCAGTGGGATCAAAAGCTCAAGATAATTCTCAAATACACAGCTAGTTTAAAGCCAGCCTCACTACATGAGATCCTGCTTAAAGCATACACACACACACACACAGAGAGAGAGAGAGAGAGAGAGAGAGAGAGAGAGAGAGAGAGAGAGAAGACAGAGAGAGAAAAAGGGAGGGAGGGGGAAAACCAACCAACCAACCCCAAAACAAACAGATCTTCGTTGACCCTTCCTTATAGTGCATTCCAATCTAGTTGTATGTATGTCCCACTAAGTGGTCACACAAAGTCACCTGAGTGACCCCATGTGAAGGACCTCAGTTAGTAATCTGAAGATTCCCTCTGTTTCAGGTCATACCATACCAGTCCACTTTCCACATGTCAGGTTCAGTGGTTCACATCTTCTTGATACAAGGCCTTGGAAACCTGGACAAATTCCCTACATGTAGCTGCCTAAGCTAACAGACTGATACGTAGTCTCCAAACTGTGCACTCACATTCCCAAAGACGTACCTGCTTTTCCTAGTTATTTGCTTTTCTACTTCTGTTTCCTCTTTGTCTCTGTTTTTCTTCTCAGACACAAGCTGAGCCTCGCTTGAGACATGGGGAAAATAGCTGCTTACTTTCAAACACACTATTGTGAGACACATTCCTGTGTGCCCTCCCTTCCTCTCAGTGCCTGGCCTGCTTTGCCCTCTCTTCAGGACATCATGACTCTGCACAGTCACCCTCACCCTGTAAGTCCCCATACTTGCCAGCAGTCATGCTGGCAGCCTGAGAGGCTGGCATGTCATTTAGCTAAGTAGTTTGGCACTTGGCAGCCTTTGCATCTCTGTTCTGAAGTCTGGCTTCTAACTTCTGTGCTGAAGGCAGCATTCTGTTCTGTGCAGAAGAACCCTCTACATGGCCATTTGACCTCCTTCCTCCCACACCCACCAGAACCACTGAGGTGTGGCTCCTGGCACAGAATTACCACAGAGTGAACTAGTTTCAACTAGAGCCCATTCATGGGGGAAGAACCCATGGAAATGTGTCCACCATTCAAAATAAGGACAAATACAAGTTGAACTTCCAGGTTAGGCTCTAGTGGATTTGAAGTAGATGAGGAGACCAATAAATGATTAGTCAGTGCTAATCCAGGTGTGGTCAGTAACCAGTATCCATTGCAGTAAGAAGCAAGTGACATTTGCCACTCACAAGAGAGAAGCTGGGCTAAGATATGGTCTTACCCAGGGATTTTCAGAACCCTCAAGTAAGTGGAAACTTCACCCCAGCTAACTCTAATTTCTGCCTCTGCCCTGCACTTACTGTACATCTGCCCTATTTTCTTCTGTCAATGGGTAGGAACATTGAGCTGACTTCCTGTCTTGGCTATTGAATTTCTGTTTTGTTCTTTTTTCATGATTTCTCTTTTTGTATGTCTTTTGTTTTTGTTGTTGTATCACCCTTGATTTTATTTAATTATCTATGCTCTTTCAAGCTTTTCCAGCCTAGGTCCACAGGGGGAGCCTAAAAACAATCTTTCCAGTAAATCTTGACACTGAATCTATTTGAAGAGGTTAAAATTACTAGAGGCTGGAGATGTACAAGCTGGTGATATTTTAGAGGTACCTTCAGCCCAGGTACCTAGTGACTATCTGGATCCATGAAGGCTAGCCTGGAGCTTAGTGTCATTGCATATGACTTGGCTCTGGCATGGGAGTAATGGCTGAACTTCAGGGTCCATTCTGGAATCTAGGTTTACAAAACAATTTTAGAGCCTCGGTCTCCAGAGACATTGGAGTTGATCCTGCTGGAGTTAGACCCTGGATTTGAGTCTTCTGGAGCAAAGGAACAGAGCTGTTAAAGTGAAGTATAAGACTTGTAAGACTGTCCAGTTACAGGCTCAACTGTGTGAAACTGGGGCCTGATGTTTTGGAGCATCCTGAGTCTTGATCTGTGGGTCAAGACTAGAGTCTAGAGCCATGAGAGGGGCTTGGTGCTGGACCAGGCATAGCCTTGATCTGTTAGAGAAGCTCTGGGGTTGCATGTCCCAGGCTGAGAATTAGGGCATGTCCAAAATCGCATTGTCAATTGGAGGCTAACCCAGCTGTGGGTAGTTTAGGGCCTGGCATTGGGAATATCTTAACCATGAGGCTATCCAGATGGCCATGTTGGGAGGCCTGTAGACTAAGTCTTTGGGGACACTGGGGACACTGGGGTGGGCATGAGTAATGAGACTACAGAGCAAGACTAGAGATCATGGGATCATGGTCTCTTGTTAGTGGTATTGGGACAGGCATGGAAACATGGACTCTGGATAGCAATCTGGAGACTAGGGGTAACGGGTTCTGTGAAACTGTTGTACCTGAGGTAACCCAACTCTAGGTGTGTCAGTTGGTTTGCTGTTGTGATAAAAATATCTGACAGAAGCAACTGAAGGAAAGAAGAATGGGTCGATTTTGGATTATAGTTCCAGCACACACAGTATATCACAGCAGGAAAGGCATGAAGGTTGAAACAGGAGGCCACAGTGCATTCATTGTCTAGAAGCACAGAGTGTGAGTGCTTGCGGGTACCTTTCTTCTTTTTATTCAGTCTGGGAAACCATCCCACAAAATGGTACCTCATGGCATTTAGAGTGTCTTTGCACCCAAATTAACTTAATTGAGTTAATCTTCATTAACATGTCTAACAACAGTTTCCATGGTGATGCTAAATCCTGTCAAGTTGGTGATTAATACTGACCATCACCTAGAGGCTAAGGCAGTGTTTAAATCCAATTCCCTTTTTTTGTTTTCTCAGAAGGTAACCTCTGCCCCCTCCCCCCCTCCCCCCAGTGACTGTGCTTTCGAGAAAAGTGGCAAGATATCTACTCGGCCAAAACTCTTACAACTCTCTTTAATTTTTGTATTTATTAAATTTCTGCACTACACTCAAGTGCTAGGATCTCTCTAAGTCTCCTGAGCTCACCTGTGGACAGTTCAAATGGATGTTTCTGCTAGAGAAGAAGAGCACTGGAAAGTTCTGTTGTTATTAATTTCTCAAACAATATTTTTATTAATTGTGTGAGAACTTCATGAATTTGGTCATATTAATTCAGTTCCCTCAGATCTACCTCCCCTCCCTACCCACTGAACTTCATATCCTCTTTTCTTTAAAAACAAACATCACATCCAAATTTTGCTGTCTTCGTGGGTGTGGGGCCATTCACTAAAGCTTGGCTGACTTTCGAGGAGCCACACCCTTAAAGAAAAATGAGCCCCTCTCTCCCAGCAGCTATCCGGTTTCCAATAGCTCCTCAATCAGGGGTGGAACTTTATGCCCTCTTGTTCCACGATGGGATTTTTGTCCGACTTGAGCTTGCAGAAGGCTTGTGAATGTTGTTACAACTGCTGTGAGTTCAATTGTGCAACTGCCCTGTTGTGTTTTTTTTGTTGCTGTTGTTTTGTTTTTTTTTTCTTCTTCCTTTGTAGTCATCCACCCCTCTGGCTCTTACAATCTTTCTGCCCCCTTTTCCATAGTGATCTTTGAGTCTTGGTAGAAGAGGGCATGATACAGATATCCCACTCCAGGTTGAGTATTGTCTTAGAGTTTACTGCTATGAAGAGACACCATGACCAATGCAAGTCTTATAAAGGACAACATTTAACTGGGACTGGCTTACAGGTTCAGAGGTTCAGTCCATTATCATCAAGGCAGGAACATGGTGGCATCCAGGCAGACATGGTGCAGAAGCTGAGAGCTCTACATCTTCATCTGAAGGCTGCTAGCAGAATACTGGCTTCTGGGTAGCTAGGATGAAGGTCTTAAAGGTTACATCCACAGTGACACACCTACTCCAATAGGGCCACACTTTTTAATAGTGCCACTTCCTAGGCCAAGCATATACAAACCATCACAATCAGTTGTATAACTACAGTTATAACTTTGTCCAGTTATATGTCTCTCATTAATTGCCATCTACTGCAAAAGAAGCTTCTATAATGAGGTTGAGAGATTATACTCATAGTATAATCTATGAGTATAATGATCAGTCATTAGTAGTTTATTCAGTATCTTTTGAATTTAATGTCCAGTGCGATGCATTATTGGTTACCCTTGTCTAACAAGCATTTAGAGATGTAATTCTGTTTTCAGAGTCTTCAGAATAAAGAAAGCCTCTACTCCTTTCATTTGGTGCAAAGACTGGCATCCAGAGGTGGAAACCAAGATGAATGACCATCACAATGTGCAGATGCTTCTTGGAAAGTAGAGGATTCACAGAACCAGAACTTGATGTTAGAGCTTCAGATGGTGAGGACTCGTCCTGTTTTACTTGAATACAAACATTGCCAATAAGTGACAGGAGGTAGCTAGTGACATGTGAGCAAAAATAATACACAGCCCTCTCCCCACATACTGGTGCCCCAGCTCCTGTTGTCTTGCTCTTCAGACTACATTTACTAAAGATGCCACATATTTCAGATTCTAGCCCAAAGGTAGGGCTCTGCAAGTCTGTCCTCAGTGCAAGGAGGACAGCTTCTCTGAGAAGGTTCTAAAAGAGTTTGCTTTATGCAAAACATTGTGCTATTTTGTGGGAAGTGCAGCAGCAATGCAGACCAGAGGCCGAGCAATACAGAACACTTGGGTGTAACAGTCTTTCTGTTGAGTTGGTGTCCTGTTTTGTCAACTTCTAAGTAGCCAAACTTTGAAGTTCCCTTTTTACCCTCTCCTTTCTCCTCCCTTTTCACCACTTCCTCTCACTTTCTCTGTCAGCTCCTCTTGTCTATTTCAAACCCAGTTGAACAGATGTATGGCCGGTTGCTGTTGTTGGAATTGACAGGTTGTTCTTTTTCTCCTGAGAGTATATTTTCAAGAATTTTCCCTATTCCACACACACAAGCCCCAACCTCCCCTTGTTCCAGTGTTTTATCCCTGAGTAGATCAGGGAAAAGAGAGGAAGTGACCTCCTGAGGAGCAGCAGACTCCCCACAGAGCCAGGAAGTCCTGCTGAAACTTAGGAAGGTCCAGCGTCCTCTTTGAAAACTAGCAAACCTGATGCATGCCACCCACACAGACAGCTGACATGTAGCTGCAAACAAAGACTTTGCAGAGCAGTTTCCTGGCAAGGTGTGATGAATGTGGTTTGGTCCCCTCTCCCTCAGAGTATGGAAATAGTATATTTCTGGTGACCAAGAAGGGAAAAGTGCTGCAGAGGTACTATGAATAATTTATGTGGCTTTGTGTGCCATAATGTCTCCATTCCACCGTCTCCTCAAGTACACTGTATCACCCAGGCTTTTACAATTTGTATTGTGATCTTGATATGCACATCGTTTTGGGTTTTATTTTATTGGATAAAATTATAGATAAATATATTTTCCCATAACATTCATTTACAAACTTATTACCATATTTTAAAAACTACACAAAGCATCATAGCTAAAATATACACATTGATTATAAGATGTTACCATTTAAGAAATATATTGACTCTGAACATGGAGTTACAGTATGTATTAATGACTCATTCTAAGAACACTCTCCCCTTTGATACTGTTTATTCTCCCTCTCCTGTAAAGAATCACATGTGATAAAGTGTGTCAGAATAGGACAATATAGCTCAGTAATTACCAGTGAAGTATTGCTGTTAATTAGTAAAGTAGAAATTTAGCCTAACTTACTGAATCCTGTTCAGTTTTATATTCTTATTAACCCAAAAGATGGCATTATTTGGTCAGGCTCATCTTATTTAAATTGATTTCACTTAGAAAATGTTAAAACTCTTGTTCTCTTCTATTGACTAAAATATATTTCTTAATTTATGGTACAAAAGCCTTGCTGTGTGTTTCTGAACAAGGTGGAGAAGAACAGACAGGGAACAGTTTGAATGTGAATTCAGTCTAATTGGTTAAGTTTGGGGTCAGTGTGAGAAAGCCTGTACTGAACATGATGACTGTGGTGGGGTTCAGTTGATTCTGGCTTAAGGGAGGGATGAAGCAATATCTCCATGTCCAGTCTCTGTTCAAATCTTACCTTTGAAATTCAATCCTGAAACTCTGGAGTTGATGCCAGATGAAAATTACAATACAGATATTAAATTTAAAAGATTTTAGCCAAGCTCTATCCCTTGCTGTCCTCAAACAGTCTTCATGGCCTCCTGAGATACAGAGATACACATGTGCATATGATTTGGATGTGTGGGTGGATCTGAGTGGCAGCCCTATACAGAACTGGGAATTGCTTGTGAACTCTCAACCATCTACACATCCTTTCATTTCCTTTCTGGAGAGGCATTGTTCTGGCAAGGCCACCCAATGCCACCATCAGCAGGGGGCAGGGTCAGCTCTCCTGTTCTCATGCCATCAGGTTAAAACAGAACACAGCATATTGAACTGGAGGAATTTCACTGAATTTTACAAAGGTACACATCCCAATGACAAACTCTCTTATATTGTTCTTTGATTAAAAGTATATTTACATTATAAGAGATACAATAATTTATGTGACACTGTAGTTTATTTTCTTCCAATATTTTAAAGATGTCAGTTCACTGTCTTCTTTTTCATTTCTCTTGAAAAAGTTGTTTAAGTCTTTTTTTTTTTTTTCCTTTTTAAGATGTGGATTTTAATATTAATCCTTGCACTTGGTTTTGAAAGGATTTCATGAAATACTTTGTTATTACTGTCTGTGTTTATCATTGAACTTCCCAGTTTGTTCAATTTGCGAATTAGCATCTTTCATCAATGTTGGCAAATACAATGGTTTTACCTTTTCTCTTTTTCTGGTGGGGACACTATTACATGTGCTTTAGACTTCTGTGCGTTCTGCACCTCTCCATTTTCCATTTCTTATAAGTATCTCTATATTCTTGACTTTTATATTCTCCCCAGCTTTCCCTTCAGTTCACTTTCCCACTTTCCAAGCCATCCAATTTCTAATATGGGAGATTGTATCTTGTTAGTTCTAGACTGTACATTTATGTTTTAAATTGAACATAGTTCTCCACACCTATACTTACTCCTTCCATCCTCTGTGATCTACCAAAGCCATATAACCATAGGTATTTGGAGCACCTTGCCTGATATACTGGTATCTTCATCATCTCATCTATTATTAAGTTTACTGTTTTCCATACTGTTTTCTCTTAATCACCAAAATTTCTATTATTTTGAAAGATGTATCAGACACTTAAGTATTTTTAAAAATGGTACTTATTGAAGGATCATATGTTTCATCAGAGAGCATACCCCTCTCTTTGTACAGATCATGTAGTGGCTACCAAGAGAAGCCAACTTTCATCAGGGATGATTAAGTCTCTGTTGACATCTATCTACATCTTCTGCTTGAAGCAGTCACTTCAAGTTTTAGATTGAAAGCCCCATGGACACCTTTTTACTCATGTCTGAAAGAGTTCAGAATTTTTAGCTCTGTCCTTCATGAGTTTCCATCCAGCCCTTCTGCCTCCTCTGCAGACATCCTCAAAGTCTAGCAAATGTCTTGACTTCAAGACAAACGTGTTGCTTCGAGGCACTGCTTTGTCTGGGGTTTCGCTTGGCCTTTTGGACAGTCTTGGACCACCTTTCCACACTGCAATGCTGCTGCAGATGTCTAGAACTCAGCCAGGGTTACATGGGACAAATTATCCACTCAATTGAAGAAGCCCCTAAGGTTGCTAACTTACTTCACTAAACTCCTATCGCAATCACTCAAACAAAAACAGGGCTGGTTTCTTTGTTTCTTTAGAACTTAACTTCAGGGCCTGATCCAAACCTGATTTCTAAAGGAGAAAAATTTCTGATATCCCAAGGGGGAAAAATCAGTTCACCTCAGAAGTTTTATTCCCTCATGTTAGAGCATTTTTGTTTTCCCATGACTGGATTGGTAGGGCGCAGCCTGTGAGTTGAGTAGCCAAGTATCTTTCTAAATCTATTGTGCATGCCAGAATCTAAGCCTTTGCAAATCGGTTTCTGGCCTTGAGAAATGATGGCTCAGTGGATAAGAGACCATTACTCTTCCAGAGGACCAGAGTTGAGTTCCAGCACTCACATCAGGAAGCTCACAACTGCTTGCAACTCCAGCTCCAGGGACTCCTTACACCTCTAGCCTCTGAGGACACCCTAACACATGTGGTTTGAAAGCAAACACACACAGAGACACAGACACAGACACAGACACACACACACACACACACACACACACTTGAAAATAAAATACATCTTTAAAAAAAGAAATTCAATTGCTAAGTAGTAACTGTTTAATAGGAGCAGGATAATAGTGAACTAAACAAATGGCTTGTAGAGAGACAAGAAACACAGTTAATCATTTCTTATCCTAAAGCACTGCTATCTGGCTCATGACTGTATTCAGTTTACAGAATAACCCTCATGTGCTCCCTTGCTACTTACAAAACAAGCTTGGCTTTTTGCTTGCTCGTTCACAGAACCTCAAGCAATGTTACAAAGATGAAGAATCTACAGACAGTAGTTAGCTATTTCACTCAAAAGGCATTGCTAATTTATCGATTTCTATCTATTTTTATGGATAGTCGATACACATTATAATTTTAATAATCTAGTCAAGAGTATTGTTTTAAAGTCAAACAAAATACCCCAGAGCTGTAGTTGATACCAAATGTTACTTTATTTTGAGCATATCACTCTATAAAGTCTACATAATGTATGCTGTATGTATGGGGAAATGTATATATTACTTACTAAGTATGAAGCTATGAAGACTAAAATGTTTTCAGTATGCTAAAGCTTTCTAGAATATGCTCTTACCTTTTCCTTTTCTCCCAAAGTTCTCTATTATCATAATGAGATAAAATTGAATTCTTTCTAAAAGGTAACATCATTGAAGTGTTACCTTTGGCTCTTTGACTAGCAGAAGTTGACTTGCTCATGACTTCAGGTTCTTGGCAATGTTGAAATGGTATGGGGAAGAGAGATAGATGAATTGCATGACAGCTCTATTCAATTTTAGAGCTTTCAGCACTGGGATACACAATGGAAAAATCCCAAAGGCATTCTGTGAGTCTGCATGTTTGTGATGATTACAAGAAAGTCAAGCATAAATCCAGCAAATGCTTTAAAGTTAAGATGCTGTGTATATAGATCAGGTTCTTTAACAGGGGCCAAAATTGTTATAAAATTACTTGAGAATCAGGAAACTTAAAGTTATAGGAAAATAATATTGAGCATGCACTTGAGCCAAACTTTAAATGTGGAGAGAATAATTTTAGATGATATATAAATTAATATAGTCAGTCACAATAAACCTAAAAAGAAAAGCATATTTTTCCTATTTGTGACTATTATATACATTTCAAAAATGTGTATGGGGTTATGCATACGTGCATGTGATGTTATATGTGCATGTATATGTGTAGGCATGTCAAAGACAGAGGTCAACCTTAGGTTTCATTCCTCAAGGGCCATCTATCTTATGAGTTTCTTTTTGTTTGAGAATTTCATAATGCATTTCATTTATTTTGATCAAATCTACCTCAACTCCCTCACTTCAACTCCTACAATCTCTCTATCACCACTTTGCCTCACAGCTTATTTTGTTTTGCTCTCTATATTTTTTAAACTCACTGAGTTCTATTAGTACTGCTAGTACGTGCATGTGTATAAGGCTATCCACTAGAGCATGAGCAGTCTGAAGAAAAATGGTTCTTCCTCCCCTTGCAGCCATTTCCAGTAGCTTCTCATCTAGTGGTGAAGCTTTGAGCATGTCTATCCCATCCACGCTGGACTTTTGGCTCTCTGGACTTGTGCATACAGACACCACTGTGAGTTAATTTGAGCAAGACTTACCAGGTTTGAAAAACGTGTTTCACGTCATCCTTCATTACCGTTTATTCTTGCAAAGTTTTCCTCCCCTCTTGTAGTGACTGAGGAGCTCTAGGAAGAGGGCTAGTGGTATAGATTTACATTTAAGGCTGAGCACTGTGGCACATGGATTAATTATGGGTCGCTATGTGAATCCCCACCTATTGCCAAAGACAAAGCAAACAAAAACATTCTCAGACAACAGTTGAGATATGCGTTAATATACATGTATAACAATAAGTCATTAGGAGTCAGTTTAATACTATGTCTGCTTAGCAGAATAACAGAAGTGGGTGGTTTTACTGGCTGAATTTATGTCAACTTGACATAAACTATAGGCATCTGAGAGGAAGAAACCTCAATTGAGAAAATACTTCCATAAGATCCAGCTGTGGGTGAACCTGCAGAACATTTTCTTAATTAGTAATTAATGTGAAAGGACCCAGATTACTGTGGGTGGTACCAGCCCTGGGATAGTGGTCCTGGGTTCTATAAGAAAGTAGACTGAGCAAGCGATGTAGAGCAAATCAGTAAGCAGCACCTCTCCACTACTTCCACATCAGCTCCTGTCTTCAGGTTCTTGCACTGTTTTTGTTTGTTTTGTTTTTGTTTATTGTGTTTTTGTTTTTGTTTGCTTGTTTTCAGTGATGGGACTACATCATGGAAGTATAAGCCCAATAAACCCATTCTCCCCCAATTCACCTTTTGGTTATGGTTTCACTGCAACAGTAGAATCCCTAACTAAAACAGTTGTCCTCTATGGCCTATGATCTACAATACCATGAGTTCTTGACCCATTTAACAATACTAGGCATGTGTTTCATCTTGTGGGGTGGGCTTTAAATCCAATCAAAAAGTGATTTGCAAGTAACTCTTGCAACAATCACGTCACCATCGCATCAGTGAGCATATCTTGCTAGATCAATTGTTATTGTAACTCAGACACAGGTGGGTAAGACTGTTTACTACTTTTTCTTCCTGTAGCATACATAGCCATTTCCAACATTATGAAAGCTAACCCTGTAGGTAGAAAATTTTGAGATTGCTTTCTGCTTGATTTTTCCATCTGGTATGACTTAAATATGAGGTGGCTTCAGCAACAAGGTTTTGCTGTTAAGTTTTAGAAAGGTAATCAAGAACAATAACAATAGCTTCTGTTGTTTGGTGGGTCTATAGCCATGGTTCTCAGTCTTCCTAATGCCATGACTTTAATATATTTTCTAATGTTGTGTGTGCGGACCCCCAACCATAAAATTGTTTTCATTGCTACTTCATAAGTTATGAATCACAATATAAATATCTGATGTGCAGGATATCTAATATGCAACCTCTGTGAAGGGGTTGTTTGACCACTCCCAAAAGAGGTTAGGAACCATGGGTTAAAAACCACTGGTTTATGGAAACCCAGTGACCAAAAACTAGCTTATATCTGGTATTGGGCTTTTTGTTCAACAGCCTATCTTTTCTGAGTGAAGAACTGTTGCCCCTTTGTAGGGTAACACCATTGAAATGTTTATGTATGTACATATCTTAGGAAGCTTCTAAAGCATTGGATTTCCATATGTTTCCCCAAAGGTCATTAGTATTTGTTATCCCTCCTCATGTGCCTTCCTCTCCCCTGCTCTCCCATCCCTTACACTGTGGAATCTCTTCTACTCTATTACTCCCCTTCATATCATTTGTGTTCTATCTTCTTTCCCTTAAAAGCCCACTCATGGCAATTGACTAGCTTTCTGACCTCTAAAGGGACTCCAGGTTAAGCAAACACATCTAAAATCTGGTGGCCTCATATGGAAGAACATGAACATAATTACTCACTTAAGATGATTTTGTCCTGCCTCATCCACTCAACAGCAAACTTTGTATTTCATTATGTTTTACAGCTGCATAAATTCCAGTGTGCAAATGTACCACATTTTTATGATCCATTCATCAGCTGATGGGCATTCTAGGCTGTTCCCATTTCCACTACTGTGAATAGACCAGCAATAAACGTAGATGAGCATGTCCTCTGTGATGAGCATGTCCTCTTTGGGTGTGTGCTCAGGAGATATATTGTTGGATCATGTGGTAGATCTTTTTTTAGCTTTCTAATTTCTGATTTCTATAAGGGCTTCACAAGTTTGCTCATTCAACAACAGTGAATAACTATTCCCCTTTACTCACATTCATGCCAGAATTTGTTATTTGAGTGTTTTTATCTTGGCCATTCTTCCTGGAATAAGATGAAATCCAAAGTATTTTGGTTCTTATTTTCCTGATCTCCGAGGTTGTTAAATATTTTGAAAACTATTAGTCTTTCTTTCTTTGAGGATCTTCTGTTAAGATCTTTTTTTTTTTTTTTTTCAATTGTGCTATTTCTTTGCTTGACATTTAGGGTTTTTGGTTCATTGTCTATCCCTGTCAGTTGTTTAGCTGGCAAAGGTTTTCTCTCATTCTTTCACACATCTCTTAAACCAAATGACAGTTTCATTTGATGTTCAGAAGCTTTTGAGTTTCATGAGATTCCGTTTGTCTGCTGTTGGATTTCTGTCCTGTGGTACAGCAATCCCATTCAGAGAGTCCTTCCCTATGTCTATGAGTGGACATGTACTCACTGCTCTTTCTCCTACCAATTCCACAGTGGCAGACCTTATATTGATAACTTTAATCCATTTCTATTAGTCTTATGCAGGGTAAATGGGGGAGATGCCCCCTTCCTGTCCACCCCGTAACATTTATATTAGTCCATATTCAGGGATCCACATGTCTCCACCTTTGCAGAACTGGGATTACAAACAAGCAATGCTACTCCTAGATTTTTAACCTAGATATTAGAGCTTTAACTCAGGTCTTCATTCTTCCATGGTGAGCTCTTTACTAATTTAACCCTCTCCCCAGCCTTAGTCTTTAGTTCTTTCCCTATAAGCTTTTTAAAGTACATTTGGTACACACCTCAAAAATCCTTGGCAATTGTTTATACCAAAACTAGCTGGCCGCATATGTGGCAGAGGAGGGCCTTGTTGGCCACCAGTGGGAGGAGAGGCCCTTGGGCCTGAGGGTGTTAGATGTCCCAGTGTAGGGGAATGCCAAGGAGGGAAGACAGGAGTGGGTGGGTGGGTGAATACCCTCATAGAGGCAGGAGGAAGGAGAATGGAATAGGGGGTTTCCAAAGGGGAGACCTGGAAAGGGGAAAACATTTGAAATGTAAATAAAGTAAATATCCAAAGTAAATAAATAAATAAACAAACCATTATAGTCAAGCATGTATATGCATATATGTATAATCTCATCTTGTTTCAAATAAATTATATACTTCAAAATATATTAACTACTTCATTCATTCATTTATTTATTTATTTATTTAGTTAGTTATTATCCTCTCATACAATACATCCCTCCACTCCTCCCAGTCGACCCTCCATTTATACTAGTTCATATATGTTGCTGTAGTAAAATAACTGAGACTGGTAATACATGCATACAAACATATATAAATACATACATATACATACATACACATACAAACACACACCTATATATGGAGAAAAAGATAGATAGATAGATAGATAGAGCAAGTTTATTTAGCTTATCACATCAGTGCCCACTCCACACATATGCTTGATCTGGTTATAGAAAATAGCATAATAAGAAGAATACATTTGAAAGGGAGAAAGCATGATTATACAAGAAGCCAGAAACAAACAGCAGAGTCAGGCTTGCTCTCTTTGAAAACAAAAACTTTCATAAAACTACACCAGTTTCTTCCAAGGGCAGGACCCTCAAAGACCACATAGGCACAAATTTCTATATGTTTCCTATCACCTGCTGGCCTTACCACACTGATAACCAGCCTCCAACACACACTCAAATCAGACCTAAACCATATCAATATTCATGGTGCATAGCTTTAGCACAGATGGTTTCCTCTAATTGGAAAATTTCTCCCTCTTTTCCTATACAATAAACCCAACTCAGATATCACCATCTCTAGGTTGACAAGATAGCTTAGCAGACAAAGGCACTTTCCCCAAGTTTTAAAATGCTCCACCGTCTCTCTGACCCTTTCCTGACTTACATAAACACAGGTGCTCTCCTTTTCCTGTTGGTGAAGCATCCAATTCCCATATCTGTTAGTGTTTGCACTTTACTGCTGTCCTTCTAGGGCCAGGGATGTTCTGAACACATCCATATCTGCAATACTACTTTGCCCTGCACATGGCAGCTACAGTACAGAAACATAGAAAGCACAGAGGGAGGAAGAAAAAAAGGGGAAAGGAGACAAAAGATTGAAGCTTCAGATATTAAAAAGCCTGAAATAATGTTTTGCCGAATGAGCAAAACCCTTGAGATATTGAAAATGTGGTATAACAAGGAAGCAAGTTGCAAATACCGTTAAATATCCAGCGTGGAAATATAGCATTCTGCAGTTTTCTCTTGTATTTTTCTCCCTTTCCCTTCCTCCACTGACACTTTGTTTCCTCCTTTGGTTATTTCCTGCTCAGAATTCATTTCCCACTCTGTCACATCCCGTAGTATTCACACGGTTGCTTAGTGTCTTTTTCTCTGTTCAGTGATGGGAAATGACACAAGCTCTGGGTACCACAATGTGAAATGATTCTGTGAAGTGTAATAAAACATTTTCTTGTTATCACATTTTCTCATTTTAGAAGTAGAGTTGCCAACATACGTAAAAAAAAAAAAAAAAAAAAAAAAAAGATGAGTTGGTAGAATGTTAAACAATTCTAGTTTCTGAAACTGAAGCAGAGTCATTTAAATCTTGGCATAGCCTAATCTAGCACAGGACTCAGAGTATCTTTATTTTTTTCTATGAGAGTTACACACTGCTTATGATTCACAAGGTGATTCACACAATATATCCCTTTGGTTCTGTATCTTTTAGCAAGGGAAACAAAGGCACTTGACAGATAAACAATGGCACCCAATTAGCCAGTAAATTGTCACGTGATGGGTTAAAGCTGGTTTTCCAGCTTCCACTCCTGTCCTCTTCTGCAGTGTCACAGTGTCCCCTTACACTAACTTATTTCTTTACTCTTTTTTAAAATTTTTTTAACTATTTATTTTCTTCTTTGAGATTATACACACACACACACACACACACACACACACACGCGCGCGCACACACACACATATATATATATGTATATATATATAATTTTTTGGATATTTATTTACATTTCAAATGTTTTCCCCTTTGGAAACCTCCTATCCCATCTCCCCTCTTCCTGCCTCTATGAGGTTGCTCCCCCAGCCCCCAGACCCCCTTCCCTCCCTAGCATTTCCCTACACTGGGGCATCTAACACCCTCAGGCCCAAAGGCCTCTCCTCTCACTGATGGCCAACAAGGCTCCCCTCTGCCACATATGTGGCCAGCACCATGGGTCCCTCCATGTGTATTATTTGGTTGGTGGTCCAGTCTCTGGGAGCTCCGGGAGTCTGACCAGTTAACACTGCTGTTCCCTCCATGGGGTTGCAGACACCCTCCGGTCCTTCAGTCCCTTCCCCAACTCCTCCATCCAGGACCCCATGCTCAGTCCAATGGTTGGCTGCAAGCATCCACCTCTGCATTTGTCAAGCTCTGCCTGAGCCTCTCTGGAGATGGCTTATCATATCTTCCATCAGTAAGCACTTCCCAGCATCCACAAGAACATCCAGCTTGGTGGCTATATACGGGATGTATCCCCAGGTGGGGCAGTTTCTGGATGGCCTTTCCTTGAGTCTCTGCTCTATACTTTGTCTCAATATTTCTTCCTGTGAGTATTTTATCCACTCTTCTAAGAAACACTGAAGCATCCACATTTTGTTCTTAATTCTTCTTAGGCTTCATATGGTCTGTGAATTAAATTATGGGTATCCCAAACTTTTGGGCTAATATCCATTTATCAGTGAGTACATACCGTGTTTGTTCTTTTCTGACTGAGTTACCTCACTCAGGATGATATTTTCCAGTCCTATCCATTTGCCTGTGAATTTCATGAAGTCATTGTTTGTTTTTAATAGTTGAGTAGTATTCTATTATGTAAATGTACCACATTTTCTGTATCCATTCCTTTGTTGAGGGACATCTGGGTTGTTTCAAGCTTCTTGGTCATCTGGCTGAAAGCAATCTACAGATTCAATGCAATCCTAATCAAAATTCCAACTCAATTCTTCATAGACTTAGAAAGAGCAATTCTCAAATTCATTTGGAATAACAAAAATCCCAGGAGAGCAAAAACTATTCTCAACAATAAAAGAAATTCTGGGGGAATCAGCATCCCTGACCTAAAGCTCACATTACCACCAGAGAACATGGAGACATCCCTGGTTTGGGCTGCCCCACTCCTAACTGGCTGTGTAGTGCTTAGGGATGCTAGCCTCACTTCTCACCAGTTGCAACATTCGGGGAGCACTGGCCCAGTACCTTACCTGGACAGCACAGCAGAGTTGACTGGTGGTGGGGGTGCTAGTGAGCCAGCCCCACGACTCATCTGCTGTGAGGTGACATGTGTGCTGGGGGTGATGCTCTCCCCCTCACCATCTGTGGCAATTGGGGATGGGGGAGGGAATGCCCTCTGCCCTCTCAACCTTTACCATCTTAGGCAGTCAAGAGAGCTGAATTCCAGGTCATGAGAGCAAGTAAACTGGTCCTGTTCCCTCACTGGCTGTGGCACTTAGGAGAGTGGTCATTACCTGGGCCATACAGTGGAGCTGGCCCTGAAGGCAGGGCATGCCTTAGCTAACCCTGAGCGTGTGAGAGGAGAAGAGATGCAGCACTTGGGAGAGTGTGCCCTGAGCCTTGACTGGGCAGCACAGTGGACCTGGCTCTGGAGGCACGGGTGCCAGTGTGCCAGCCTGAGAGCAGGAGAGCAGCAGAGCTGATTGACTCGTCCTCCTGATGATGGTGGGATTGGGTAGCCTAGCTGGAACATGGCTCCTTGAGAATGATAAAGCCCAAAGGAATACTTAGATCTGTGAAATGGAGCACCTAACTCCTTAAGCAGAATAAAAATCAAAACACAAGAAAAAATATTTCTCATGCTCTATCTTTAGAGTTTGTCAAGATTAGTACATATTTGAAAGGTCTAAAGTTTATTTGCTTCCTGGCCTATGTTAAAAGAAAGAATTTATCTTGAGACTGAATTTTAAGCCAGAAGATTCTAGAAGTTTTTCATAAATGTAGGTCTCCCAATACAGATTTTGGGAAGTTGTTTTTTTCCACTGACTTCCTTCATAGTGTTACAGATAAAATGCCTTTTTAGATAGCTTATTAGCAATATGCTCACAGTGACTTTTGAATATTTAAGTAACATTGCAAAGAGAAAAAAGCAGTAAAAGTCTCAGGAAATGTCCCAATGAGTAAAAGTGCTTGCTACCAACTACCAACTCCAGTTCTATCCTTGGAACATGTATAGTCAAAGGAGAGCACAGACTCTTTTGACATCCATTTACGTGCCTGGTGTGACATCAGTGTGCACACACATGAATAATGAAGTGGTTTGAATGAGAATGTCCCCCATAGGCTTAGATGTTTGAATACTTTTACTTTGTTTGGGTAGGTTTGGGAGGTATGGTCTTGCTGGAGTAAGTATATAACTGAGGGTGGATTTTGAAGTTTCAAAGCCTAGGCCATTCCTAATTAACTCTCTGTTTTGTGCTTGAAACTCAAGATGTGAGCTCTCAGTTTGCTTCTCCAGCCAACATGCTTTCTCATCACAATGATGAGGGACACTTCTTCTGTAACTGTAGTCCAAACAAGCCCTTCCTTCTATAAGTTGCCTTGGTCATAGTGTTTCAACACAGCAATAACAAGTAATTGATACAAATTTATAAATGAAAAAGATTAAAAAGGAAAACTGCACAGATTTGTTTTCTACAAGTTTTGTGAGTATCAGGAGCTTTCATAAATGAGAGGTTTGAAGAAGCAGCTGAGTCAGTGAATTTTTACATTTCGGGTTGCTGAAGTATAAACAGTTTCAGAGAAGTATTGATGGATAAATAGGGTCTGCACTAACATAACCAATGTAGAGTAGGAGTGAATTTAGCAAGACCTATTCATATGATTTCTTTCTATCTCTGTGTTTTCAAAGGCTAGTTCTGTCCTCCAAAAATAGATAGGGTTTTATTATTTATGTAAGCATCTAACATCCTATTCGGAAGGCCAGAGAATTCTTTTATGGATTGTTTAAATGAAGAAAGGCAGGAGAGGTCAGCAGGAATGCCTTGCTTTTGTTGTATTCTCAGATAGTAACAGCTAAGTGCTTATATTAAAGCCAAGTGCCACTACACCAGGTGCTAATGAAAATCTATTTTAAAACTTTTTATTGGTTCTTTGTGAGTTTCGTATGATGCACCCCAGTCCTGTTTCTCTCCCCATCTCCTTATATTTGCCCTTCACTCTTGCAACCTCCCCCCAAATAACACACACACATACACAACTGTGGAGTATATCCCTTCCATACTTCTTCACTTGCAAATGTTTATTGCAATGAGTCTCTGATTTCTGTGACACCATCAGTATTGAATTCTTACTGGGCCTCTTCCCAGTTGTCCTGTTGTTGTCCTGTGTTACAGAGATCCTGAAGCTTTGGATCACCAAGACTGGTCCCAACTGTTCTTAGATGATATAGATTTTGGGTTGGGCCAACTCAAAGCCCTGGTTTTGGATCTAGGCCTTGGTGGTAGGTGAGCTGATCAGTCCACCTGCTCTTTCTTATTAGTTTCTCTTGGTAGCCACTATAAGATCTATACAAGGAGAGGTGTATGCTTTCTGTTGAAAGATATGATCTTTCAACAAGTACCACTTTTTATAATACTTAATGTCTGATACACATTACAAAATAATAGAAAATTTTAGTAATCAAGAGAAAAAAGTATGGAAAACAGTAGTCTTAACAATAGATGAGATGATCAAGATGCCAGTAGATCAGAAAAGGCACTCAAAATACCCATGGTCATATGACTTGGGTAAATCACAGAGGATGGAAAGAGTTGGTAAAGATGTGGAGAATTATGTTCAACTTAAAACATAAATGTGCTCTGGTTTCCGTCTGTGCCCGGAGCTGATCTTGTGCCACAAGGCTCCACACACAAATAGGGCAGGGAGAGAGCTATCCTCCCAGGAGTGTGGACAAGCCTGTGAGAACATGTAAAACCACCACTGCTGCTCAGAGGGATCCTCCTAGAACTCTCAGGACATAGGAACCAAGGAGTGGCCTGGGACAGGAGCCTTCCAGTTTCTGTCTGCACCTAGAGTTGATCCCAGGAGGCAGTGCTACATACACAAATACCTCCAGGAGAGAGCAGGTCTCCAAGGAGTGCCCACACACCTGCGAGCACAGGTGAGACCACCACTTCTGTTCAAATTCTTGGCCCAAGAGGGGCCCTCCCAAGGCCATGAGGACACAGGAACCAAGGAACAGTGGGGGACAGAATCCTTCTGGTTTCTGTCTACACCTCAGACCTGATCCTGTACCACAGTTCTCCATACCCAAATTTCTCCCAGAGAGAGCTGGTCTCCCAGGAGTACTGACAGAGAGGCTTGCAGGAGGCATGGACCACAGTCAGAGACAGCAGAACCAGCTAACACCAGAGATAATCATCAAGAAGGATAAGGAAGGACACTTCATACTCATCAAAGGAAGAATCTGCCAGGAGGCGCTCTCAGTTCTGAACATCTGTGCTCCGAATGAAAGGCGCCCACATTCATAAAAGAAACTTTGCTGGATCTCGGGGAACACATTGCACCTCACACAATGATGGTGGGAGACTTTAACACCCCACTCTCATCAATCATGGCAACACAAACTAAACAGAGACACACAGTGAAACTAACAGAAATTATGGACCAAATGGGTTTAACAGATATCTATAGAATATTTCATCCCAAGTCAAAGGAGCATGTCTTCTCAGAACCTCATGGTACCTTCTCCAAAACTGACCATACAATCGGTCACAAATCAGACCTCAACAGATATAAGAGGATTGAAATAATCCCATGCCTCCTGTTGGATCACTATGGATTATGGATTAAGGCTGGTCTTCAATGGCAACAAGAACAACAGAAAGCCCACATACACATGAAAGCTGAACAATGCTTTACTCAATGATAGCTTGGTCAAGGAAGAAATAAAGAAAGAAATTAAAGACTTTTTAGAATTTAATTAAAATGAAGGTACAGAATACCCAAACTTATGAGACACAATGAAGGCAGTACTAGGAGGAAGGCTCATGGCTCTGAGTGCCTCCAAGAAGAGACTGGAGAAAGCACACATTAACAGCTTAACAGCATGCCTGAAAGCTCTAAAACAAAGGGAATCGAATACACCCAGGAGAAGTGGATGGCAGGAAATGATCAAACTCAGGGCTGAAATCAACCAAGTAGAAACAAAAAGAACTATATAAAGAATCAACATAGCCAAGAGCTGGTTCTTTGAGAAAATCAACAAGATTTGACAGTGGGAAAGTGAGTTGAAGGAAAAGTTGGGGAGAATAAAGACGGCAAGAATATAGAGATACTTATAGAAAAGCATGAATGGAGAGGTACAGAATGACACAGATGTCTAAAGCACATGCAATGGTGTCCCCACCAGGAAAAGAGAGAAGAAGGTGACACCATCATATTTGTCAACATTGAAGAAAGATGCCAATTTACAGACTCAACAAATTGGGAAGTTTAATGATAAAAGTAGATGATCATGCTAAAGTATTTCATGAAATCCTTTCAAAACCAAGGGCAAGGATTAATATTAAAATCCACATCTTAAAAAGAAAAAAAGAAGACTAAAACATAACTTTTTCAGGAACAATGAAAACTAGAAGGCAGTGAACTGACCTCTCTAAAATATTGGAAGAAAATAATAAATAATAGTTTTACACAAATTATTGTATCTTTCATAATGTAGAGATATTTTTAATCAAAGAACAATATGAGAGAATTTGCCATTAGGATGTGTACCTGTGTAAAATTAGATGAACTTCCTTGAATTCAGTGCGCTGTGTTCTGTTCTAAGTTCAGCACAGTTTCTAACTTCTACCTTAATTGTAGTGTCGTGATAGTGAAGGCTCTGTATGTACTAGAAAAGATAAACATGAAATCAACTATTCAAACTTATAACCCAAGAAGCTAGAAAACAAAAGCTCATCAAAACTAAAGGAAACATAAGAAAGAAATAAAAGAATAGAAATGTTTAAAAAATGTAGGGTAGAAAGGAAAAAAATTAACAGTGTTACTGTCAATCTCTAATCAAATTCATGAAGACCCAACAAGACTGGTAAAATGGGGGTTCGTAAGTTTTTAAGAATAAAAATGCAGAGATAGAGTGGACTGAACTGAATAACAAGCAAATATTAATAAATATGATTTAGATGAAGAGGATTCATAACTCAAAATACTCAGCAGCTTATTATATGTCTCCATAGGCACACGGGTGTATTTTTACAAAAGTTGATGTCTTGACTTTTCATATCACAAGACCATATTTTACTGGGTGAATTTAAGAAAGATACAATAGAAGTATTACAAACATTCCTTAAGAGACAGGGTCATGCCCGAGCCCTTAAAAAGATGCCATAGCCGGATTGTAAAAATGATAAAGGTACAATAATAGATAGTTATGAGTTAAGTTTTTCATGAGCATTGATGCAAATTTCTGAAGATTATTTTAACAAATTCAATCTATTAATTCATAAGAAAAAAGTGCATTCTTGCTGAAAAAGAGTTTTTGATCTGATTTGCAAGAGGAGGTAATGCCATTTACTACAATGACAGACTATTCAAAACCCAGAATGACAACAAATAAGCCACATTATGTGACTGATGCTGCTGCCTGACAGGATGGCTAAAATGGGGAGCACAGAGCATACTGAGTGTTGATAAGGATGGGAAGTAGCCAGAATTGCTGTCTGTGTTGTCTGTGAGGCTCAGCTGGAAAAACCCACAACATATACTAGATAATTTTGTAGCACTAATCATAATAGAAAAACACCGAAAAGCCATACTGTCTGTGGAGAAAGGAGTGAATTACTAAATTGCAGCACCATTACCAATTAGAATACTGTTGAACAGTCTTGCTAAAAAAAAAATTTATGTGATCCTGAGTGTCTGGGTATATAAAATAGTTACTTACTGATCATAAACATATAGAACTTCATGTAAAAACCATTCTGCGGTAATCAGGTAATACAACAATTTATTAATAACACAAACAAATTTACGTACTAATGAGACAGATGCAGTTTATAAATTTTTACACAAGAAATTTAGTACTGTTAAGGTTTGGTTTTGCTGTATATAGTAACACTAAGTGCAGACCCCCAAGACCTGGAGTCTGCATGTAGACCTATGTGACCCTGCCCCCAAGTTATGTCAGATTGGTAAATAAAGATGCCGTCATCCAATAGCTGGGAAGAAGAGAGATAGATGGGGCTTAGGTTTCCTAGGCTTGGGGTTGGAGAAGAACCACGAAGAGAAGAAGGTACAAAAGGAGGAAGGAGAAGCCACCATGGGTCAGGTGAGCCATAAAAATGTGGCCTGGGGGACTGGCCAAAGGGAGTTAAGAGCAACCCACATAAAACGTAGTAAGTAATAATTTGGGGTTATTGAAAGGAAAGTAGATTCTAATAGTTTAGAGAGTAGTTATTGACACAGCTCTAGTGATGATTAAGGCTTATTGTAAATATAAAGGCTATGTGTGTCTTTTATCCAGGAACTAAATGGTCAAAGGCAGGGTAAAAGCCTTGGGTTGAGAGTAAAAACTTCTGCAACATATTCCTAGCTGAATACTTCATAATACTGGGCATAAAACATCTTTGACAGTTTTCAGAGCTGTTCAATATTTTGATTTTACAGTACTCAGTGCTAACTAAGCATGCTGCTTCATATAAATGCATTTTACAAATTGGCAGGAGTTTGTTTAGGGCTATTTCAATCCTTTTTGGAAATTCTAATTCTAAGCAAAAGTTAACCTAATAATTTTTTAAAATGAATTCAGCAACTCCACAGTAATTTTAAATATCGAATGGTCCAACATTATACAATCCAAAGATACGCTAATTTAATACGTACATGCTGAGAAATGATGCTTCTAAATTTTTGGAAGATGCATTTCAGAGAGTACTAAGAGTCTAATAAGGAAATGTCCCTAGACTGTGATGAAGGAAGGAGCTTGGCCTTGGAGAGGGAGTATTCCTTGAGGCTTACCAGTATCATGATGTTTCGGGAAATATTAAAAAAAAGAAAGAATGTATGGCACATGTTCCAGCACTACACCCTGGTTCTCTCATCCCTGGCGGGCTGGCAGGCTAAGTGCCGGCTAGCAATGGCCTACCTGCTTTCATCTCGTGGAGCTCTGACTCAGAGCTCCATGATCTCTCCACCCAACTCCCTAGGTCCCCACTGGAGGGTCATTACCACCCCAGCCCCATGCTTCAATCCCCTCATGGCCTCTGTGGTGCACATCAGGCAAACCCACACTTTGCTGCTGTACCTTTCTCTCTTGAAGCCAGACGAGCCGCCGCGTGAAGGAAAACACAACACAAACTTAGTTCAGAAAGAATGATAACTCAATCTCTGGGCACAACAACTAAAACCTAATCTTGTAAACCTTATTAAAGTCTGATTCCTCTGGTGGCAAATCCTTGCAGATCTGCCATGATACCAGGAGACTCTACTAGCTACATCTTACCTACTACATTCTGTCCCTGTCCCAAAAAGGCTTTCACTATCCTGCTTCCTCTCCACCCCTCCCCCCCGCCCCACCTCGAAGCCCCTATGCACCCAGTGATTGACTCTTTAAGGGATTGGTTCACAAGAAGTCACAGGTGTAACTCACTCCTTCTCTGAAGTCCCTCCCAGAAGGGCAGAATTAGAATACAAAAAACCCCAGGGTTCTCCACAACATCATGATAGTTTTGTCTCATATCTCAGGTAGACTTGTGTCTTTTCGGGTACATAGAGAGAGTTACATAAGAAGTCCTATCAAACACTTTAGAGTGTTCATCTGATTAATCAAATTATTTTTTAAATAAGCAAATTGTTATTATTTTATGGATGGGTAGGTGGGATTGGAAACTGCATCTCTTCATGTTTAAAGAAAGTAATGTGTTGTGACGTGTTGTGATAAATCTGATGATTGGTTTCTTGGGGCTGGAGAGATGGCTCAGCAGTTAAGAGCACTGACTGCTCTCCCAGAGGTCCCAAGTTCAATTCCCAATGGTTCAAGTCCTAATGGTAGCCCACAACCATCTGTAATGAGATCTGATGCCCGCTTCTGGTATGTTTGGTATCTGAAGAGAGTGATAGTATATTCATGTACATTAAATAAATAAATAAATCTTTAAAAAAAATGAATCTGACTCTGGACATGATGGTCAATCCAGGAAGCTGAGGCAAGAGGGCCGTGAATTCAAGGTCAGCCTGCCCTACATAACTAGACACTATTGCAAATCTTAAATGGACCCAAGCCTGAGTCTGAACCTGCTCTTTTGCTATATTTCAATGTGGCATCTAATGGGCAGCCAGAAGAGAGGGACAAGTGAAGGACAACTGCTTTCCTTTAGCAATAATGACTTAGACACAAGACCTTGATGGTTTGCATCAGCCTGGATCAAAGTAAGTTCTGTAGTGTCTTTTTAAGAGCCAGGCAATTCTGCCACCAAATATAATATTTTTCTTTTCTCCACATTACTACACTACTGACAAGTCTTCACTTCAGAACTCATCATTCAGAAATGTGTGCTTGCTTCCAGAGTGTGTCTAATACTGTTGGAACACACACTTCAGAAAGCAACGAGAGGCCCTGTCTCAGCAGCTCTTCGGAGAGTAGTGTGTACCTCTGGTGAAGGGTTTGGCCCACAAGAGGCAATGTTCCTGTCCCTTGCCAAGTTGGCTTTCCGCATTCTCATGTGGCTTCCTAGTAACCAAGCAGAGTCTAGTCTCCTGTCAGCTGGAGGCTTGGGTAGTGCTGTCCCTTTAGGCACACAGCTACCAAAACTGGTCTGTCCCTTCACTCTCTTTAATGATGTTTTGAGACTTAATTTTTTTTTTTCAGTTTTCAAGAACATTAATCATATTGACTCTTTTCTATTTTTTAAACATACTTTTCACAGTCTTTGGCATGGAATGGAAATATCAGCACTGGGCATCAGCAATCACAAGCTTGGCACTTTTAGCAACGTTGGGAGAAAACAGCACTGGTGGCCAAGTGAGTTGTCCCAGTCATTAAAAGCTGGAGTGCCTCCCGATCCAGTCAGGGTTCAGCTCCTGCTACTTTACCACTGTTCCTGGCAGTGGTAATTGTTGTGGCTGTACTGGGGACCTCTGGGACTCTGGAATCTGAATCTGTGATGGGGAGGGAAAGTCCAAGTCCTCTCAGAAGGGAGATACCCCGGAATAACCTCAGCATGCCTCATGTGGCCTACATGAGTCTGGTTCCTTTGCCAGTCTGTCCTGGGCTGCAGTGTCACTTAAACCTCCTGATGCCTATATGGTGTTCCTGGCCTCTATTGGGAAGGCTCCCTCAGGAGATTGTGGTTATTTATTATGTTTTCAGAGCAGACTCACCGACCTGGTTTTCCCATTGTTTATGAACTCCCATAGAAGTCCTCAGACAGTTTCTGGGGAGGAGACAGCAAGAAAGAAACAATGCAGTACTCAGGTAAAATGTCACCTGCAGAGATTCACAGAGTTCAAAGATTTTGAAGGGTGGGACCACCATAATTACAAACTCTCCTTAGTCACCTAGTGTACACAGGAAGACACAAAGAGCCTCAAACAAGGTGGATGACTTCCAAGGTCACAGAGATAGTAATGTCAAGGTTAAGGGATTTTTTTCCCCAAAGGTTAAGGTTTCAGTTTTATTTTATTTTTCTCACTACACACACACACACACACACACACACACACACACACACACCTCCAGGTTTCAGTTAAGAAAATTATATGATTTTAAAAACCTCTACTATCTACTCCTACTACTGACATTATATAAGACCAAGTGACCTTTACTCCATGCTTATTCGTCAGGTCTAAGGCCTGTTTCCTCTTGGCAACATCAAAATCCATCATTCTCTAGTTCCCCCACCTTAAAAACGAAGGAGTTTTCTTTGCAGTCCCTCTGTTTGCCTGGCAGCATCCTCATTCAAGAACAAACAAGCTGCTCATCGGTGAGAAAGGAGGAGGGAGAGGACACTCGCTTCAGAAACTGTGTTTAGCCCCATCTGGCCTTAGAAAAACATGGGAACTGGTGATCAAGTGCGTTCAGCAGGATGGCTGCCTTTCAAGGGAAACAATATCTGGATATTTCTATGTCTAGACCACAGAGGAAAAATGCTTCCTTGGTAATTAACCCATTGAAAACATGTGATTCTGAGAAGCCAAGGTAAAGGCGCTTTAGAGAAGGCGCCCCCCTGAGGATTCGGCCTACAGGTGGCGCTGTTAGGGATTCCTTCACAAAGACTGCTTCACCTGCCTGCCTCTCAGCGTGGAAAAGCGGAGAAACCTCTTGCTTCATTAACTAAGTTATGCTTTTTAAAAATATATATTTTAATGTCCCTCGTTCCTTCCACTTGCTTGTCATTGCTAAGTCCTTACGAGAAAACTCCTTTCCAGGATGAGAAGTTGAGGCTCTGTATTTAAGACCTGAAAGGTCTTTTCATAGAGAATTAAGACACTAAAATTTGATCAGCCAAGTAGCTTGTCTGAATCCTGGAGAGGATGCTCATGAGAATCCTGGTTAGATTATGAATCATGACTTGATTTATATCAGGATTTAACGTCCAAGTTTAGCATCTGAAAAAGCCAAGTATGAGTTGAAATGGATCATCACCTAGCTAGATAATACGTTTTTAAAAATTCTTTGTGAACATAGGTGAGGAAACAACACTGATTGCTAAAAACCTCTGGTAGACAGGTCTAGGCCCTAGAGAGGATATACCATCATTATTTTGTTAAATGGACATAGTATTAAACCAACTTCTAATGACTTTTTATTATACATATAGATTATTGCATCGTTCATTCTTCATGAGAGAAACTTCTATTTGCAATAGATAGCGATTTACCCAGGGACCCACAAATGGGCAAGGTACAGAGAATATGAGACTACCAGATGCTAGATGCTAAAAGAACCATATATACTACACCCCCTCCAAAGACACAAGGATCATTATGGGAAAGGGGGAAAGCAGGAAAGAGCCTGAGATGGGGCAGGGCTACAAGAAGACACCTGGACACAGCAGGGAAGCTGGGCGTATGAACCAAGAGCATTTGCAACAGCATGAACACATCCCATGCAAATCTGAGCCAGACCAGATCCCAGGGTGAAAGGGAGGTGGGTTCTCAGGGGAAGATGAATTGTCATATTAGTGACTGGCTGTTAGACTTCAGCTGCAGCAAGACTGCAAAGTTCAGTTCTTACGTCTTGGGGAAACAGGATTCATTGGTGAGATTATGTACATTATGAGAATTTATTTAACTATAAAAGGATATTTAAAAAGATGTTAGGCCACCAAAAGGGGGTTACTGCTGACGAAAGAAAAGCTCTTTAGAATGTCTCTTCATGGAAGGGGAGAGAAATCACTGGGCAAAAAAATCAGTAGTTAGAGGAGAATGCAGACTTTCATTTATGGAAGAAAGATGCTTAGCAGTTTCCAGAAAAGAATTTCATCATGGTGGATGAGTGGTGAGTGACAGAGAGGTAACCTGGAATGAGAGTGGTGTGGGTTCCAATCGTTCCAAGCCTGTGGGGGTTGTAAAGGAGTTTAGCTTCAATTCTAAATCCAATAGGAAGATAGGAAGTAGAAAATATTTAATCTGTGCTTCTCAGAATTCATGCTGATGTGTGTGCAAAGAATAGATCGGGGGGGGGGGGGGGGAAAAAAAAAGAGGGGGGGGGGGGGGAGGAGAAGAAAATGTCAGAGAGAATAGTAAAGAGGGTGTTGGGATTTGATCCAGTAGAGAAGGTTTTCACTTAGAGACAGAGGTGGTGACAGTGGCTATCGAAATAACTAGGAAGACGGGAATGATAATTTGAAGCTACAAATGACTGGTAGTAATTTCGTATACATATCGTGCATGGCAAATGGATTTATCAGGAAGAAACGAGGGGGATATTAGGAAGGACTCCTAGATTTCTAATTTTAAAACTAATAGAGCGTTTTGAAGAGGTAAAGGTCGAAGAGCAGTCATTTTTAGGGTTAGAGGGTGTCTTAGGGTTTTATTACTGTGACGAGACACTGACCACAGCAACCCTTATAAAGGGAAACAGTTAATTGGGGCTGGCTTACATTTTCAGAGGTTTAGTCCATTATCACAGTGGGGAAACATGGCAGCGTGCAGGCAGCCATGGTGCTGGAAATGGAGCTGAGAGTTCTACATCTTGATCCACAGGCAGCAAGGAGAGACCATGTGCCACACTGGGTGTAGCTTGAGCATAAGAGACCTCAAAGCCCACCCCCACAGTGACACATTTCCTTCAACAAGTCCACACTTACTCCAACAAGGCCACACCTCCTAAGAATGCCACCTCCCCATGGGCCAAGCATTCAAACACACTACTCTATGGGGGACATTCCTATTCAAATTACCACAGAGGGGGTTCAGTACCTAAATCTACAGGCATAAGTAAGATGCTAGAAATGTCAGTAGGTACCCTACTCTGATCCCTCCCTTCAGGCACCGGGTAAGAAGGGCTTACTGATTCAGCTGTGAGTGGAACAGGCCTCAGACAACAGTCTGTTGAAGGAAACACTTGGTATAGTGGGGTAGGCTGAGGGCATCTCTAATGGCTGACAATAGCCTGGTTACTTTGTTCCAGTAGGGCTACTCCTAGATGTGCATCTAGCTCCAGACATGCTGTGGTTTAGACTATACTGCTGTTGATGCTGTGTACTTAATTCCTCCCCCATGCTTCTTACAAAGATGCTTCTTACAAGGAAAACTGGGTTTGGGAGTGTGTCCTAAAGAGTCTTCTTAGAAAGTTGCTAGTAGGATTACCTCAGAAAATAGATGATAAAATGGAAATTTGGAGCAAGGGCATTGGCCACCATCTGTCAGTGAGAATTCTATCTCTCAGAGTGGTTGGCACACACAGTTCTGGACAACTGTCTAGTTTTCTGAAGGTGAAGTCTTGAGGTAGTAGGAGTTAGAACTCATCACTTGGTGACATGTGTGAGGCATTCAATAGCAGGACAAACTAACATGGATGAAGAGAAGGTACTAGGTGGCTATTGCGAAGATCAGGGATGATCTGAATAGAGAAAACAAAAGCCTTCAGAGATGTTTAGAGAGCTTTTTTTGTGGAGACTCAGGGGGCGGGGTGATAAATGAGAAACCTGATTTAGGCTTAATTAGGTGAACCACTGAAGAATTTAATTCCAACCAAGTCAATGCTTGCCTGCCAGTCAGTACGCCAATGAGAAGAGATTGAAATGGATGAAAGGGAGACTAGAGAATGCACACCCTTGGAACAAATACAAGGATCCCACAAAATGAAATTATGGTATGTTGTGAAGAAGGTAGGTAAATAAAAGAAACACTCAAGCCAAAACATTCTCAACAGCCTTTGTGCTGTTTGAGTCCACTGATACAACAGGGACAGATTAGTGTTTGCCAGGGCCTGAGCATAAGGGTGACTTCATTAAGTGGCATATGAGATTTTTGAGGTAGTGGCAATATAATTGATTAGTTGCTCTATAGCTTAGAGATTTGGGTGAACTCACGTCTCAGTAATTACTGAGCACCATGCTGAAACTGGACATATTATGCATATTTCCTTCTTCTCAGCTGTGTGGTATTCTATTGTCTGCCTATATAATAACTTAGCCATTGCTGACTAGTGGATATTTTGGTTGTTTAAGATAATTAGTAATTACTAATGAAATTAGTGGAAAATATGAGGTTGCTGTGTTGTACATTTAACTTGTGATAACTACTAAAAACTATTTTCTAAAGTGACTACAACATTTTATATTTTACTTATGGTGAGCTTGCTAGCACTTAGTAGTTTCAATGTTTGAAAAAAAAAGATGTTAAATGGTATTTCATTGTGGTCTTTATTTTTCAAAAACTATGGAGTAATTTCATGTACTTATCTGCAAAATATACTTTCTTTGAATAAGTCTACTTTGTTCATTTTGGAATTAAAATATTAATGAAATTGTATACGTGATATAATGTAGACACAATTTTTTGCCTATATGGAATTTGCAAATATTTTTATATATCTGACACTATATATTTCTTATTCTATTATTTCTAACTATGTATTTTAAGAAGGACAAGTTTGTTATTTTTGCTAATATTTCTTTGAGTCTAAAAATGAATGTTTTTTCTATTTTGCATTTAAGGATGTAGCTCAATTGTTTATGATTTTCATAATTTTAAAAATGAGAAGTCTGTTGTAACTTGAGTTCCCTTTCTCTCTCTCTCTTTCTCTCTCTCCCTTTCTCTCTCTCCCTTTCCTCCTCCTTCCCCTCTTCCTCCTCCTTTTCTTCTTTTCTTTTTTTGTTTTTGTTTTTAGTGTTGAGGGTTAACCTAAAACCTGACCCATGCCAGGAAGGCAGTCTGCTCCTGAGCCCTCACCCAGCCCTGTGTGCACTCTCTTTAAACATTTTGTTTTTAATTCTGCCTCTTTTCCTGTCATTTCAATTACAGGTCTTTAAACTTTTGTGTTTGTGTGTCAGAATTCAGGGGCCTTTTCATCTCCCTCCATCAATTTTCTTCCTCTTTTTATTTGTGATTTAGTTTGGGTAATTTTTATTGACTGTTGGTTACGATTATTAATTCTTTCTCTTGTAGTTGATTGAAGAGCTTTTTGGAGATTATTTTATTTTATTTACATTTTAAATGTTGTCCCTCCTTCCTGGTCTCCCCTCCACAAAACTCCCACCCCAGCCCCTCCCTTTTGCCTCTAAGAGGGTGCTCCCCCACCCACCCACCTACTCCCCTCATCCCTCTAGCATTTCCCTTCTCTGGAGCATCAAGCAGTCCTCTGCTGCATATGTAAGGTGAGCCATGGACTGGTGCAGGTATGCTCTTTGGTTGGTGGTTTAGTCACTGGGAGCTCTGGGAGGAGGGGAGGTCTGGTTAGTTGATACTGTTGTTCTTTCTATGGGGTTACAATCTCCCTCAGCTTGGAAATATTTTTTACGGCCACAAGAGAGGTCACATTGGACAGTAAGATTTTCTTTACTGATAAACTAAAGATGAGATTAGTATAGAACTTTCTTCCTTTTATTGCTTCACTGGGGGGCTGGTTATGAAAGTTTTCCCAGATCCATGAAATAAACTGGCAGCGCCTCCTTCTCATTCTGTGAAGCAGTTTAGACTCCTTGGGTTACTTGCTCCATGGAGTTTTTATAAATCTGGCAAAATTACTGTCTTTGAGGAAGAGTTTTCATTCATCTTTGAGGTTGAAAAATGAAGACAACATACTATCAACCATGTTAAATTTAGTGAATTTAGTGGCACTTTAGGCACAATTCAGGGGTAGCTAATATATTCAGAATGCTGGGCAAACAGTAGTAGCATTGGTTCCCACAACATTTTCTTTGCTTGATACAACCTCTCTATAGCCGTTCAATAATCACTCCTCAGTTTTCCTCTCCCCACATCCATTGAAACCATGAATCTGTGGACTCTCATGATGGACTTGCTTATTCTGAAGACTGTATGAAAAGAACCACATAATGGATGTCCTTAGGCTACTGGTTTCTCTTGCTTGTCATACTCTTTTAGAATTTTTTTGGACAACAGCTTTCTCCAAGTTGAAAAGTTTCCACCAGGAGGGAGGGGTTAAGATTTCTGAGACTTCAAATGAAAGCAAACTTCGTGGACTCTATTTTTCACTAATTGTTATTGAATGTGCATATGTATATAAATATATATTCCTAAATATAACCTACTCAGTTTGTATAATGTTACTCATATGTATGTTTTCATTTGGCACCGGACTACTAGTTGGTGTGTTCTTCCCTAGAGAACACCACCTAACTTCTTCCCTCAACTTCCCTCAGTTTTGCCTGTAGTTCTTTGTACAGGGTTGAAGACTCCTGAACTTTTACTAGTCACTTTGGCATGTCCATTGGCATGGTCCTTATTCAACTCATGTTTGGTCAGTCATGTTGGTGAGACTTTATTATTATAGTTTTTGATATTATTAAGCCAACAAGAGGGAAAACATCCCTTGGCACTCAGTGCTAGGGGAGTCATGGTTATTGGAGGAGAATCTACAACCACTAATTTACTAAGTCAGTGTAATCCCTAGCAATATATAAACATTTGTCTTCAACCCATGGGTAAGTGTGGTGTCTTCACCTCTCATCAAGAAAACCTCTCTCTTCAATACACACAGACCAGTACAGAAAATCACAACCAATCAAAATGCAGAGTTGTGAGCTCCAATCTCAATAGATAAATGTACAAAACACTCCAGAACCTAAGGCACAGGAAACATTGTGGAGTAAGGGGTGGAAAGACTGTAAGAGCTCAAGGATCAAGGAGTTTGCTGTGAGAGTGTGTCTCTTAATTCATTCCTTTTAATAGTTGAATCTTATGCCATCATTTGTACATTCCATAATCTACATTATTAATTATTCATGATAGAAATTTGGGCTGCTTTTTTTTAATGTTCTGGATATTATTTATAATAGTGTTATAAAGAATAATGTATATGTTTTGTGTGAACACATGCTCTCATTTCTCTTGAGTGTACAGCAATGGGTAGATTTGTCAGGTTTTATGGTAATTATATTTCTCATTTTGAGGAATGAATTATTTTCCATAGCAACATCACCTTATATGTGACATAAAATATTTGACGGATTCTGTTTCTCCACTTTCTTGCTATCAGTTGTTTGTGATCCCCAAACTATTTGGTGATTTTGAAGTAACATCATATTCTTGGTTTTGGTTCTTCAATGATGAATCACAATATAATGTCAAGCACTTTCGGATATGCACATTGCTCATTTGTATATCTCCTTCAGAGAAATATTAGCTGAAACTTCTGCCTATGTTAAAATTTAGTTGCTTATCTTTTGTTTATAAGTTCTAATATATTCTGGACATTAAAGCATTATGTAGAGATATTTTCAAACACTTTCTTTTATTCTGTTGGTTGTATGGTTGTATGGTTAGCCATTAATTTCCTTTAGTCTATGTGTTAGGCACTTTTCTCACTGATATGATAAAAAATACCTGTTCAAAACAACTTATGGAAAGATGGCTTCATTTTGACTTACAGTTCAAGGAGATATATACATACATTGTTTGCATAGTTGGGGTGAAAACATGGTGGTAGTAGGGAGACACACTGACCGTATCATACCAGGAACAGAGAAGACCTAGTGTTCATCTAGCTTCTTCCCCTTTATTCAGTCTTAGACCCAATCCATGGGACTGTGCTGTTCACAATCAGGGTGAGTCTTCCTACCTCAGTTAACCTAATCTAGATACTCTCTCATTAACATATCTGGAGATTGTCTCAAAGGTGATGCTAGATCCTATCAAAATGGCTATCAATATTCAAGCACTTTTTAAGCCATAGCCCACAATCTTCCATCCCCATAAACTAATGGACATTTCATAATGTATAGTGTATACAAACTAACTTTTAAAGTCCCTATACTTTAATAGTTCCAACAGAGTTTGAAAGTTCAAGGGCACTGTCTCATATAAAGCTCAGGCAATCTTAACTGTGAGCAAATATAAAATCAAAAAGTATTACATATGCGTAGCATACAATGTGTCAACTTGACACAAGCTGGAATTATCACAGAGAAAGGCCCTTCAGGTGAGGAAATGCCTCCATGAGATCCAGCTGTGGGGCATTTTCTCAATTAGTGATCAAGGGGGGAGGGCCCCTTGTGGGTGGTACCATCTGTGGACAGGTAGTCTTGGGTTCTATAAGAGAGCAAGCTGAGCAAGCCAGGAGAGGCAAGCCAGTAAGAAACATCCCTTCATGGCCTGTACATCAGCTCCTGCTTCCTGACCTGTTTGAGTTCCAGTCCTGACTTCCTTTAGTGAAGAACAGCAGCATGGAAGTGTAAGCTGAATAAACCCTTTCCTCCCCAGCTTGCTTCTTGGTCATGGTGTTTGGGCAGGACTAGAACCCTGACTCAGACACAATGGCATGGAGGAAACATTCCAATTCTAAAAGGAAGGAATGGGAGTATAGCAAAGAAAGGATAAAAGAAGGACAAGCACCAGCAGGACGTACACAAACGTGGCAGCTTCATGTCTGGCATCTGGAGCTCATGATAGAATCATCTGGCCTACAAAGGGCTTGGGTATTCCAGCTTAGCTCAGCATGCTGGCTAACCTCATCACAAACAGCTTCTTTCTTGGGAGGCTCCATTTCAAACCCAAGTTTTCCTTGGCAGATGTCTCATGGTCCTGGCAACTCCAACATCCTGGGGTCCCCAGTGAAACTTAAGCTTGATCTTTACAACTTTATACAATGGCCTTTCAAGGACTCCTTGTAGGAACTCTGGCCCCTCATCACCACACAGACATAGTATCTTTCCAAATCCTTGGGGAAGATCTCACGAGCTCTTCAATCTTCTGAGATCTGTAAAAATGTTACCATGTTGATTTTCCAATGAAGAGCATGGGTTTTCTCTCTTATGGTGCTAATCTCCAACATCTAAAGCTGTTATCTCAGCACCAACATTGTCTGCAATTTTAAATTTCCGTCTTCCCCAACCAAACAAAACATTTTCAAACAAAACATTTTCATTTTATTTTTTTATTTTCTCTTATTGGTCTCTCTACTATAAAAGTAGACAAGAATAGTCAGCAGTACCTACGACACAATCTAGGTGCTCTCCTGTCTTTAATATTCTTCTGTCAGAAAAGAGGTATCCATTATTTTTGCATTCAGCATCATTCAAGTTCTCAGGATATGGATGGAGCATGCCCAGATTCTTTGCTGAAATGTAATATGAATGGCTTCTATCCCAGTTCCCTGAGCTGGGTCTCCACTGTCTGTGTTTCTCTCAATACTTTCTTAGAATTTTGGTTTTTCAAACTCCCATCAGGATGGCTCATTAAGCTCTGCTTGCAGCATTTGAGGGCTTTTCTAGCCACAAATTCAAACTTCCACATCCTTTCTTCATGCCAGTTCTAAAGAGTCAAGGGCTGCATGGGCAGGTTTATCACAAAAATGTCCCCACGTCTTTATACTAATTTTCTATCTTAGTTATTTCTTTCTTGTTTTGCAATAAAATACCAGGCTTGACAGGAGGGTTTTGTATTGGTTTAACTGTTTTACAGGATACAGTTCATCATGGTAAAGAAGGCTTGGTATCAAGGGTGTGGCTGGTCACAGGGTATCTCCAGACAGAAAGCTAGAGAGATCAACACTGACACTTTGCTTTCTCCATGCTGTACTGGCTCATGACATTGTGTTGCCTACAATTAGGATTGACTTTTCTTTATCAGCTGACCTCACACCCATGCCCTGAGGTTTTTCTCCAAAGTGAATTTAGATACTGTCAAGTTGACAAAAACTGAACATCATAGTCTATAAAGATTTTTGAGTTTTCCCTAAACTTCTTGAGTCAATTTTGTATTTATATTATAGCATCAAAACTGACTGAATTAAAAAAATTAATCTTCCTAAGGCTCATTTCAGGTTCTGCTGATTGATTTACTGCTTGATAAATGACCTTTTACCATCCTTAGAATTTTTATGTTTATAGTTTTTCTTAGTAACGTATTCTTGGTTAATAATTCTCTCATGGACCTTTACTCTCTGTTTAGTTGTTCCTTATCTCATTTGTGCTTTCTTTCCTTTCTTTATTCCTTGAATTTCCTTCAAAGCCCAAATCCGAATACCTAATGCCTACTTTCAAACACTCTGATCATATAATGAGCACCTAAAAGTTCATATGTGTATATGATTTCAGCAACATCTTGGGATTTTATGTTATAATCTTATTATTAGTCTCTATATTTATCTTTTTATTGTAACCATTTATTTATCCCACGATTTACTTAGGACTGCATTTCTTATTGTACAACATGAGGTTTTAAAACTTTAAAAATCCTTTATTAATAATTCATTTTAACTGGATTTGGAGGGTATAATTTTCCTAGCATCATTCGTTTATAGTTGTTAAAACATATGTTGTGACCTACATTCAGTCGATTTTTAAAAAATATTCAATATTTAAAAATCTGTGTTTTTTCATTGATTGAAGTAGTTTTAGCTGATCAAATATATTTTAACATTCAAAAATTCCATAGCTCTCCTAACTTTTTATAAGGTTAATATATCAATTTCTGATTTTAAATTTATCATTATGGCTATGAGCTTGTAAAATTCACCTTTAATTGGATAGTTCTTATGAAATGTCAATATTTTTATTAATACTTATGTTTATTTTATCTTAGTGTTAATACCTTATCATCTATTCTTTTTTATACACACACACACACACACACACACACACATACACACACACTACAGAGCTGTGGGTTTTTCAGATACCAATCAGATAATATTTTAAAAGAATCAAATGATATTGCTTTCTTTATTTGCTATTAATATTTTTGACTAATCTCTTCAGTGTCACCTTTTTTACAAGTCTACTTAAAATTTTTATTTTTCTGTTTTTTTGTTACTGTATCATTTCCAAATTTGTCACGAATGATTATTGATGACTTTTCTGCTGCTGTGATAAAATAGAAGGGCAAGTTAAAGAGAGTTTATGTTAGCTTCCAGCTTCATGGGTGTGAGAGTCCATCATGATGGAGTGGAGGCATGGCGACACACAGCAGGCATGGGGGGCAGGAGCAGAAAACTGGGAGATCACATCTCCATGTACATGCAGGAAGCAGAGCAATCAAACTTCCAAAGAACACTCCCAGTGACATAGGCTCTTCACCAAGGCTGTGCCTCTTAAACATCCCAAACAATAGCTCGACCATCCTGGGCCCAAGTGTTCAAATGTGGGAAAGTTCTCATTCAACTTTCACAGGTGACATCAAAAACTTCTTTCTCCTGTTCTTTTTGCCTTCAAGCAATATAGTTCTGTATTTTTGAAGTTAACTTTACATTTAAAACGTTTGTGTTTAATTCTAATGTTTTTCAGGGCTGGGGATTGAGCTATTGTTTTGACATATACCAGTCAGGTGTTCTGCCACAAATCTAAACCACAATCCAGGAAGTTTTAATATATGTGTAGTTATTTATCATTTATATCAGGACTATGACAACATTTGTTGTTTATATATTACTGCCTTCTTCTCCATAGCCTTTAGTTTTTCTTCAGGTTTTAACTTAGCTTCAAACTAAATGTCTTAATTTTAGTAATGATCATTTTATTTCATTTGTCCATGTATTTCATCACTGCGTAGGTGCTTCAGTAATTGTAACCACTGCTTTCCAATGAATTTAGCTTTTTATTGCTTTTTTTTATTGTGTAATCATACTCTAATATAATATCTTAATTCAGTTATGGTTAGGAAATAGATGGGAGTAATTACTCTCTCATTTTAATTATCTGAGAATTTCATACACAAATCCAAAGCATTTGGCCATATCCACCTCCCACTCCCTAGTCTACCCCTTCTACGCCTTCCCACTTATGGTCCCCCCTGAACTTTATGTCTTCTTCTATTTATTTTATGAATAATCTACTGGGTCTGATTAGTGCTTCCCATGTACATTTAAGTATAGGGATGGCCACTTTAGCCTAGGCAGCCTACTGAGAACCATGTCCCTAATAAAAATCCACTCTTGGTCCTCCAGCAGTGGTTCACTGACTGTAGCTTTTCCAGTAGGAGTGGGGCCATGGTAGCTCTTTATCTGTTCTGGAATGTTGACTGGTTTGATCTTATGCATCCAGCTACAGGAGTTGAAAGCTCATGGATGTGATTTCTCTGTCATGTTCAGAAGACACTATTGGTGTTTTCTTTTTCTTGCCAAAGTTGTCTTTGTACTTGAAGGTTCGCTTTGAACCTATTGTTGATTCCCAGCTATCATTTTGTAAAATATACTTAGAAACTCATCTTTGCTTCTCAATTTTTTTTTTTTACATTTAAATAGCTCTTTCTTACTAAGTCTTTTTATATCTTTCTGTTGTGTATTCTGGAAGACGTTCTTCCTGTATCTTACTAGAGAACCAATCTCTCTTCAATTGTGTTCCATACACAAACTATCCAGTTTATTGAGGTTAAGGAAATTTTTTTCTCATTTAATGTTAATGTTCTTCATAACCATTCACTTTAGTGAAATTGATTTAGAACATTATTTCATCTTGAGGGAATTAATGTTGACTGTTTTGTCTTTCTTTCTTAAAATTTAAAAATCTTTAAAATGTTGGTAAATTTGTTTTCCAGGATATTTTTTAAATGAGCCTTTCCTCTTCTCTTTTTCCAAAGGGATGCAATTTTTTTTTCTACCTGGCTTCTTAGACGTTCTGTTCAAAACCAGGTCTTGTAATGACATTTTGGCGTTGATTTTTGTGGTTAAGATTACAGTGTAATTTGTAATGTTGTTGTTGTGTCTGTGGCTGTAGCATTCCATTGACGTGCAACTACACTTAAGCTGTAGCCGTGGGCTGCCTTTGAACTATGTTAGTTTCAGCCTCCTCTTACAAATTGAGCCGCCCTTCCCTCGCTCTTGGCTTCAAGTAGGAAATCTGGCTCAGGTCATCTATAATTTTGTGGGGAACACATTTTGTTCCTGTACCTTGCAAGGCCAATTGCCTTTCTCTCAGTGCTTACTTCCAGTCACAGGATCCAGCAGGCCTTTGGCTTGAACCTCCTCTTTAAGTGCTTTGCAGGTAGGTTCTGTTTCTGATCAGCAGACATGTGAAGTTTTTATTTTGTGTGTTAGTGTGTGTGTGTGTATATGTCTGTACACACACACACACACATACACACACACATATACATATCTATATATTAAAAGTATGCATATACACTATTGTATATTTGTATATGAATGCTTATATGTGAATATATATTTAAATAAATAAAACCATACTTCTAATCTTTTCTTTAGTGTGTTTCTAATGAAAGAATTTTGCAGGGCATATGCTTACATTATATATTGTCTCATTTATTATTCATAACAAAGAATTAAAATAACAAAAATTATTTATCATGACTTAACTACATATTATCATACTTCTGCTACTACCTTTAAAACTGAGAATTATGGCTAAGAGTACTATTTACTTGCCGCATAATCTATGGGTTGATTTACTTTTCCTCTTTCTAAAGACTACTTCCATCATGGATTTATTGTGTTGCACCCAGTGTACACATATATTTATTTATAATAAAATGTATTATTGTAGTTGTGCATATGTGTACAGATGTATATAGATGTGTGTGAATGTAGATAGAGGTCAGAGGCTTTTAACAAGTGTCTTCCTCAATTGCTCTCATTGGACCTGAAGCTCATTGATCGTCTAGACTGGCTGGCCAGCAAGCCCCTGTGGTCCTCTTGGTTCCTCTTCCCCAGTGCTGAGATTCCAGGTGCACACTGCAGTACCTGACCTTTTATGTGGTTTTGGGGGAACTGAGCTCAGTTCCTTGTGTTTACATGAGGCAGCTTACTGACCAACCCTTTTCCCTAGCTCATTTTTTAAGTCTACTGAAATGACTCTATACTCATTGACATGCTTTTGCACAACAATTTCATGTCTTTGAGGTTCATTTTTATACAACTTTATCAGCATAATCACCATTAGAAGTATCAATGAGCCATGTTGTTTAGTTTTAATTTACACAGTCTTAAACATTTAAAAAAAATCATTAGAATACAGCTACAGTTAATAGTCTTGCAATTGTTTCCTAGGGCAAATACTTGTAGTTTCTCTGGGGTGTACATCTACAAGTAGAATATGTAGATTGTTAAGTATTCACATATACTTTATGATGTCCATCTGCTATAAAATTGATTTTTCCTTTCTATCAGAGTGTTATATTCATGATATTTCTCCAAATATGATATTTTCAGACTTAAATTTTCCTCAGTACCATTATGGAAAGAAAAGAAAAACATTGCTTGCTTTCATTTTCATTTTCCTAATTATAATTAAATTCGGATAGTTCAAATGTTTATTGTCTGTAGGAGAAAATGCAGGCACGAGCTGGCAGCTACCCTCTGGCACACAGTGCTTCTAAATAGGAAGCAAGGCACACCATGCTCCTGAGGTCAGAACACTGACTTCTGGAGTAGTGTGGGTAACCGGTAGCTGGCCTGAACATGAGTCTCTACCCTCCACATCTCCTTTAATGTAGCTCTTCTGCACCGAGACCCTGGTGGGATGAATGCTCACTAGCTAATCTGAGGTAATGTGCTAATTCCAGTCAGTATATGAGCTTCCACTATATAAGTGGCTGTTCACATGCAATCAAGCAGACATTTTCTCTGAAACCGTCTCCAGAGTGGTTCATTTCTGTGCCCCTTACTGACCCACAGGCATTGTTGTCTTGGCAGGGATGTCCCAGTAAAGATGGGGATTGTCAATTTGGATTTCCTCTTTTATAAAATATACATTATAATGATATTTTTTGTATAAATTCCTGAGCAATTGCTTCTTTTTCTTTATATGTATGTTTACGTGTTTACATGTGTACACACATTTGTATATGTGCAAATATTTAAAAGCAGTAGCATTATGTTACTTTTTATATTAATAAAGATGGACAGATGTTCTTAGGAAGATTTGGATCTAAGCTTGAATGAAAAGAAGGTAGATAAGGAAGAACCCCAAAAGAGGCTGCCCATTAAGTAGGCATGGATCAATAAATCTATAGATGTAATAGGTGGGAAAAGAGGCTAAATTTCAAATAACTGTTGCAAAAGAATTATCAATCCTTGAAAGATAATATTCAAATTTTTGATTTGACATATTAGCAAACTGTGTTCTTAATATTACATTTATTATAGGCAGCTGTTACTCTCAGCTCATCGGAAAACACAGATATTTACATTATGATTCATAACAGTAGCGAAGTTACAGTTATGAAGCAGTGAGGAAAGTAATTTTATTGTTGGGGTCACCACAACATAAGACATGTATTAAAGGGTCACAGCATTAGGAAGCTCTAGAGCCATGGTCCCCACTTACATCTGCTTATTTGCAGTTGTATGTAGTGAGCACTTTAAAGCCAACATGGCCTTTGCTTATTGTAGGGGCCTTCCTTCTTATTTTTGTACTATTGTAGCTTTCATTATGGTTGATAGTGTCTTTCAGCTTGCTTAGATTAGTATCTTAGTTCCATTCTTAGCTTTTTCTTCTCACATACTACATGTATCTTTCATGGACTCCTATTGGTAAAAGCTTCAAAGCATGCATAATATTGGAACTGCCCAGGGAAGGAGTTAGATGTGACAGGGCTGAAGAAAACCCCCAACTATGTCATCATAGCTGTATAGAAGTGTCTCCTGGTGAGGCACAGTTAGAAGTGAGGGAGTTAAGCATCTTCTAGCTGTATTCCTTGGTGTTTAGAACACTTCTTTGTGGTTAAAGAAACAGATGCTATAGCTAGCTTCTTCCCCTCACACCAGAAGCTGAGGAAGTAGGACACTTTCCCACACAGACATACTAATAGGTCCTAGATCCTCAAGAGGCTTCAGCCTCATTATATCATTTTCTCTGTGGTTTTGACCCCATTCCCAAGCTTCTTACGAGAATCATGGGAAGAAATACTCCAAAAGAGAGATCCAGTCTTCTATGGTTTGGGCCACATTAGCTCTATGAATATGCCACTCACCTCATAAATATTCATAAAAACTTCTTTAAAATGTACAAAACAGAATCCAATGGGGTTGTCACCCTTGTCCTTTGGATAAGCCTGCTACAATCGTTTCCCTTGGAGGTGAACAACCACTTTCCTTTCCTTCCACTTAGTCTGTCTCTTGGATGGATTCTTTCTGTCTTTGAAGAAGACAAGAATTGAGGGGAAAATATCACCTAATAGAAATGTAATTGGACAGGCTCTCACAGTGTACACCAGGTTAGACACAAACTACAAAGGTCCATCAGCATTTACCTCCTGTGAGACATCGTGGGTAATGACGTCTCTGTCACGTAGTTTTAAATTATTTTTGAGATTATAATGTAGTTCTATAATCTCCTACTTCTCGTTCCACTCTCCACACCCTCTCATGTGCACTCCCTGTGCTGCCTTTCAAATGCATGGTCTCTTTGTTGTTAATTGTTCGTGTGTGTGTGTATGCATATATATATAATCACTAAAGTATATAAATCACACACACACATTTCAAACACACACAAGTACACACACACATATATTACTAAATACATAAATACAAACTTCTTAGTCTGTATGATGTTACTAGTATGCATATGTTTTCAGTCCTGACCATTTAATATTAGATATCTAATTGGTGTGCTCTTTCCCAGGGCAGTCATTTCTCCTGCTCTTAGCATTCCTTAGCTGTTTGTAGTTCTTTGTGTAGTGTTGACCCTATGGGCTTTCCCCTGTTCTATTAGCATATCTGTTGGTATTGTTCTTGTTCAGGTCACATTTAGACACAGAAAACCACAACTAATCAAACTGCAGAGTTGTGAAGCCCAATCCCAACTGAAACATCTACTTTAGTTCTTCTCATCTCCATAGTCCTCAGACTCTTTAAATTAATTGTCATTCTGAGTAGTATTTATCACCCTCTGATATAATACATTAGTTGTTTATTGACCTTGAACATGCTATATAATATACACATAATATATTAGTTATGCCTAGTTTCTTTTTTCTTTCTGTAAGTGATGTGCATGCCTGGTATGCCTGCTGATTAAATGATACTCCAAATGACATATGTGATGATTTTTAAACCCTGAGCACTTGAGATAAAATGGAATTTAAAAAAGACTTCTAGATATAGGAACTTGTCACAATTTTCTGAAATTTATTAGTTACAATGTTATACACCTTTTCATTTCATTCACAATACTAATTTTATTCATCATGTATAATGTCCCTTCTTAATATATTAATTGTTCATATTGTTGAATTATTCTTAGTGTTGTTGATAGATTGCTTGTGATTACATATAGAGTTTTAAGGCCCCAAAGACAAAAATATCAAAATCTAAGACATTTTTAGTTGAGCTCATGCTTGTAAGGTGAAGGCAAGAAGACCAGGAACTCCAGGCCAGTCTAAGTTACATAATGTGTTCCAGGCCAGCCTAGCTGGCCTGAGACCCAATCTCAAAAAGATAAGAAAATTATCTTAAATAATACTAAAATAACTTTAAGCCATTCCCCACAAAGCATCCATTAGCCTTTGAAAGACAAATGATAAATAAATAAATAAAATTAATTTGAATTTCTTGGTGTTATACTTCATAAAATTTTAAAACTGGACAATTTAAAGGTAGACTCTTATAAATCAGAGTTTTTTACTTGTGTACACACATATACACCTGTAGGCATGATCACAAGCTATGTCAATGAGAAGAGTCCTGGCTTACAAATTTTTGCACGATTGGCTTAGAGGAAAGATAAGACTCAAATCTGAAAGTATGGAGAGAGGAGGAGGAAAAGGAAGAGGAGCAGATTGGAAGGGGTTTGAATGAGTGACACAGAACAGAATCAGAGTACAGATGTAAGGACGAAGAAGAGAGAAGCTGAACGTGATTAGTAATCCCAAGTGTATTTTCAAATTAAAGAAGCAGAATGCATTGTGTGATATGTACACCACCTATATGATCCCAAAGAAAGAAAGGTGTTGGTGCACATACACAGCCAGTGTGACATCAACACAGATGCCAATCCCCAGGGAAGAGCACGTGACAGAGTCAGCCCCAATACCTTCAAGCAGGTAGGCAACCTCCTCACTTTCATCCATGCTAGTTCCATGGCTTTGTTCGGATGAAAAGCTTGGGTCTGATTTATTTTAACAGTTAAGCCGGATTTAGCATGGCAGAAAAATCTAACTATAGAGAAACAAGTTAAACTATCCAAATATACTGGCTTATACTTCTAACCTAAAAGATCTAGCTAAACACAGAAATTGTAACCAGCCAGGACAGATGAGTTCTAGCAAATGCACCTTCCTTTCTTATCACTCTAGAAACAATTATTTCTAATGGGAAACTTGCTGCTCTCCTCCCTGAGGAGAGTTTCATAAAATTGGTGTATTACCTCATTTCACATTCCCTAGAAAACAAAGGAGCTTTTCTTCTCATAGCCCAGAACAGGCTGCTTCTGTCTTGAATCAAATGCCAGAACCGCTAGGACTGAGACACTGGGCAGGGCAGATACAAGTGACCTTGCTTTGGGATCATTTATGTTTAGCTTTGACAAGGCATCTGTGCAGGATTTGTTGTTGTTGTTGTTGTTGTGTTGTAAATGATGATTCATTCCTTCCTATTGTGTGGCTTTAGGAAAAGGTTTAGAGGCGAACAGTATTAATTAGTTTTCTGTTGATATAAAAAAAAAAAAAAAAAACACCACAAGCAAAAGTGACACAAGGAAGAAAGTAATTTTGGTCAGTGGTTCCTTCCAGAGGAAGAGTCCTTCATGATTGGGGAGGCATCATAGCAGATGGCCAGAGAAGGAAGCTAAGAGATCCCATCTCCACCCATAAGCAACAGGAAGCAGAAAGTGAACTGGAAGTGGGGTAGGGCTATAAGCCCCTCTCAGCGAACTTCTTTCAGCAAACCTGTACCCCAAACAACACCACTAACCAACATGGAGCCAAGTGTTCCCACACATTAGCCAGTGGGGGATGCTGCTTCTTAAAATCACAAGAAATCACCTGTTAGTTACCTATAACACTCTCCAGACTCATTCCCTTCCTCCGTTTCTCCCTCTCTCCCTCCCTCCCCTCCCTCCCCTCCCTCCCTCCCTCCCTTCCTCCCTCCTTTCTTCCCTCCCTTCCTCCCTCCCTCCCCTCCCTCCCTCCCTCCCTCCCTTCCTCCCTCCTTCCCTTCTTCCCTTCCTCCCCTCCCTCCCTCCCTCCCTCTCTCCCTTCCTCCCTCCCTCCCTTCCTCTGAAAATAGATTTAAGGAAATTTAGCCTAATCTGAAAGACAAGGACTGGTTGTTTTGAGGACTGAGGAAGGGTATGCTGGTGGGGGTGGGGGAGGGGTGTGGGGGTGGAAGTGGGGTGAGGGCTCCTAGGGTTGATTCCCAGCTCTAGGACTTTATAACTTCCTTATAGTCCTAATGGGTGGCTGGAAGGAAAGAACTTGCCAAGAGAGGATGCTTAAGCTGGACCTATGAAGAGCTCAGGAAAGGAGACTCTTAACACAGAGACTTCAATAGACTCTTAGCTCAAACACCCTTCCCATCTTGATGCAAACTATTTGTTCTAATATTGTCTGTCTACTGTCTGTCTGTCTGTCTTTATCTAGCCTGTCATAAATCTCTTTCCTTTCCACATCCATCTCTCCCTCCCTCCCACTCTCTTTACCTGGCTGTGGCTTTCACTTTCTCTGCTTGTCACTTTGGTTTTCAGATGGCTGCTTTCCAGTAGCCCTCCACCATACCCCCACCCCATGCCCAATCCCTGGATTCTATCACTTTGGCATTCTCTAGGTTGATTTTTTTCCAAGATGTATAATTCTTTGTTTGTTCCATGTCAAGAACTCTCTTGTACTTTTAGATGACAACCTCTCTCTCTAGATCCCAGAATATTCTCTCTCTCTCTCTCTCTCTCTCTCTCTCTCTCTCTCTCTCTCTCTCCCTCCCTTCCTCTTTCCAGACTCGTGAAGCCTGGCTGGCCTCTAGCTCTTCTGTGTATCTGAGGATGATTTTGATCCTCTTATCTTTACCTCACAGTGTTGATATTACAGGCATGTTTTTTATGTGGTGTGGGGATCTGAACTTCAGACCTATGTGTAACAGGCAAGCACTTCACCCACTGAGCCATCTCCCCAGTTCCCCAGTGCGGTATAGTATTCCTTGAAGTTTTAGTTGTCTGGTAGTCATTCATTCATTCGTTTGTTTGTTTCTTTCTTTTGATTTTATGACATATTCCTTTGTGTCAAAGTAACATCTTCCCAAGTATCCAAAAAATAAATGCTGACTCATTTAAGTAGTTTTCCTCTGAAGTCTTCATTCCCTCTGGCTTGTTTTGCCTGTTTTATCTCTCCTCTTTCAGCCTAGAGTGTTTCCTTGAATGTGTGGTATATTCAAACATTTTTGTTGCTCTGACAAAATAACCATGACCAAAAGTGACTTATAAAAGGCTTTATTTGGAATTATGGTTCCAGAGGAAGAACCCATAAAGTCAAGGGAGGCATGGCAGCAGGAGTAGGAAGCTGAGAAATTACACCTCCATCCACAGACAGGAAACTGAGAACTGGAACAAGAAGTAGTGTTACTAGGAGACCTCCAGAGAGGATCACTCAGACACAGTTCATAGCCAATTGAAAGTCTTTATTCCAGCTTGCTGGAACTAACTCTAGGTATTGGGGCCTAAGTGTAGCCCCCGGCACTTAGACTAAGGAAGTTTTAAAGGCAAAAATCTACATCTTGTTGCTTTGCTAAGCAACTGCAGGGAGAGGTTGCACAAGCAAGCAGTTTAACAGAAGCTAAGTTAGCTGGGGCATCTTGGCCATGGACCCTAGAGCAGAATTCATTAGTTTTTCACTCAATTCTTCCCAAAGGAGATCAAATTCTAGTTAAACCTAAAATGGCCTCAATAAGAATAAGTGGATTTGCCTTGGTATTGTCTTGACATATCACAGTAGGGTGTAGGTATGAGCACTCAAAGCTCACTGCTAATAACATACTTACTCCATCTCCTCAAACAATGTCTCCCAAAGGGGCACCAAGTAATCAGATGCATAAGTCTCCAGGAGCAGCACTTCCCCATTTGACTTGCTGCATATGATGATCCATTTTTCTTTTCTACAAGAGAAGCAGACAGATGCATGGAGTTTTGTGCCTGGATGTGGCATTCAGGCTGGGGAGCTTCATCAAAAGCAACTGAATTCAAGACAGGAATTTTCTGTGCGTATGATGTAAATTTATATGATCACTTCTATGGCTCTTCTAGCTTTTATCTTGGAGGCTGCCAGCTTCACTGTTAGTAGTTAGAAGAGAAGTTTAAGAAAACCAAACTTCAGTAGTTTCTATATCCAGTCTGCTTTCAGTTTGATGCGTCTGTATCAGACTCATTATTTCAGAAACAAATTTCCTCCAACTTGATTGTTTTAGATGAGGAAGTTCTCCTCCCCAACCAGTGCTCCAGATTGGGGTGGGCACCCACAGCCTAGTATCTCTGTTTTCCACCACTTATTTGATGTCCACCTGTCGTGGTTACTCATGTTCCTGATTGTTGCTCTTTCTTGAAGTCCAGTGAAGATTATTTACTTGTTCTCTATGAATGCCATCTATTCCACCAAATACTAGCTTTGAACAGCCCTCTAAAATGTCCATAGACACCCAGTTTTCTTTGTTATATATATTGTAATTTGCAGGAATGTGTGTCTTTATTAAGTATGAGTCATTTCCTCAACATTTAGAGGTGAATTTTCAATGGAAAAAGCAGTCTATGGAAGCCCCTGATCATTTTCTTGACACTGGAAATCAAATGGACTAGTTGGTAACTAAAATACAAAATGATGTAGCATTTAGGGGAAAGAATAAGAACTTGAGTGATCTGAAGTTCAGTTTAACAAAAACACCATAAGCTTAGATGGTTATGAACAGCATACATTTGTTTCTCATGGGGCTGTCACCTCTGTCCCTCACCCTCGGTGGATGATGTCACTTTGGACTTTCCTGTCATCACATCCCCATGTCTACCATCTTCCTGTCATGAAGCCCTTACTGTAGCAGAAGGACCATTTCTGCCTGTGCCTAGACTTCATCTCCTGCAGCGTCCTCATGGTCTTCCTTTTTATTGTTCCTCATTCTATTCCAGTCAGTCTGTCACCAGTTCCCCATCAATATTTTAAGTTCAGGCTACTTTTTGTTTTAAGAAGATGAAACCTTGTTTCCATCAATCTACAAAGTCAGTTTACCTCCTTCCTTCTTCTCTATGCTCCTCCACCACACTTCACCTCTCACAGCTCAGTCTCTTCTCACACTTGTCATCCTCTGGAAACCATAACCATTGAAATGGGAAGAAGGCCTTCTCTGTGATGTAAAGTCTCCTGTCTTTATAGTAATTAACTGCTCTTTTTAGCATATTGGATTGATCCTTTAACAGAAGTAGTCTCTTCCTTTGCTGCTCAGAACAGTACAGGTATTAGTCAGGGCACATCAGCCAGAGCTATAAAAGTATATATAGGCCAACAAAACTTCTCAATCAAGAATACATCAATTTGAGCTTCCAGCAACCATTATCCTCACTCCTGGAACAGGGGCTGATGAAATAGCTGTTACCTGGAACTTGCTTGTATACTAAGGAGAAGGGGAACAGCATAGTGAGTCAGAAGCCAGGCACTGTATTCTCATAATAAACACATGATGCTCCTCCTCACCATTTATCCTCCAAGAGTAGTGAAAGTAAATTTCACCAGGATTTTAGAGAGATTGGAAGTAATACCAGAAAGCATTAAAGACTACCATAAGCACCTATTACCACAAAACCCCCTAAAATATTCAACATCAGGCAAGTAATATGAATCAAGATACAAAATGCTTGAAAAAAATCACTTTAAACATTTTACTAACTGAATGAATCAGTCATTGTTGAATGATAACAACAGATAAATGTGTTTAAAATGTCTGCCTATACTCCTCTGAAGTTGCACCATGCAAATACATTCTGTATTACTCTACTTTTATTACTGTAATAAAATACCTAAGACTAAGCAATTTATAAATAGCAAGAATTTACTTTCTTGTAGTTCTGGAGCCTGAAAGTACAAGATAAAGCCATATCTGGATCAATGTATCTGGAAGGCCTATTTTTTCACAAATAGTTCCTTCCATACAGGAAACAGAAGGGAAGAAAGGAAATTCAGTTTCTCAAACTCTTTTATAAGATTCCTAATTTTATCTATGAGGACTCTGCCCACATGGCTTAATCTGATTTTTTAATATTCTCACAGTGGCCCCTATGTGTCAACATATGAAATTTGAAGAGTAACAAAATCATAGTAGTTTGATTAGGTAGCTAGAATAAAAAGTGCCACAAAACTAATGGGTTGAGGACAATGTGCATTCATTTTTCAGAGTTGTGTAAACTAAAAAATATAAAATTAAAGTATTAGCAGGTTTTGTATCTAGGGGGCCCTTGTTCCTGATAGGTGGAAACTTCTTGCTTTTTCCTGCTTTGTAGAAGTGGCACTTAAGCTTCCTTGAATCTTTTCTAATGATATTAATTAATCCCATTTAGGAGAGCTTTGCCCTCAATATCTGGTCATTTTCCAAAAGGCTTTGACTTCCAATTCCATGATCTTGAGGACTGGGATTTCAATGTATTGATTTAGGGAACATTCACATCCAGGTATTAGCCCATTTACCCCCACAAATACTAAGTATTTACTTAGTCTCCTCTAAGTACTATATGTAATGCACTCTGTTAAATGGTGGAGATCAAATAAAATAGAATATTAGGAAAACCATTTAAGTCTACCAATTCTCAATTCTGAGCCCCTTGTCACCAATGAACTCCTCTGTGCACTATATAAAATGAACCTAACTGAACACACAGTTATTGGAAAAAAAATGGCTCTTTTTGACCTGACCTAACTGTTAAGAGAAGGAAGTAGACAGCTGTTTTAGCTCACCTGCTTCAATGGCTAATTGCAGCCTCTCTTAAGAGATTGCATTAGGATCTCTCTTCCAAATGAATACGGGTAAATCAAACATTTGCCTTGTAGTCTTAATTGTGTATTCTCAGACAATAGAGTTGGCAATTTCCAGAGATAGTAGACAGATATTTTAAAATTTTTTTCATTCAGAAATAACATTCTAGTGATGTCATTATCTTCTATTATTCTTTCAAAAGAAAAATAAAGTAACCAGATCAACATTCACAGAAGGGAGCTTTGGGACCACCAAGCTTCAATTTAGCTATATCTGTATTTGGAGTCACCACCCAAAGACCTAGACAAAGCAGAATGTGGATCTGGAAATGTAAACGTGAACTCCAAAACACCACACTACTTACATGTCTTTTACACATTTCTGTTTCCTCTGATAGGACATGTAAGCTGACAGGGAACAGCTAGAAATGCAAAACCATGGGCACCATGAGCACAGAGCACTCTAATCAACAGACTTCCTCAACATTTCTATTTTTGAAAGATCATGAGTTTTCAAGTGGTTCTCAGGACATGGTAAGATGGAAAGAAAACTGGGTGGAAGATAGTGACGGAGAGCAGACAGTAACTCAGAAGACTAGCTGTAAAATATTTTTAAGGTGGAAAAACCTCGCTAGCATGTCCCAAACAGGCCAAATTCATGTTAGCTGATGCAGTTGTTTCCAACTGAGTCAATGCACTATAGAAGGCAAGACATCCAACACTTCTGTAATGGGTCAAGGGAAAGAATGTGAGACCGCAGGGAAAGTGCTACAGCATGGTGGAGTATGGCACCACCGTGCAAAGAGATATAGGTGGTGTCTGGCTTTTGTTTGTTCTTCTTTTTTTTTTTTTGTTAAATCTCAAATGGTGGAAATGTTCGCATTACTTAATGTTGGTGTCGGTTCATGTAAGCTAGTCTTTTTTTTTTTTTAACTTTTTTTCTGAAAGTTCATGGAAGTTTTAATTGGATATTTAGGATTATAGATACTGTTCAAGTATAAAACATTTAAAGGAGTAAAACATTGGCATTCATTTAAATTAAAATCGAGACAAATGGCACTTGTTTGCCACAGGGAAGACTAATTGTATGAAGATATTATGTAATTTTGAGGCAACACTAAGGTGTGTCCATCAGCAAAATCCTTATTTTGATTTGTCCGATGTTCCCTTGAAAATTTCCATGGGAATGAAGATGTGGGACCATAGGCAAAGAGTCTGGTTTCCTAATGTGGTATGAGGAGATACTAAGATCTACACTGAAAAAATCTGTAGTTTCACATTTATTTTATGTAGAGATATCTTTGGCTCTATTTTTATGTAGCCCCCTTTAAGCCATCATGGATGATTCGAGGAAACCAGAGGAACAATGGTCAATATCCCAACTAGACCTACTTCTTTAGTTTTCTGATTTGTGGAGGAAAAGTTCAAAGGCATGACCTCTTCTTGAGACTTGACCCATGCTAAGTAAAAGAAAATATCCATATTAGGGAAGAGAGAGTTCTCGAGCAAAGTCCAAGTTAAATATGATTCCTTTTAGATTCCTTCAGGTTCCCATGTGTGCCCATGCATGCTTGATTAAAAAGAAGACATCCCTGGTTTCATCTGGTTTTATTTGTTGCCTACAACAATCAGTTTTCTTCTCTATGTAATTGCAGTCTGGCCAGGGTCCAGTGACTTCACAGTGGAAAGTTTCAGCCTCAAACTTTGTGTGTGTGAAATAGTTCAGAGATTTTTAAAATTTTTTTGTGTGTATTTTAGGAAAAAATCAACATGAAATAAAACAAAAGAAAAATCTATTAATAACTCAAACTGAAATGTAAATGTAGAGGATACGGTATTTCAGATGAATATAGCCTCTTTACCAAAGTTGGTACCCAAATTCTCTTAGTATGTGGAATGTGACATCCAGCTCTATAGAGCAGAGATTTCACATAGGACATCTGCTTTTTTTAAATTGCATATAAAAATAAGTGTACAGGTTGGGTTTTTGTCAACTTGACATGAGCTGGCGTCAAACTGTAAGAGGAATCTCATTAAGAAAATGCCTCCATCAGATTAGCTTATAGGCTAGTCTGTAAGGGCATTTTCTTGATTAATGATTAACATGGGAGGGTGGTGTCTACTTCAGGTGGTGCCACTGGGTAGTATGGTGGTGGCAGGTGGTCCTGGGTAGCATATAAAAGAAGGCTGATCAGCCATGGAAAGCAAGCTAGTGAGCAGCATCTTCCCATGGCGTCTGCTTTCTTTCTTGTTTCCAGGATCCTCCCTTGAGGTCCTGTCTGACTTTCCTCGGTGATGGAGTATAATCTGAGAGTTGTGAGATGAAGCTCTCTAGTCTCTAACTTTTTATTCTCTAAGTTACATTTAGTCATGGTCTTTACCACAGCATTAGAAGCTAAGACAGAAGTTGGCCACCAGGGACTAGACTATTGCTGAGAAGAAGCTGGTCTGGTCTTGTTGGCTCTTGGAGGAATGTAGAAAAGTGACTGGATGTTTTAAGTAGAGCTTAATGGGCTGTCCTTAGTAAGCATGTGAAAGACAGACGTGCTGCTACAGCAGTGCTGCCTTAGAAGTCTCCATGAGGAACAAGATTAGCAACTGGGCTAGACATCATTCTTGGGTTATTTTGGCAAAGGACATAGCTGTTTTCTGCCCTTGTCCTAAGAATCTGCCCAAGGCTAAATTTAAAAGAAATAGACTAATTTCATTGTTGGAGGAGATGTCAATACTGCCTAATATTGACCCTGTCACATAGTTGTCACCTGTATAAAGCTCAAAAATGAACAAGAGGAAGTGGTACGGAAAATAAAAATACAAAATATACATGTTGAGGAGGAGAAAACCTATGAGGAAACTTGGTTCTACGGCCATGTCTTGTTGTGAAACAGAAAAGGAGATTCGAGAGGCCTGGTCTACAATGGAAGGGTAGAGCCTCGTGAAATCCCCCCCACCCCCACCCCCATTCACTCTGGCATGTCTGTTAGTATGATTCTGTACAGGTCTCATACAGCCAGTCACATTGTTTATGGTTGCAGCATCCCTCTCATGCCAGAAGATATTATTTCAAAGCAGGTGTTCATCCCTCTGCTCCTTATATTCCCTCTTCCCTCCCCTCCACAACACTCCTTGAGCCTCGGGAATAGGATTTGTATTATAGACATACCAGTTAGGGCTGGACGGCTAATGGCCGTTTACTTGCTACATTTTGACAAGTGTGTATTTTTTTTTTCTTCTTTTAGTTCCTATAAGGCTACCATTTATGTGTATGTATGGTAGGGATGGAGAAAGACAGGGAGGAAGAAAGTGGAGAATTGTATGATACTATCAGAAATACTCCAAGTTTCTCATTAAATAACTTCTTTACAAGCAACAAGGTAGAGTTATGATGCTGCCTTCATTCTCCCATGGTGGAGAATGCTTTCCCAGTCAAAAGTAAACTGAGTGCCAGTGTTCTCAGTAGTCTGACCTACTTAGCTTTGAATTTCTTTTTATGGAGCTCATAGTTTAATTCTGCTAAGATGGTGCTCCATTGGTAGTTCTGAGGAGGGCCGACTTCATAATATCCTGTGTTAATAGAAACC